>RCWM02000228.1:600000-1120000 GCA_003667255.2 Euschistus heros
GACGTTGTGCTGTTGCTAGTGGTGTTGATACAAATTAATTTATCTCATCATATGCTAAATTTCTTCTTGACGGACCTATTTCACTTGTAGGGATAGAAAATGTTTTTTGAAAATAGTCTGCAAAGGCCTCAGCTTTCTCCACATCGCTAGTTATGAAATCACCATCTTCTAATAAGCTTGGAATTTTTTCTTGCTTGTTTAACAGACGTCTCGTAGCCTTCCATAGGGATTGATCATTTGGATCCAGGTTTGTAACATAATTTTTATATTGTGAAAAAGTGAATTTTTCTAATTCTATTTTGACAGTTTTTCTTAATTTGTTCCATATTTTTTTTTAAATTTGGATTTTTAGTTCCTATCCACTGTCTTCTAGCTGATTTTTTTTTCTCGTATTTTTGATAGAATAGAATTTGGAACATAAAAAAAAAAAATGTTTCTTTTTTTGTGGAATGGCTTTACTGTAGACTCATTTATGCATTTTGATAAGTTTTCTGTAAACTGTTTTATTGCTTCTTCTATTTCATGTTTATGATGGAATTTTTTTTTTTAAACAAATATTTTCTTCCATCAATTGTTTGTACGTATCCCAGTTAATGAATCCTCTAATCATGGAACTCGGAGTGATAATTTCAGGAGTTTCGGTTGAAAACTGAATCAATATTGGAATGTGGTCCGAATTTAGAGCAGCTATTGTTTTGCTTGTGACAGGTAGGCTGATATTTGTTGATAACATAATATCTAATATGTCAGGTGTACACCCTTTTCTAAAAAATGTGGGTTCAGTAGGTGCCGTAATTTGAATATTGTTTCTAGAACAAATGTCTAGTAATTTACTACCATTCGAGTTTGATTTACGACACCCCCAGTAGATATGTTTACAGTTCATATCACCCAATACTAAAGTAAATTCATTCGGAGGTAATAATTTAAGAATTTCTTATTCTTTGAGCTTTTTATTTGGAGGCTTATATGCTGCTGTGATAACAGTGCTGGGAGTAGAGTTGAGACGGATGGATATAAATTCGATATTAAATATGTTGAGAATAATATTTTCGGAGAAGCTAATATTATTTCTGATGATGAGAGCTACTCCACCAGAGGCTGTCGAGCTGTTCCTGTCTTTTCTCAAAACTTTATATCCTGGTGTATTAAATTTAATATTACTTGATAGGTGTGTTTCAGATATACAGGCTATATCGATAGAGTTTGATTCTAGAAATATTTTAAATTCACTTTTTTGTGAAAAAAATGCCATAAGCATTCCAGTTTAAAAGATTTAATTTTTTTATTTCAGAAGCCATACTAAGATAAATATAGAAACATTAGGAATGTAGCAAGTACAATGAAAATAAACATATTGATTGTAACGGGAGGGAAAGGAATTAGTAACAGTCGATGGGCTGTTGTTTACACTAAGGCCCATTTTTTTTTTATTTCAAAACATCTTTATTCAAAAGAAAATAGTACATTGATACATATATTATTAAAATATAATGTATCTAGACAGAGTTGTACAAAATATCATCCTTTTGGATGTTTTAATGTGATTGAGTGTTAGAAAAAAAAACATAGTTTTACAGATAAATAGCGACATTCAGTGACGATGTTACACTGAGATTATGGTAGTTACAAAGGAGAAAAAAAAAAGGATAAATAATTAAATAGATAGGAAAAATAAATAAATAAATAAAAAAAAACAAAAAAAAAAAAAAAAACAGAAATTAAAAGAGAGTTTTAAGACGGAAATTTGTCCTTCCATTCCAGTTGGTTGGCTTTGAAGGAGGATTTAAAGAAGAAAAAAGAGGATTGGACAGGGTACGAAGCATGTCGTAAAATTTGATGTGACAACATTTTATGAACTGAACAGGGTTTTCTAGATTAAATCGAGATGCAAAATCAGTCAGTCGGTCTGCACGCCAAGGGGACTGTCTTCGTATAGTCATTAGTGTTCTGTTTTGTAGTCTGTTTAATTTATTGATGGTATCTTGAACTAAGTGCCGAAAAAGAGGAGCTGCATGAAGAAGTCTAGGACGAAGGATAGCTTTATAAAGAAGAAGTTTCAATCGGACAGATAAAGTTGGAGAGCGAAAGAGATGCGAAAGTGAAGTGAATGTTTGACGAGTGAAGTTTAGACGATGTCGGAAATGACTGTAAAAGTTTCGAACACCAAGGTAGCTAATAGATGATGCAATCGGAATTTCGGTATTATTAAGCATGATTGGCTGGATCTTTTTCCTTTGGGATTGAAGGGAAAATGAGAAAACTATGGCGTCAGTTTTAGAAGGGTTTATACAAATAGCTAAATTGGAAAGGGAATCTGAAATTTGTTGAGCCACCGCTTGTATATTTTGAAGGGCTTTTTGTAGTGCTGATGGAGGAGCTGTAGATCGCAATATCGTCGGCATAAGCTGATATTTCGACGCGTGGGTAACGAGTGCCGATTACATTTGCTGTGTAAATGGAGTAGAGGATAGGAGAAAGTACAGAGCCTTGTGGAACACCAATCCGAGAGGATTTATATGATGACAAGGAGTTTCCAACTCTATAACAAAAGGAACGATTTGAGAAATAGGACCGAAGTAGATTAAAGAGGAAAGAAGGAAATTCGTGATGAAGAAGTTGAAGAAAAAGATTCTCATGTTGAACGCAATCAAAAGCTTTGGTACAATCAAGGGAGATCATAGCAGTAGCGTGATTTTTAAGAAGAGCAGTGGTAACATAATGTTGTACACGTGAAAGTGAATGTACAACATTTAGACGAGGTTGGAAGCCTGCCTGTTCGTAAGGGATAATTGAGAGTTCATCGCAATGAGTTTGAATATGCGGGAGCAATCATTTTTCAAAAAGCTTTCCTAAATGGGAGAGGAGGCTAATGGGACGATAATGATCCGGATTTAAGCCAGTTTTATTAGGTTTCAAAAGTGGTATAATAATGGCTTTTTGCCATGAGCTGGAGAAATATCCAAGAACTGAGAAATTGTTGTAGATGGAGGTAAGATAATTTAAGGTTATGCGAGGAAGATGGCGGAGAAGAATAGCCTGTATATTATCTGGCCCAGGTGCTTTCTTAGGTGCCATTCGAAATATCGTTGCTTTCACTAATTTAGCATCAAAATGGGGTATATCGGAAGATTTAAATGGCAGAAAAGGAGGAACATAAGGAAGAGGTGTAGAAAAATGTTGAGCATAATGATCACAAAGAGCTTGTGCTTGATCTTGTGCTGTAGGAAGCGGAGAGTGTAAAGTGGGAAGATTAATAGGAAGGCGTTTATGATAAGATGATCGCGATAATTTCCAAAATTTTTGTAAATTTTGGGAGGCAGCTGTTATTTTATTTTCCCAGATTGAGTTTTTCCATTTTCTGTAAAGCTAGGAGATTTGTTTTGTAATAGAACGGAGAGCAATGCGGTCTTCTGGTTGATGGCATCTCCGCCACCTATTTAGCAAACGATGACGGATAGATATTAACCAAAGAATATGTTTCGGAGGTGTTTGTAAAACCCTGTAGGTTTTGGTTGGAAGGTAGGGATAGAATAAGAGGCTGCTTCTTGGAGCAAAGTGGTGAAACGATCAACTACGTTGTCTATATCAGCCGTGGTTGGTGTATCAGGTAAAGGGGGCAAGGAAGAAGGAGAGTTTTTGAAAAGAAAGGATTGAAATCTTATCCAGTCAGCTTTAAAATAATTGTAATGGAATGAAGAGTTGGGTGGGGTACTAATAGAGGATATGTGATAGACTACTGGGAAGTGATCTGAAAAGGAAATGTTGTTAAGAGTATAACAATAAGTAATAAGATGAGGTGCATGGGTATAAAGTAAATCTATTGTACTATGGCCTCGTGAAGACTGAAATGTAGGAGAAGAAGGATAAATAATAGTTCCTGGAAGTTGTGCGATGGCTTTTCCCCCCGGATTGGAGAAAATATTATTCCACGTTTGATGTCTGCTATTAAAATCTCCTATCACAAACGATGATCTTGGAACAGATTGAAGGAACTGGGTGAAAGGTTTCACTGGAGAAGAAGGACGAGCGTAAATGCCATACAGCTGATGAGGGACTCCATTGACATATAAAATTATACCCAGAAGTTGAATTGAAGGATGAGGGGATGTGGTTTGAAGAAAGCGATGTTTAATGGAATTGTGAACAAATATGGAAACATCAGTAGTATGATAGGAAGAATAAGAGAGAAAACGAGTGTTTAAGGGAAGTGAACCAGTATCAGTAAGAATAAGAATATCAGGGCGTGCAGAAGTAAGAAGGGCGTGAATACCTGGAATGAAAGGAGAATGATTAATATTAAAGTTAACTACCTTAATCTCAACCATTAATGTCCATATTTGATGAGGCCTGAAGAGTGATGAGAAGTGGCTGAAGAGAGGCAGAGAGCTGCTGGATGCTTACCAAGAGAGCCTGGAGTTGAGTGACAATGGGCTGAAGCGAAGAAGTGATGGTTTGTTGTACTATCGGAGTTATCTCCTGAAGGAATGAAACTGCTGGCTGAGGAGAATGCGCTGAGCGAACATGTGTGCGAGATGGCTGCGGTGCCACGATATTAGGAGCTGATGTTCGTGGAAGATTTGGAAATTCTTCTGAGGATAATGGTGGCGGTAGAGATGTTATTGTAGGCTGGACAGGTTTATTTTTTGCAATATTTATATATTGCAAACGTCGTGAGCATTGTCTAAATGAAGCCGTGTGCTCTTGATTACATCCTGCACAACGAAGTGGGGAGTCTTGAGGGCAGTCTTTTAATTCGTGATTGCCACTACATTTCACACATTTAATAGGGCGAAAGCAGTAGGTGGAAATGTGCCCGAAGGATTGGCACCGAAAACATTGGCGAATTCCTACTGTTGGTCTTTTTCGTGGTAGTTCGACCCTGTATCTCATGCCATTGACTGATCCGGGAGCCTGGATATTTTCAGGTTTTACTGAAGGAGATGTGGTGACTATAATCTCAGGGAGATCCATTTTCGTTCCATCTGAAAGTGTCTTCTTTAGCCTTCGTATAGATTTGACACCAGGAATGGCCAAGAAGGTCCTGTTAATATCTTCTAAAGGAGGAAAATCTGTTAAAAAGCCGGTTATGAAATATCGTTTATCACTGGGTCCGGATCCGTATGTATGATGGCTGATTTCTTTCGAAGTGAGCCAATTCATGATTTCAGTTCTCTCTTCAGTATTTGCGGGATGTAGGCGAATGTCTCCAGACCGCAGTGAGGAGAAAGAGGCAGTTATATGAGGTCGAGAGTTGAGAAAGGTTAATAATTCATTTCTCGTTACGTTGGAAATAATAATTGGTGGAATTTTTGGAGGAGAATCAGATGAAGGATGTGTAGAACTTGATGTATTTAGTAATGGCCTTTGGTCAGGATGGAAATTGTCTAAATTTAGGTCGGGAATTAAATTTCCATAAGAGTTGGGAAGCGCTTGTCTTTTGGCTGCTGTACTAGACTCGTCAGGCGGCCATGGCCTCGCCCTGTTCGCCATGGCAACCAACTATAATAAAGCTTGTTAATTACCTGTTTGGAGCTTCAATCCTAACCTCTCCAACTTTTAACTAATTATTCTTCTTTAAAGTTGTCTATAAATAATAAATAACTTCTTTAAAATGATCAATTCATCTAATAGTTAGATTTAAAATGCTAATATGTAATCTAAAACACTTCGTAACTTGAAGAAAATCAAAACAAACACAGAGAAATACTACAACGTGTTCTAGCTTCCACGAATCATATGGTTCTACTCTAAGGCCCATTTGTAAAGAAGGAGGTTACTAACGAGCTTAAATGTTTCATTATTTGCGAGAAATAAGGTTTTATAGCATTGATTATGATTTTTGTAATAGCGGTCAATATGTTTTCACTGTTGTCTTCGGTGTTATTTTTTTCTTGAGGTTGTTGTTCAGGTGATAAGGCAGAAGAATACGAAAAATGTGGTGTGGCTTTATGAAATGTTTTACGATTTGCAGGAGTTTCTTCATTTTTATTTTCGCTATTGTTTGGAACTGCAGGTGAGTTAGCTTTGTTTTTAATTGTTTGGTAATAAGGGCAACCTCTATAGCTAGCTGCATGTTCTTGATTACAGTTGATACAATACGGTTTGTCAGTAAATTTTAGGGGACATTTTGAAAAATGATGTTTTTCCTTACATTTAACACACCTAGGTTCTAAACGACAATAATTCTTTGTGTGACCGAATCTTTGACAGTTGGTACACAAGGGGATATCATTGTTTGTATTTTTTGGTTCTACTGAAATTAGAGCAGAAAATAAATTTTCGAGTTTAAAAATATCTTTGGCTTTTGTATTATTAACTATTGAAACTGAACAAAGAGGGGTGGGTTTTTTTTTCTTTATTTAATATTCTCGAAACGTATAATACATCGAAATCTTTGGAAATTAGTTCAGATTTTAGCTCTTCATCCTTAATAGAGAATGGCACCTTTCTGATAACAATATTAAGAGTTTTATTTTTATCTAAAGAAAAAGTGTGATATTCGATTTTCTCTTCATCGTAATAACGAGTAATTCTTCTAAAATCGTCGATGTATGATAGCATTATTTTGGTGTCTTTATCGGCTAATTTTGTTGAAAAGGGATTCATACATAATGAATTTAGGGCATTTAACAGAAGTTGGTGATTATTTGCATTATGTAGAAATATGGGGGGGGGGGGATTTTAGGTGTAACCTGTTTATTTTCCGTGATAATACTCTCTTGAGTGGTTGTTTGTTTAGAAGAGCAAGGCTTATTAGTTGTAAGGTCAGTTTCAGTTAATATTTGGAATTTATTTCTAATTTTGATAGGTGAAATTTCTTGATAATATTTACCATTTTTTTTAACCGGTGATTGATTTAGTGGAGAGCCTTCGAGATTTCTTTTCTTCGAATTTGAGTCTTCTATAACTTCGTGGCCATTTGTTTTAGAAGAAAGTTGGCAATTTTGGGTATTTAATGGATTAACACCTACTTCATCTTCCGAGTTCATTAAATTTTGTAGAAAGTTATTATAGATAACATAAGATAATAAACAAAAAAAAAAAAAGATAATGAAATTAATAATCAAGAGATCGCTTAAACACGCCCGCACTCCAGGAAAGTTAGAGGCCAACTGGAGTCAAGTGTTAAAAAAATATAAATAAAAAGACCCCCTTGAAGCTGTCGGCTAAAGAAAGAATAACTTGACCGTCGCACATAGGGCACATAGGTATTTGGCTAATTTAGGCGGCCAAAAGTCTATTTTACAAAATCCAGAGAAGGTTAATAAAACCAAGCTATTTCTAAAGTTAGATAAACATAGGACATTATGGCATAGGACATTGTCCCTTTTTCCCTGCAATACCTAAGTCGTACGATTAATCGAAACTGCCCCAACGCGTCAGGGCAACAAATCTCTCTCTGCTTTCTAAGTGTAATCGCTTCAGTTAAAATGGGTTTTCTCATGCTAAGTGTTATTCTTCATAAATAGAGTTATTGATCTTGAAGCTGCAGGTGAGGACACATACTTTTGAAGTGGTTATTCATGGTGTCTACCAATTTCAGCTATCAAAATTCCCGACTTTTCAAGAATTTTTCATGAAATTCCCGACTTTTTCAAAAATATTTCTAGAAATTCTAGCCAATCAATATTTTAATGATGTTTCAATAATGATCTAAATAAACAAATCAATCTATGCATACTTAACATAACAGTTAAAAAATATTTAAAAAAGCAATTTTTTTTTATATTTCACATTACTCTAGATAAATTTCAAGAAACACATCAATGTCGAGTATTGCCATGCGGTTTGAAAATAGTTACGAGGTTACACGGGGTTGTCGGATAAAACTACTTCAAAAATATATGTCCGATCAGATAATTCTTTTTTTTTCCATCTGAAAGCTGGTTAAATTTACTATGAGACCTCATCTATGAAATTTTGATCAAGTCCCGTGATGTACTCACGCCATCACGCTGAGAGTTCCATACTCTTGTGAAATACACTTTTTTTCAGTATATTTCTTGCTATAATTCCGAAACTATTTACGAGAAATGGGTGTTTTACGGAACTTGATCAAAATTTCATATATATATCGGATAGTAAATTTAACCAGCGTTTGAACGAAAGAAATTATTTTTAATTGGACAAACAGTTTCGGAGTTTGAGTAAAAAAAAAAAAACAATACAGGAAAACGTGTTTTCGCGGAGTAGTGTGACTCATCGCAAGTTAGCCAATCTCTTCAATCTTTTCCTCCCCTACAGCTTTAAAACTATTGATTTGAGAAAAAAAATTCATAGGATCAATTTTTTTTTCCAAATGTGATACACCTATCTGACGATTGGTTTTAATAATATAAAGAACACAAAATGTACCATAAATAACGGATTCCGAATTATTTGATCAAACAGCTGTGAACTTACGATTTTCAACCCTTTCCCCTCTCCCCCATGCGATAACCTGAGATATACGACATTATATATATATATATATATATATATATATATATATATATATATATATATATATATGTATATAAATATAATCTTTGTTGAAGCTAGTATGTAGGTATATAAAACAATGTTCGATGATGACGTAATTACCTATCGTAATTATGCTATCTTTTTCTTTTTCATCAATAAATTATTTAACAATAACAAAAATAAATAAATTTTGATTGTTTGATAAATAAAACATAAAAAGACAGAACAGTATTTTCCCCCAGAACCCACTTAAATTGTAGCAAATCTAGTTTACTTTAAAAGTATGTAGAGTGACTACACCTATCAGACGCTTCCTTAACTGACATATTGAGCAAAAACTGAAAATAAATCTGAAAATTTTAGCATTAACAAAGACTTTTTCCCGACTTTCGCAAATTTTTTGTAAATTCCCGACTTATTCCCGAATTTTTCCCGACCATACGAAATTCCCGACATATTCCCGAATTTCCCGAAATTCCCGACTAGTAGACACCCTGTTATTATTTTATTAATTAATGTATCAGTGCCATTTCGGCTGTTTGAAAAATACTGTATTTTTCGTTTATTTTCAACCTACCACATATTTTAGTGTTTTTGTTGTACTTCAGGGTGCGTCCCGGCAGTCATTTTTAATTTCTTAGAAAGTTTGGACCTTTTGTAAAATAATAATGTTCAAATCAGCCGCACCTTTTCTATTTAAGCGGCACCAAACGTGACAATGAGAAAATTACAAGAAACTAAATTAAATATTTAAATTCTTTTAACGGGATCTTCAATTTTTTTTTGTCCATTGGTTCAGGAGTAAGAATAGTATCCCGGAAATTGCTGAACGATAATATACAGGAGCAAAACCTCCCAATTTTGAACTAAAATTAGATACAATTAAGATATATTTTAACTATCGAGAATTATTTTAGTGGACCAGTTAAAGATCAAGAAGTACCAATTTCCTGTTTAAAATCTTAATTTAATCAGAGATGGAAGAAAGCTGATCAAATGAAAAAAAAAAAATCCTTTAAAGAAGACGATTGGTTGCTAAAAACATTTGAAATACTTACTTTAATTAATGAAATTTATTAAAAATTACCTTATTCACATTGGAAAACAATTGTTATACTGTGAAACATATCGTGCCACATACTCTGATTGACGCAAATGTGTGTAATGCCGTCACATTAACATCAACCATGAGGTTCTACATCTGTGGAATTTAATGATAAAAAAATAAAATAAAAATTATGTTGATGCCGATGCTCTTTCTTTTAGTTTATCTATATTGCACGCCAGGATTTGTATGTTCAAAAGCATATTTCATCTCTCATACTAGCTTCCTGAACAAATGTGGTAGCGATTTCAAGCTATACAGTCAGAATTTTACAAAAAAAAAATTTCCTGGAAGGAATTTTTAAGTATATTAAATAAACTTTTTTTTCTTTTTTTTTCATAAAAAACTTGAAAATAACTTTTTCTTAGCTTAATATGATTAGTAAATATATTTTCTGCAGTAAACTGGCATCAAATAATTTTGGGCGCCTAGATTTGTAAAATAGTCCTACGTGTGTCGGTCAAGGCTCATATGTAGAGACCGGATTTCTGTGTTATTGCACATTTAGTTCGCTTTGATTTAGCGCTCTTTAACCCAAGTAGTTATCTAATTTATAACCTAAGGATTCTTATTCTTAAATTTTATTTTGCACGAAATTGCACAAATTTGACTTTTTGAGCTTAATTGCACGAATTCGGGTTTTACTGCACGAAATTGCACAATTGAACCAAATTCATCTAATTTAATTCACTTAACCATTTATTTTTTGAAAATTTTACTTACGATTATTTGGCAACATTTATAACAATTATTTATATTAAATAGGTTAATTAGTTTTAAATTGAAAGTAAAAAGTCGCTTAAATCAAATGTATTTGTGACCTACTACTTTTAAACGATCGTATTGAATTGGGAGCTTTGAGGATTTAGGCAAACATTGAGGATCGAAGTACTTCCTAGAACTAAGACGTTTCCTCAGAAAATTTTACTCCCCGCTTCCAATTTCATTCCCCACTTCTGATTTAGCACAAAGGGCTAGTTGTTGACAAGATTTTAAACTATCAACTTTGAAAATGCCAAAAACGTCCGCGAGTGTTTCTACAAAATTGAAACAATGGACCAATGAATATCCAGAGCTGATATTTGTTTGAAACTCTCGAAGAAAGTTTAAAACGAATTGAAAATGAAAAGGGAAGATGCTTATTTTCAAAATTCGAGTAAATCCTTGAGGAAAACTACGGCTACATTCGTTAAAAAAAAATTAAATTATTGTATCAACGGAAAGGAAATAGAAACTGATAATCTGGATCCAACCACAATCGCATGCTACAAAAATTGTCCTGTTACGTCCATAGATGTAGAACGTTCCTTTTCTTTGCTAAAGAACATTTTATTAAGTGACAGGCGGGATAATTTTACTGAGAAATATTTTGAAATTTATAATGTCGTACATTTTCACGAAACTTTTAAAAACTAATTTATTTTTCAAAACATTTAATTATATTTTGTTTCCACGTAAAAGTAAATTTTAATAAAGATATTTTATATTTCTTTTAATTAACTATTTTTTTCATCTCATTTTTTTCCCAAATATTAAAGTATCTCAGATTGGCTGGTCAAGGTTTGCAAGGCTGGTTAAGTTTTGCATATTTGTGTAAATAAATGGATTTCTGCATGTATTAAGTTTTTAAATTCACGTTTTGAGTTTTTTACTGCACGATTTTGCATGTTTTGAGTTTTTTACTGCACATTTTTTTTTTTTTACTGCACAAAAATCCGGTCTCTACTCATATGTTTTCAATTTTTTTTTTTTTTTTTTTTTTTTTTTTTTTTTTTCCCCCACTGAAACCAATATAGCTTCTAAACGTTAGGTCTTAGCGAAAACTTTTATGTAACAGAAAATACTAAATTTTTGAAACGGAAACTGTCGTCCGAGCAACTCCAACACAGGTAGAGTGTGTCAAACTATGCGTAACGCCCCCGCGTTTCCCCAAAACCTAACACTTTTGACCAACTAGCGATTCATCTATCAGTAAAAAATAGCAATCTATCAAATTAAAGAAAACAACGAATCAAAGGATTTTAATTCCATAAATACTTATTTATTGTAATCAAATGTGAGACTAAATGTGATTTTATTTCAAAATTAACTCACCATCTGCAATTATTTTTTTTAGATCTACCCTTCTTCTTCTGTATGATTGAGTAAAATTTTCACTCATAGAGAAAACCTTATAGTTTCTTAAGGTAATTACTGCACCATCGGTTACAACAATTTATATATATATATATATATATATATATATATATATATATATATATATATATATATATATATATATATATATATATATAAGTTAAGTAGACTGAGGAACAAAACTTTAAAAAAAAGAAATAAAAGGGATAATGAAACGCACGTAATGACTGTTAAAGAATAACTGACTTTATTGCTCTGAGGCAGCCTTTATATACAATTACAGTATTTGTTATGTCTGGTGATAGGATTAGAGCTAATACTAGCCTGCTTCGGACCTTAACTTCCCCCCTCCAGTTTATGGCCATCTTCCATAAACTCTAACTTTGGGCGCTTAGTACCAATACGGTATTAAGGAGTCCAGCGACTAATCCCCTCCTAGTCAAGGCCGAAGCAGATAGCGATACATATACATCCTAATCCTATCCCGTCCATAGTTCTACCAACTAATTCCATACACATATTAAGTACACTATCTATGATACAAAGTATATCTCCTATCAACAAAAGAAAACATAATCCTTAGCCTAACCTAGTACAACAGTTAAAGCTTTATTTACATTATAAAAACAATACTTAGACCTAACGTACAACTAAACATTCATCCAAAAATAAATTAAACTCTTTTTACAATAAAACACACGCACTCCCACACACACTGAAACCAAAAAAAAAAAAAAAAAAAAATTCTCTGTACAAAAATAATAAATCTCTTTCCTCTTATTTACAATTTCACATTCCTGTCACTATATACATCGCTACACTTGACAAAAGTAAAGTTACTTTTAAAAACAAAATTTTCTCAAAATTTAAAAAAAAATTTCTACAAACAAAGAAAAAATTACAAAAGTTACACAAAACAAAAAAAAATCTTCCGTTGCTGACAACGGACCACTCTCAGATTAGGGTATCACCTGTTCTTCAATTGGGATTTTTAATTGTTCTACATGCACGTTTCTCCGCTTCCGCGGCTCTTTGACGCTCTCCAACGTCACCACATTGTGCTCTCTAATACAAATTACCCGGAATGGCCCTTCATACCTACAAATCTCTTTCCCTCGGTTCGTAGTCTTTTTTCTATAAGCAACCATTCCTATTCTAATTTTGCCCACAACATCCCGTACTCTTACGTTCTCCCTCTCAACCCGTTGTTTTTTCTCCTTGACTATTCGCTCACGCGCTTTTCCCCATAACTTACCAAACGCCCAGCGTCGGGTGGCGATGGAGTTTACTAGTTCTTCCCCCACTACTGTGTCGCGGAAGTCTCGGCGTCGCTCCCGGAGCCCAAAGACAATTTCCATCGGCGAATATCCCGTCGAGCTGTGGATGGAACCGTTATACGCGGCAACCGCCTTTTTAATCGCGATATCCGGTTCTAGTCCCTTTTCTACTTGATAGATTCGCAGGTGGTCACTAAGGGTTCCATGAAGCCTCTCAATCCCCCCTCTGCCCTTGGAATGCCCTGGGGTATTGATCTGCCATATAATATCCAACTCTTTGGCCTCCGCCCTGACCCGCGCGTTGTCAAATTCAAGACCCCCGTCCGACGTGATGCGATCCGGGACCCCGTATGTCCTAAACCAAACTCTCAACGCCCCCAATACCGCCTCCGCCGATTTGGTCTGTACGAGGTGAGCTAGGGCCAATTTACTGAAGACATCAAAAATGGTGACCCACTGGTATCCCCGCCACTTAAATGTATCTACTTGTAGATCCGATAAGGGGAACGCTACCGTAGGTGTCTCTTCCTGTACCCACCCTGGGGGATGCCGGTCGTATTTCGTGGTGAGACATACCTCGCACGACCCAATGACCTCTTGGATCGTCCGCTTCATGCCCCACCAGAAATACCTCCGTTTCAATGCTTGGAGAGTCTCCTGAGTCCCACGGTGGTTCGTCTTTCCTTGGTGGTATGATAGGGTTACTTCCTTCTGCCGCTCGACCGCCTGTACCACCTCCACCGACCTCAGGCACCTAATAAAAGTTCGGTCGATCCCGATCTTCTCCTCCTTCCAAAGCCTCTTAACTCTGCCCCATATAGTGGCATTCCCGATATAGAGGTGATATGTCTTTCCCACCTTAGTCACCCCGCGCAGTAGTTTCACCATTACCTCCTCCCTAATCCCAGGCTCCGTCCAAATGGTGAAGATATTACTTTTTCCATATTTCGAAAAGTCCGCCTTTGGGAGACCCTCAGTCCTGGTCTTCCAGATGATCTGATCTCTCTTATCATTTACTATTTCATCTACTTCTTCCATGTCTGAGGGCCTCTCATCAGCGGAACTTTCGTCTTCTTGGGGATCCTCCATACCACTGCGCGTCTCATCCTCACCCTCTCCCTCCGGTGTCCACTCTCGAAGAAACTGACAAATATCTCCCGACGGTCCCGGTTCGTCCCCCTCAACGGCATTTACCATCAGTGCACGCGACAACCAATCCGCAACCACGTTCTCTTTCCCCGGCTTGTACACTATCTCGAGGTTATATTGGCTGAGGAACTCCTTCCATCGCGTAACTCTTGCGGAAGATTCCTTTAACTTACCAATCTACTGTAATGGTCTATGGTCCGTGTGGACCCTAAATCTCCTTCCAAAGATATACGGACGGAAGTGATCCACAGCCCACACAATCCCGAGTAGTTCCCTCTCTAACGCACTATACCGTGTCTCCGCGTCCGTTAACCTTCGGCTCGCATACGCTACCGGCCTCTCCCCTTTCTCGTTCTCCTGCGATAACAGGATGCTCGCATCCGTAGTTACGGTAAACACCTTATTGAAGTCCGGGAAGGCTAATACCGGCTCTCTCTGCAGCTCCTCCATGCAGCGCCTGATGTTGTTTTCCATTTCCGGTGTGATAAAAATTTCCTGCCCTTCTTCAATAAGTTGTTTAACGGAACTAAGAACCTCGCCATCTCGGGGATAAATCTACGGTAATAATTCAGGGAACCCAGTAGCCGCCGTATGCCTTTAACGTCCCGCGGAATTGCCATCCTCGCGATTGCCTCCACTTTCCCTCTATCCGGCTTCACACCGTCTTCCGATATTGTGTGCCCCAGGAAACTAATTTCGCTTTCCCCCAGCCGCGACTTTTCCAACGAAAGCTTCAGGCCAAACTCCCGAATCCTCCCGAATACCGCCCTGTGATGTGCCAGATGCTCGCCCTCCGATTTACTGAAAACCAAGAGATCATCCATGTAAATCTGGCACATACTTTCATCCAGACCCCTCAGGAGCTCATCCATGATCCTCTGGAAAGTAATGGGCGCGTTCTTAAGCCCGAACGGCATCCGGGTGAACTCGTAGTGTCCTCGCTCGAAGGTGAAGGCCGTCTTACACTGGTCCCTGGGGTTCATTCGGATCTGGTGGTACCCGGCTTTCAAATCCAACGTGCTAAATATTCTAGCCCCACTTAACCTATCTAGGATGTCTTCGATTCTGGGGATAGGGTATTTCTCGTCCCGGGTGTTCTCGTTCAGTTTGCGATAGTCTATGACAACCCTATATTTCTCCTCCCCGGGGGCACTCTTCTTTCTCACGGCCCAGAGCGGACTATTGTAGGGGGAAGTGCTATCGACGACGATCCCTTGTCGCTTCAGGTCCTCGATCTCCTCCCGGATATGCTTGCGGAGCGCCTGTGGGTATCTCCTTTCTTTAACATATGTAACCCGCTCCTCCTTCAGCGGTATCTCATGCTCCGCCCTACCCGTGACGCCCAACCGATCGCCCTCCTTGAAGAAAATGTCATCAAATTCTCTTAAAATTTTCCCCCTCCAGTCTTCCGCCCTGTCTACCACCCCAATTTGCCCTTTTTCCCCTTTTAATACCGAGCAACACTTATACTGCTTTTTCCCAATCTTAATGCTCCACCTCCCCTCCTTATTCCTCACTCTGGCCCCTACCCTTTCTAATAGATCACACTCTATAATGGCATTGTATGATTTGGACATTTCCCCCATTACATGGCACACTAGTTTTCCCCCTCTGTCCGACCATTTCCCTAAATCTACCTCGATCTCTCCCTCAATGGTACAAGGGACACCCAGAGTAATTAAGTTACAGGAACATACCCTTACCTGGAGTGCTCCATTGCAGCCACTAAACTGCTCCGCTGCTCGCCGACTCAGGATGGTGCTGGAGCTCCCGGTGTCCACCAGACACCTTACCCCTCGCTCCACTCGGATGATAGGCAGACCGCCGCTTCTCGCTCTCACGATGTTTACCTCTAAGATGCGGTCGCCTCTCCTCCAACACCCTCCTCAGGCCGCCACCCGTCCAGGTTGTGCTGCCCTCCTCCGGCCGCTCCGCTCCCGTCTGCCAGTTCCTTCGTCTCCGCTGCTCCCTGGTCCTGGGTCCTCTCTCTCGGTATCCGACACCTCGGATGTCCCTGATGATCCCGGAGACTCTGGTCGTGACCTCTGTCTCCTCCAGACCCTGTTGATCTCCATGGGCTCACCCCGTGGATGTTCCTTCCGTCTAAACATATAGGGGCATTGCCTCGCAATGTGGCCTTCGTTCCCGCATTCAAAGCACTTTGTGCGGGGACATTGTGCGACCAGGTGCCCTGGCTTGCCACACCCGTGGCACCGCCGGTCCTCTCTTTTACTACCAGTTCTTCTTGGCCCCGGCTTCTTATGATCGGCTCTCCTTGGCTGATCGGTTATTCTTTCGGCCTCTCTGCTTCTCCACGGTGGGCCTCGAGGTCTTCGATGCACCACCTCGGTCCAGCTTCTTTCCTCCTCCCGTTCCGGCCGGCTTTCCTCTTCTCGGGCACCCATATCCATTAATTCCTGGGCGCATTCTATGAATCCCTTATCTCGGGGGAAGTTCTCCTTCTTTCCTGTTTCTCGGGCTAGCTGCACCTTAAGGATAGTCGCAACAAAAGCCATCCGTGCTTCTACCTCTGGTGCGCTCGCTGTCTCCCTCATTTTGTCTGTCACTCTATTAAATTTCATGAGGAGCTCACCTGCATAGCGCCCGCTGCTCTGCCGAGGATGCCTGCTCTCTCTGAACAGTTGGAAGAGATCCTCTTCCGGCGTCCATCTTCCCCCTCCGTAGGCCTTCTTCAACCTCTCTTTGATGACGTCCCAGGGCGTCTCTTCATCCGCCTGGATGTGGTTCAAGACGCTCCTCCTTATGCGGCATACTAAATCCGCCCTCAGGGAGTCCGCGTCGTGCGCGTCCAGGAGTCCTTCGGCCCTCTTCACGTCAATTCTTGACATCACACGGTCTATATTCTTCAAGAAGTGGTTCAGTTCACCTATTTCTCCCGTGAACCGCTCGATGTCTGACACCGCCTTCCTGAGATCTTGAGCCGTAGCTGTTCTTACCTTCAGCCAGGCCAGGGTGTTGGCGTGTGCTTCTGCCATGGTTTCCCGTGGTATTTCTTGTTCGGGGTTGATTTGCAGTACGGCTGGCTTTAAGACCTTCTCCATAAAATACCTCACACTCTTGACCAAAAGGAAAAAGAAAGGAAAAAATTTTCCTACCTTTGGTCTTCTCTCCTCGTCCTCCCGGGTTTCGGCACCAGTTAAGTAGACTGAAGAACAAAACTTTAAAAAAAAGAAATAAAAGGGATAATGAAACGCACGTAATGACTGTTAAAGAATAACTGACTTTATTGCTCTGAGGCAGCCTTTATATACAATTACAGTATTTGTTATGTCTGGTGATAGGATTAGAGCTAATACTAGCCTGCTTCGGACCTTAACTTATATATATATATATATATATATATATATATATATATATATATATATATTTAGTTATTGCATATTTCCTAAACATTATAGGATAGTTCCTTTGTGTGTCGAATATTCGACAAGACACCTAACCAAATATATATATATATATATATATATATATATATATATATATATTTTTAATAATACCATATTATAGGTACCACATGGCTAAACATGAGTAGATACTCACACAGGCGCAGGGAGGATATGCCTTAGAAGCGGTACCCTGGGTCCGTACTTCCTGAAGCAGAGCAGCAGCCTGTCCTCCCACTGGAAGAAGCTGAAGCCAAGGAGGAGGATCGGAAGAGATGGTAGGGCCACCAGCAGCACAGCGGGCGGGCTCGATTCCAATTGTTGTCTTGTCGCTTCCGGGCCCAGCACCTGCTGCCCCATTATTTATTGTTGATATAATCAATGTAATGCTATAAGAATTAAAACAGAAGAAAAAATAAAAGACAAACAAAAGACCTGCAGTTATATGTATAGACGGTTATAAATAAAGCGCCGCGAACATTGCCGATGACGCAATCCGAATTCCAACTGAAGGAATGGTCAGCTCAGCTGACTAATCGACCTTTTATCCAGCCGAATAGTCGGCCAACGTATGCCAGTATGACGAAACCATACTAATTGTAAATTATGTGTTCAATCAATTTACAAATAATTTGGTTTGTCCTACAATGGAGGATATTTTCATTTTGTTTCACCTGCTCTCTGCTGGAAGCTTTTTCGTTTAGCTTTCCAACATGTCCATGATTCTTCTGCTTAAAGAGCAATGCAATTTAAAAACGCTTTATAACATACCTTACCTTGATCTGCAAAATATATCTGGCTTAAAACTATTTCCATATAGCTATTAGACTATATATATATGAGTTCTCTCATTCACTTTTAACGATATAAATTGATATTAAACGAACAATATCGACCTGAATCATGACGATAACTCCATAAGTGATGGAAGACCAATACAGCAACAGAACCATTATAGCACCAGCCATGAAAGGACAGAATCTAAAAACGGCACTGTCCATTATGTCCAATATACTCACCAGGAAATCTGTAACACATCGATCATTAGTAAAAAGCATAAATAAACAAACAAGATTATTATATATTATTCATAGGGATTAAGATGCTACTAATACCATATATCAATCATTAATATAGATTAATATTCGCAACAGGAAATATTTATAATAAGAAGAACCCATCCTATAACGCAAAAATAAAATACTACAACACGGTGATAAAACCAGTAATTTTGTACGGGACGGAGACGAAATGGCTTCCTAGACTAGAAAAATAACTAAGAATAGAGAGTAGGATCCTGAGGAGAATCTATGGGCCCAAGAAAAAACATAGGAAGGTTACAGGTTAAGACGCAACCAGGAAATCTAAAGAGAGATAAAAGACCTAGAAACCGAAATAAGAATCAGAAAACGAAGATTCTTTGGGCACATGTTAAGAATCGACCAAACTAGAAAATATTTGACAAAATCCGTGAATACAAGACCAAAGGAAGGCATGTAAAACAAATGAGAGAGGAAAACGAAAAAATAAAAATAACAGACAAAAGATATAGAATTTGTATTGTAACAGAAACATTGAGAAAGGCCGTTTCGTGAAAGAAAAAAAAATAGATTAATATGGAAAACCCTGATTCTAAACAAAAAGGTATATTTTGAGAAGAAAATTAATTTAATTTCTCTCCGACGGGAAAATACAGTAGATCAAGGATATGTCTATATATTATCTACTGATTTTCCGAGTTTACATTTTAGTCCAGTCAAAATAGGAAAATCAGAGGAACTAAAACTACTAGTCCCAATTTTTTTAGGAATGTGTAGGGGATGGTCCTCTGAACAAGAACATATAAAATTCCTCCAAATCCCGGTGTCGCTGGGGGGAGGGGGGGGGGTTGACTAAGCATGGTGGTTAAACTAATTTCTGGATGTAATAAAATTTGAAAAGTTTATTAGAAAAGTAAGTTATTAATGACCTTTTCAAAACAATAATAATAATACAATCGATATAGATTAATTTTATTTCATTTTTTCTTCATAATTTAAAAACTTTTATAAATTTATTTATAAACTAAAAATACTGTACTACGGAGGTAATGTATTTAAATGGTGTGGGAGGGTGAGGGAAGGGTGCGACAAACTAATCCTTGCCCTCCCTGACAAATCTCCTAGTTCCGGTCCTGATGATGAGGAGGCGGACCTCAACCAGACGGAGGTGAGAAGATGTAGAAGGACATGCTAGTTAACAAGAACAAGAAGACGAGGATAATTTCCAAGGTCAAAACCCAACAAGAGCTGTTGAGTCAATATAAAGACGGGAGGAAACGATGTTTTCATAATAAACATTTTAAAAAACGCTGAGATATTTATGTGGCACTTGTGAACAGTCCGTTAAGTGCGAAAATCGTATTTTAGGAAAAACGCAATTTTTACCACAATGATTCACAAATTAAATGTAATAGTCTCATAGCTAAGTCCATTGAGGACAAATAAAAATATAAAAAATAGCTTTCTGGTGATACACAAAACCCAAAATTCGCAAACTTAACAAACCAAATGCACATAACCAACTATCCACAAGTGCCACAGATTTATGAAATGCTATTTACAGTAAATTCCGTTTAATATGTTCTTGGCTGATATGGAAGAAAAAGAAAAAGAATAAAGAAAAAAAAAAAATTTGTTTTAATAAATGACTTGGAACGACTTACTGGAGGGAGGATAATATATGGTGTATTCCATTTTGCATTGCGGACATAAGATTTTTTCATTTTTTCCAGCTTTAGCTTTCAGATCTATCCACATAAGTAAGCAGCGCTGGTGTACCTTTAACACAAACATTTATTTATTAGCCTACTCGATAATAATTTTGAATAATTATTTCAAACTCTCAATACATCAAAACATAAAATATCTAACCATAACGGTTTCTTGGATCTTTAACATTACGTTCACTGTTGTAGATATGAGTCGATGGATAAATGACGGTAAAATATCGATTCCTAGAAACCGATGAGTACTGTTGAAGTTGGTGATAGTTTTGTGATACCTATTTATGTAGTTATTATACATTAATAAGTTCTCTAGAGCGAGTTAGCACAACCAAAACAGTGTTTGTATTTTGAATCATGCCTTGTATAAATACAATTATGATCATGCAAAACATAAAGTCTTAATCTTGTTTTAATTTACATATTTTGTAATAAAGACTATTTACATCTATTTAGGTTGGATGTTGATACATAGCACTTAGTTTTGCAAGGAATAATTGCACCTTGAAGGAATGGCAAGGATAAGTGGGAGACAGATATTTATTTAATCCGTCGCAGTTGGTGTGAATTTGCTTGACTCTTCCATTCATAATTTCATGTTTTGTTGTATTGTAAGTCAGAAGAATTCGTCTTTTTTAATTTATAACATTATACAGATCACTTTTACCCATTTGGTGGTCCCTTTGCACTTGCAAGGATTGGTCCAAGTCTGGTTCGGATCGTCTTCCTCCGTTGCAAAGCATATCCAGCACTGCCTACCACTGCTTCTGCTAGTATTGCTATTAGACGACCTGTAACATAGCATAATAAAAACAATAATATAATTCACCTTTCTATTCTTCTGGGAAATAAAAATAAAAATAAACAAAAACAAAATAAGGAATAGACCCTAATGGGTTGAGGTATTTTAAATGTAACTGTAAAATTAACTTGGTGAGTAAACACCAGGACAATAGAAAGATGAATTATATTATTGTTAATGGATTATTAGTTAAGTTTATTCATTTAGTAGTATTGTTTAAATGAAATGCTAATAGATTATAATGTAAACATTGTTTCAGTCTGATGGGATGCAAGATCCTGAAACATGTAACATAATGATGATTGTTTAAAGGGGAGTTATTGCTGTAATAAAGTGAATTGAATATATTAACATAAAATACTCCTTTATTGAAGAAATTAGGTATATAATGAATTTTTCTGGGCCATTCTGAACCAGCTTATTCTAAAGCAATCGATATAAAAATGTGAAAATCTAAAAATTTTACCAACATTTTATTGAAATGAAGTTCAATTAATTAAGAGAATTAAAAGAATTAAAATTATGTTAAATTAAATTTTACAAAATAATTTAAAACATTTGCACTTGCGTGACACCTTAAAACAGGTGATGTATACACATATTTAATGCCTTTTGCTCAATAAATGACATAATGTCCGACGCATTATCCTACTCATTATCTTCTAATATCTTTTATTCAATCTTAAATTCCATGATGCATGCGTGGGTGTTAGCGTGGCTATAGCCATTTAAAAGGAAAAAAAAGAAGAAATGTATTAAAAAATTCCCGGCCTGCCCGTTAAAGGGTTAAAGTGTAAAGTGATATAATTTTTCAAATTAGTTACTGTTCCAATATATTTTTTTCATTCTGAATGGAATGAGACTATTTGCATCTCGATAGAACAAATCATTCTGGAGAAAAAGAGTTTTCCCGCTTTTTAGCCGTTTTGCCCTACTGTGCGTCGCTAGGACCGTTTAGGAACTATATTGATTGAATGATAAAAGTCGCATTTGAAACCACCGTTTTTTCTCGACTCATCATCGAATCATTGATTGCTAATTTAATTTAAGTAATTTGATCCTATTAATTCTAAAATGTAAATTGCGAAAAGCAGTAGATCATACTTACATAGATATAACCATGATCTATTGATTAAAAAGTGCTGCCCTGAAAAGTTGCGATCTAAGACCTACTAATTCTCAGTGACCAGCGATATATTCAGGTAAGTAGGTATGACAATACGGGGCACTATGATATTTCCGTGAACACTAGCCATATCGTCTAAGAATTACGTTATTTATATATACAAAAATGAATGTGTTTATGTCTGTTCTCGATAGCTTCAAAAACCATACATCCAATCGCCGTGAAAATTTGGGAAGTTATTAAGTATATCCCCGGGTAGGTTTTTGTGATTTTTTTTTTTTAATCAGAGTAGGGGTTCAACAAATATTCCAAAAATATCAAAATAATATTTATTTTTCAACCGACTTCAAAAAAGAGGAGGTTCTCAACTCGTCTGTTTTTTTTTTTTTTTTTTTTTTTTTTTGTGTGTATGTTACGCGATTACAAGAAAAAAGAATCATCAAAATTGATTCAGAATTGACGGAGTAATCGCGTAACATTAAAAAAAAAATAAATAAATAAAAATAAAAATACAGATGAGCTGAGAACCTCCGTCAATTATAAAAAAATTTTAATTATTCTTTTTTAGACCAGTAGGGCAAACATCAGAGATAGTCCCATAAAAAGTATTTTAAAATCAACGCAGTACTTTATAAGAAAAATTAAAAAACAAACAGTTAATAAAAATCGCTGTTATATAACCTTACATTTTAAACATATTTATGATTATCTAAAATGTCCATGGTAACTAAATCAAAACTATTTACATATTACAGTCAACTCTCGATGTGTTGTACTTCGATAAGCTTAATTCTTAAATAAGTCGAACAATGTCTGTGGACGGAAGTACATTACACTTAAATTTCACCTCAATGAGACGATTTCAGACAAAGAACGCAAAAAATCGTGTCGAAAATAAGTAGAACTGAAAATAGGATTCAAAAGTCATTGCATTATTAGTCATTGCCTCTATAACTCGAACTCAAATTAAAAGAATTTCATGTGTAATTTGTTTTTCTGTTTTCTGTCATTGTTTGTCTTTTCAGTTCATAGTTACACCAGTCGCTTATTATTAGTTATTCACTCGAGTGGTTTTACAGTGGCTATTGAAAATTCTTTCAATTGACGAAAAGTTAAAATTGATTTGTAAAGTGCAAAAAGGAGAAAGAAGTTGGGCGTTTGTTGCTAGTGAATTCCGAATTCCGCGTAGTTCTCTTTCAACCGATCTAAAGAATAAAGAAAAGATCGCTACTGGTGGAAGGCGGTAAATCTACTTTTAGGCACCCTCAGAAAAAAACGCAATTCAGTTGAAAGTAATATGATAAATTGGTACCAGGTATTTAATTTTCTGTATCAATGATTTTATATGTATGTACTAACAACATACACATACCCATTAATAAAAAATATACGTAATGATTTCAACTCCCATTTTGTGTTTAATTTTCCCAATTACGTGAAGGTAAGTGGAATGATAACCTCGATAAGTCTTTTTCAGTAAATCGAACTATTTTTGAGGGTAGCTTGAAGATCGGGAATTGACTGTATAAACAAAAATACACTCGCCACTAAAAAGTAAAAAATAAAAATAATTTTTAGAAAAAAAAAACCGCCTTCAAGATTAAACCTACATAAACAAACTTGAATTAAAAAAATAAAAAATAATATTTTAATTGCTTCGAAACAAAAACCATTAAATGACGATCAACGAAATTATCGACTTTAGTGCAGGTGTTTTTAAACAATTACCAATAAAACATAAGTTCTAAATTAATCTATATCTCCTTAGTTTTTGATGAAGGTTTTAAGAAGAAAAAAATTCCGTAAAACGATTTCAAATTCATTTTGATGTTTTAGGTTTATATGTAGATATGTTATTAAAATAAAATTTGATTAGTAATATTCGTTAAGAGTGGAACCATGAGTAAATTGAAAAATAAAAATTTTACACATAACATTTACTCATAGAATTTACTTTTATAAAACAAAACTAACCGCAAAAAATACTGAATCAATCTTTACCAAATCTTAACTACATAATCTTTTTAGTTAAAGGAACGTTTAGCAAAAAGAAAATTTACATATTTTCAATTAAATTGTTGCTAAAAAGCAATAAAAATGTGGTACGCAGTGAATTTTCAAAATTGACCGATATGTAGCGAGTGCCATTTAAGAATGGTTATAACGGTACAATGTTATATAGAGCTAGAAATTGATAATGAAATTGGCTTGATTCTAATAAATTGTTATAAAAAAAGCTATAAATATTTGGTGTGACCTGTGGATACTATGGATGTTTAATAATCGAACGATATGTGGTTAGCGGAATTCTACACCAGAGTTTGCAATGGTTTGTTTATTTCGTTTAACGTCACTTTATGCTGCTATGGCTAATCGGACGATGCTACGGTGGGAGTCCTAAATTTTGCCTATCCAGGTATAATTAGGATAGGGATCTTTAACGAGTACCTGACATCGCACAGGCTCGGAAGTCCCATTTTACGTCCCTTCCGAAGGACGGCATAGCTGAGGATTTTTTACTCCCTTTAAAAAATCCTAAGGTCATCTGCCGGGCTGCGAACCCGCGATCTTGGGTTTAGTAGGTTGCTATGCTAACCACTACACCACAGGTGACCCCGAGTTTGCAATGGTAAAATTAAACCCCTCTGTACCAAACTTTAACTACAAAATCTTCATAATTCTAGGAAGATTTTAAATAGTATAGTTAACTAAAATAATAATTTAAATTCACAGTGTTAAGTGGCAGAAGTTTGTCACTCTGTTATTAACTTTTATAGTTAGATAGAAATTGAAATCCAACCAAATGAAATGAATAAAATTATTTTAGCTGTACTAAACATTATTGCCTTATCAAAATATCGATTATTTTTTTAAATTGTGTTTAAAAAATGGGCGACCTAACCATAGCTTTTGATGAATGTTTTAAGAAGACTAATATTTCAATGATTTCAAATTCATTTTAATGTTTCAGGTTTATTTAATAAATTGTACCATTGGTTGTGTGAAACAGCATTAATATTACCTTCAAATACTTTAGGAGAGAATATTAACAACATTATTATTGAAAAAATAAATTGTGACATAGAGAATATCACTATTGATAGGGTTGTAAGCACTGATAATGCAGTTCTTTATCGGCCAGGGTTTCTTCCTAAAACGTGTCTCTGTCCATCTAAATTACAAACTGATAGATTATATTTAAGGATTGAATATCCAATAATGCTTTTGAGTAAATCATTGCAATAATACCGGGTTACAGCTTTAAGTGAAAGTATATAGAAATATTATGAGAAAATAATTCTCAACTGCATTATAAGATTTTTATTGTTAAAAAATAAAACTTCTGTTATTAGTTAAACCTATCTAACTTTGTTTACTTATATGAGCGGGCGAAGCCGTGACTGGGGATGTTAGTTTATTTATAATAAAGTTTCTTCTGTAGAAGGAATACACTAATACTTATGAGCGATGGAGAATTATAAGAATTAACCAAATAAAGAAGTTAACACACGCGGGCGCTTCTGCTAAAAAACTAACGTGCATGAATTACAGAAAGTTCCGTTATATAGGGTTCATCAATAATCCCTCAGTAGTAAAGCGTTAATATTAAAAATAGGTACACAATAGTTCAAAATTATGTGATAACAGTTTAGAATAAATAAAAGCCTCCAATACGTTATAGGTTATATCTGAAAATTACTTGATGGAAACAGAACAGAATGTTTTATAAAATTCTATTAACTTACATTTGACAATTACAGCTGGTAGGTTATCGAAATAAACCATGGAACAATTCTTTGTAACCGACATCTTCTGAACGCATTGGAAAATGTTCGAATGGCCTATTTGTGCCGTTTGGAAGACATGAATAAGCTAAATTTGAGTCAAATTGTGAAATTATATCAAGCCGTAGTGGAATCATATGTTCCGTAACCATATTTACTCGTCTTTATCTTTATGAGTTTCAACGGTTATATAAAATCGACGAAATACCTAATCATATTTTCAATCTTCCGCCTCTCCTCTTCGTTTCCAAGTAACGATAGCAACATTATCCCTGTTGGTGTGGATGGGCATCTTAATGCTGAAGAAACGGAGCAAGTACTGCAAATCGTCAGCAACCAACGATCAAGCTCCCTTCTCAGAGTGTTGATCAAATTTTCATCTTGATAAACCTAAATTTATTCATAGCTATCTCATAAAAATTTAGTATCCCCTCTATTAATATGACAGGGTACCGAATTCAGAGATATGTGAGACCAGGTGAACCTACAATCGGGGTAAAAAAAACATAATGATTATATTATTATTTTTCAACAAATTTGAGCAAATATTATAAATGATACCTACCTTTTTCTTACAAATCTTAATCATTAAAATATTCTTATGATTCATAAAATTAATAAGAATGTTTCTTTAAAAATTAGTGAACTTATTTAATAACTACAGAATGCTCAGGTGGGCCAGGGTAGGTTCTATCACGTGATTTCTTTGATAACAAGTTAGGTCTGTGCTGACCTAGTCGAGTACGGGGTTGCAGTTAACCAAAAAGAATGCCACCTAGACCAAACTTGCAAAAAATAAAAATTATAAATTTACTCAACATAATTAATTAATTAACAACTGAACCCAGATTATCAATTTACTATTAACTTCTTAAAATCAAATTCTTTTCTCAAAGGTTTAACCTGGAATCAGGATTGTTAAGTTGAGTCAATAATTAAGAAAAATTCTCTAAAATAATTTATTGAGTGAGAGACTTGCAACTGGCTAATAAAATCGACAGATGTAAAATGAAAAAGCCGTAACGGCATCGAACCACTACTCCAACAAATCGGTGAAACCACCATCGCTGTTTTAGATCGATTCTGAAGCTAGTTCCACCTCAGGCTTATTTACAACTTTATCATCTAATATTTAGGCTTCAACTCTTACCAATTTTATTGGATTCCATGTAATTGTTCAGAAATTTATCACATTCATGCATAGGTAGGTAGTTTAAGAACGAAAATAAAACAGAATATTACCAAAAGAAAATTACTAATTTATTAGTTTTCGATCTTATTTTATTTGTATGTGTATTATCATTGATATTTTTCAAAAAATGGTGGATTCGGACATTAAAAAATATCATTCCGATCGATCTGATTAATAATGAGTAATGAGAGCCATCTTCTAAAAAATGTGAAAATATAGAAAAAAAGTTTCTCCCAAGGTATTGTTTTAGAAGTAAAGAAAGCAAATTTTCTATTTTCTATTTAATTAGTTTATTTTCTTTTTCTTCACACAGTTTTTGTAGACTGTATTTGTAGGCACAGTTTTTCTTCTTATACCGAAAAACTTTTCGGGGTAGGTTTTAAATTTATTTTTTCTTTTAAACCAGTTTTTTTTTTTTTTTTTTTTTTTTTTTTTTTTTTTTTTTTTTTTTGTGGTAGAAAGTTAATTTTCAGTGAAGCCTAATTAAAATTTCAAAGCTGAACAGATCTTTCATCAAGTTGTTTTGTTTTTTTTTATTTTTGAGCTCCTTTATGTTTTTATTAGTGATCTCTAACATTTTTTAAATTTTTTTATTTGGAGACCTAAAATTTTTCAACAGGGTTTCAAGCCTTTTTATTGGCTCCCCTTTCCTAAAAAAAAAAAAAAATCAACATTAAACTTTTAAGTTTAAATACCTACATATGTGGGTAAAGCAGAGGGAAAGCGTAAGAAGTTATATATACTTTAATAATCATCTGTCTCAAATGATCTGGGAAATCAAAAAACCGACTGAATTGCACCTTTCTTTAGATTTACTCGATATGAAGAAGATCTGTCAAAATCGTCCTCTTTAAAATGTTTTGAACAAATAACACTTGTTTTTGTTGGCTTCCATTTTTCTTGCCTCAGGGCTTGAACTCACTTATTTCGTTCCTCTTCGACTGAAGGGAAACTGAGGAAAAAATAATAGGTAAAATTGGAACAGTTTACCTTTTAAAGATTTATTCAAATCTAAAATTATATTATTGATGTAAAACGTCTTCTAAAGGTGTTAATGTTTAACATTCGAAACTATTTTTCAAATAAAAATAATTTCAATAGAATTGGCAATTAATTTATCAATCTAATTGAATATACAAAATATTCTGTATTATGTGGTTACAATACCTACTATTGTTAATATAGGAGAGTTTAACAATAAAGTTAAAAAAGCTCCACAATAAACATATTTTTACTGTGGCGAAAGGGAAGGAATATTTGTTTCTCAATTTATTGAAAAACTAAACTTTGTACGTTTAAATTGTACCGGTGAAGGGTTATTGGAGGGTTTAAATCCTTGTTGGACTCTTTCCTAGAACATCCAAACGCGGCACAACACGACCTTATTTAATCCAATTGAGAAATAAAAAAAAAGAAAACACATACACACAACAGAGACCTAACAATTACCAATTGTTCCAAATAAACACGGGACAAACAGTGGTACTGATAGAGACAGCCGGGCTTAAGGTGGTGGGGATAGCGCTCCTTGCCGGGAGCCATCTCCCCCCACCTACCCACCGCTTCTATTATATACTGTATTCTGTGGGTGTGACGGTGATGAAATAGTGAGGGATCTTTACAGTTACCATTTTTTTTTTTTCCGAATTCTTTTTTTTTTTTTTTTTTTTTTTTTTTTTCTTGGCACCGACTCCAAAAATAACAAATTATAAATTGTGAATAGATCGACAATTTCGTTGATTGTCATTTAATGTTCTTTGTTCCGAAATAATTAATTAAAATGTTTTCTCTTTTTAGTTCAAGTAAAAAGCAGGTTTAGTTTGAAGTTGTTTTTTTTTCAAATTATTTTTATTTTTCACTCTATAGTAGTAAGTGAGCGCGTTTTTGTTTATTCAGTCAACTTTCGATTAACTAGAGTTTGAATTATTGAACAACGACTAATTGAGGTTATCATTCGGCTTATCTTCATATAAGTGGGAAAAATGAACACAGAATTGGAGTTGAAATCATTACGTATATTTTTCACTAATGGGTATATTTATGTTGTTTGTACATACATATAAAGTAATTGAAATTAAATTCCAGGAACCACTTAATCATACAACTTTCAATACTACTGAACTGCGTTTTTTTTCAGGCGGCACCTAAAAGTAGACAGATTCTTTCAACAGTAGCGATCTTTTCTTTATTCTTTAGTACGGTCAAAAGAGAACAACGTGGAATTCCGAATGAACTAGCAATAACCTCCCAACTTCTTTCTTCTTTCTCCACTCTGCGAATCAGCTTTAACTTTTCGGTAATTTAAAGAATTTTAAATATTCGCGAAGCCATTCTAAAACCACTCGAGTGAATAACCAATAAGTGACTGGTGTTCCTATAAACTGAAAAGGTAATGACAGAAAACAGGAAAACAAATTACCCATGCAATTCTTTGAATTTGAGTTCGACTTATAGAGGTGATGACTTCCAATAGTTCGATTTATAACTCTTCTTTTGATCCCTATTTTTATTTTGACTTATTTACACAATGCGTCACGTTTTTAGTCTTAAATCGATTCATAGAGGTGAAATTTATATATTATATAATCTAATTGATCCTTTCAAATCACAATTAACAATACCACAACAACTAAACATTCCCTATCAGCTAGTCTTCCCCAAGGATCCTGCCTTTCCCCTGCTCTCTTTAACCTATACATATCCGACCTACCTTCTCTTCCTTCAATTGAAAGATCGTTTTACGCAGACGACACCGCCATTTACACTAGTTCCTACAGGATAGATACAATAGAAAAAAGATTAAAATCACTATACTTCAAATTCAATAAATATTACAAAAAATGGAAAATAAAAATAAACGAACTCAAAACTGCAGCAATATTGTTTACAAAAAGAAGGCCTTTAATAGCGGATCATATTATTCTTAATAAAATTCGAATCCCTTGGGCTCAAACTGTTACCTACCTCGGACTCGAATTAGATAAACGCTTGACATTCACACCCCATATTAATAATAAATGCTGCAAAGCTAAAAAAAATATCAGTACAATGTCACCATATTTCCGAAGAAAATCTCCACTATCTACCCGCAACAAAATTATTTTATATAAATCAGTCATTCGACCATTATTAACATACGCCTCTCCGGTATGGAGCAACACATGTGACTCCAACTACAAAAAAATAGAAAGGATTCAGAACCTATGTTTGAGGATCATTAACGACTACCCAAGGTACACAAAAATAACTGACATGCTGCACGACCTAAATTTTCAAACAATTAAACGATTTATTTATACCCAGACCCAGACCTTTTTTAACTCAACAATAAATTCAGACAGTCCCATAATACAAGCAATAGGCAATTATAACAAACTAACTTTAAGAAGGTACGTACACAAACGTACCAGACACATACTACTAGAATAAAATCTACTTAATAAGACATTTTAGAAATTATTAATTTTACAAATCAAAGTATTGTATATTTTTGAATAGGTTTTTTGTCAGTTTTTCCTACAGTTTTAAAAATGTATTCTAAGTTTAACTTTGTTACTAAACAGAAATTATAGAGTGAATTGTTTTAATTACCAAAACATGTATTATACAAATATGTTACAAAATTGTAAATTGTTAAATTCCATGAAATAAAGCTCTTTATATTATATGTTATATACTTGCGACCACAGAATACGTAAAGGAGTAGAAGCGGCAATGCAAGGGAAAAAGTGGCACAAGCTACACCCACTCCACCCGCCCCCTCGGTACATGACAGCCTCGCAGTTGTCCACGCTCTGTTTATGTTTTGAAGAGGTTTTACAGTTACTAGTGAAATGCCGTTTTGTGTAGCTTTTGGTTGCAGTACCAAAGCTCACAATTAGAATGCTATTCCGCCAATTACTTTCGATTTGTAAGTAAAATTTTCTTAAAACTCTAATTGAGTTCTTTATATTTTCTGAGCTATCTAACGAAATACAGTAGATTCATCCTTAAAATTTTATTTTCTTCAGATTGGAACGATTTCCTATTTTCAAGTGTATGACTAAATAAACTTCACAACGTTAGTAATACAAAGTAAAAAACTAACGTAAAAGTTTTAGTAATTAAAACGTAACGTAAATGTTAGTAAACGAGATAGGAGTTACTAAGAGGATACATTGCCGAATGATTTGAAAACGTTTTGTGGTAATCAAAAGTATTTTTCTTTATTTGTTAGTAATACACTTGAAAAAATAATTCATCCGGAAACATTGGACGGAAAGATAACCACAAAAAAAAATATCAAACCTGTCTCTTCATTTGATTAATCTGTGTTTGCATAGCGCATTGCTCGGAAGATTGAAGATTACTGTAGTTAAACCATAACTTTAAATATGCTTTATATTGTATAATAATATCATATTTTATTTTTGTCCCTAGTTTTCCCCTCGGATAAAGATGAACGAGTTAAATGGGTTAATGCCGTCAGACGAGAGAATTGGAATCCAACAAAAACCAGTTGCTTATATTCAAAGCATTTTAAGGAAACCGACTTCGACCTATCCTCTCCTTTCCTCACAAAACTGAAAAAAGGCGTAGTCCAATCAGTATTTGACGGATTTCCCGACCATTTGAGACCAGAAGATAAACATGTTTGCGAATTTATGTTTTATAATATATAGGTTTTATTTTTTTAAAGGTATTTTTATTTATTTATTTTTTACCACAATAGAGCCACTATTCCCATAACTAATTAATTTTAGTAGAGGATATGCATAAAAAAAAAAAAAAAAAAAAAAAAAAAAATTAGGAACCAATTTTCTCGTCAAGTAATACTCTAACGTTGCCAAAGGAATCATTCAGAATTTGAGGTGCCAATTTTATTTTTAGTTTATTCTTCATAGAACACCTGAAATTTGGACCATTTGTAATCGTGGAACATATTAGGAACAAGCTTCTTTCCCTTGCTTTAGGTGCATCATTACAGTGAATAGCTTGTCCGAAATCCAGAGAGTCAAAATACTTATAGTACGATAGCCAGTACGAAAAAATTGACATTATTTGAAGAAAACTATGGCTTCAGTTTTTTGAATCCTTATAGTATTTACAATCAAAAAATGAATCTACCAGTCAGATAATGCTGCCTGATTCAGCCAATCATAAAATATATTAGCTGTAGGAAAAGGGGCTGAATTGTCGTAAAATAAAATAATAGCAAATAAAATTTCTTTATAAAATAAAACCTACAAACATTGTATATAAATCTTTACATTTGTGTAAATGTATGTGCTCTAATATTTATCAGATGCATATTAGAGGCTTCTTTTATACCATTATTTTTAAATAGGAGAGAAGAGCGATAAAAAGACGTAGTTGTCCTACAACTATCACCAAATCTTCTGATAAGAAAAAATTGAAGACAATGTTGGCAAATGCTAGAAACGACGTAACAAAATTACAAACACAGCTTGAAAGTACTTCAGCTGAATTGAACTCTGCTCAAAATACACTCTACTCCACTCAAAGTATTGTAAGCGAATAGAAAAGAAATTGACAAATTTGAGACGACAGGCAAATAGGTTGAAAAAGAGAAATTTTCAACTGAAAAATATTGCTGATCTGAAGAAAAAAGATCTAGTTGCCGATTAATATGCGGATATGCTCGGAAACATATCACAAACTACCTCAACTCTCATAAAACGACAAGTCTCTAAATCAAATAACACCAAAATTTCGAAGATTTACGATAAGAGATTAAAAGCGTTTTCAATTACTAAAATAAATGGAGTGATTGCTGCGAAGAATCGCGGTGGATTAGTTTTGTCAGGAAACTACGTGGTCGAAATTTGCCTATTTTGTGAACAAATTTTTCGCGCTAAAGAAAAAGAAAAAAATGTGTTAGCTTCAATAGAATCCTGTATCTCTCATGTGCTAAAAAAATGTATCGGGAAACAATTTTTTTCTAGTGCGATCATTTTTTGGTCGACGAATCTCACTACTCACTACTAATTAGATCGATAGGAGTTTTGTACTTTCGAACTAGAATTTTCCAACATGTAAAAAAAAAATTAATGAAGATCTTCACATGAAAATAATTAGAAGTACTAATGATAAGCATATTATTTTCAGTGGCCAATAATAACTGTTCGTGTTATTTTAACTTGCCAACATGCCAGTCATTTTTTTGTTGTTATGTTAGTCATGTTGTTGTAATGTCAGTTTGGCAATGAATAAAATAATTTTAAATATATTGTATAGTTTGATTTTCATAGCTATGGTTATTTCTTTATTTATATGGTTATTTACAACTATCAAGAAACGACAGTAGTTATACAAAAGTGTAGAACTAAAACTAAGTAATAAATCAAAGACGTAAGCTGAATACCTTGGTACGAGGGGGTGGCTGTGGTGGGGATGACCCGAGCGCTAGGGTGACACAATTCCCTCGCCTACTAGCCTTGGATGCCGCTTCTACTCCTTTATGTGTTCTGTGCTTGCGACCGTAGATTTTGTTCGCCTTATCGATGCTCGACGGATCGAGAGTTGACTGTATATATAAATTAATAATTTAGAGTTAGTTACCATGGAGAAATATGTTTATAGTGGAAGGTATTATAACAGTGATTGCTTATTAATTATTATTAAATCTTTCTTAATACTTTTCTCTCCCACACCAAAAGGACTCTTTCCGTTTCCTTGGTGAGGGTCCATATCTCACAGCCGTAGGTTACAATGGGTTGGATCACCGTCTTATAAATAATTATCTTTGCTTTTCTTGATAGGTTCCGAAACTTTAACAGTTTTTGTAGGAAAAACATGCACCTGATAGACTTGACGAACAAATACTTACATGAAGTATAATAGCTGATTAATGAAGAAATACATAAGGTAAAACGATTAGGTTGTACAATGCTATAAAGAAATGATTAAGAATGAGGCATAAATAATATTATAAATTTAAAAGTACATAGTTGGTGAAAAGGATTAAGAAAACGCAGAGCAAATGTAATCATTTGTGATAAACTAAAAGTTAGCATAAACTATAAATAACAATTAAATTATAGACAAAAAAAAATTACTGTATTTCTCTTAAAACAGTCCTAGCGCTTTTATACTTAGAATTGTACTTTGATTCATATTGTCACTAGGGTTTATCATGAGTTCTTCACCGAAGAGTAAGAATCTGTCTTATCAGCACGTCGCATCTATAAAGAATGTTGTGCTAGGGTGTTTCTTCGTCCTCCCCGTTCCACAATCTACAATACGGGGATGATTTTATTTCCATCCTATAGAGATGCTTATTAAGCCTGCAATATAGATCTCTGTCAGGTTTTTGAGTTTGATCCTGACAAGATTAAGGAGCTGTTCACTCCTTTTCTTGCAGTAGCCTGCCAGGAAGTTTTGACTTACTCTGTCTTTTTATATTCCAGTTATAAGACGCTAGATTACTACAATGCCTTCCCACAGTACCCCTTGCAAAGCTCACTGCAATTCCACTTATGGGCTCGGGGCTAGGAGAATACTACTTAAGCCTTGTCTGGCTAACTCATCAGCTTTCTCATTGCCAGGAATACCTGAGTACCTTGCTTGGTTGCAATATTCTTCAGAGAGCCAATAGCTGCTTGGCTGTCTGAGTATGTTATTATAACGTATTGACACTGAAGTTAATTTAATTAAGTATATTTCTTTATTTGAAGATCAGGGTTCATCTTTAAGATTTCATGTCTCTCCATTTTTATTAGAAGCTTTTTATGACCACATGGCTGGGATGGCCCTGAAAGAAACCCTTGTTTAACAAGTTTGCACATTGTGAGCATTGCTCTTGCTCCCACCTTCAAGTGCAGTGTTCTCAGATTGAGCATGACCTCCATAGCTGCAGTTGGAGTGGTTCTCATAGCTCCAGTTATCATGAGGCAGGCCAGTCTCTGAGTTTTGTTTAACATAGTGGTGGATTTCTCCATTACATAATACTATGTTTCCAGTCAGTTCTCTTCCTTAAGGCGACATGACAATATGTTGTTTCATATTTAGTTTATTTTTATCCCTCTTTTGTTTGTTTGTTTTAGGGCACTACAGTCCTTGCAGGACCTGTGCCTCTGCCACCATCCTTCTCCACTCCTCTCGGTCCCTCGCCAGGTACCTCCAATTTCGTATCCCCTGCCTCCGAAAATCCTCCATGTCATTTTTCCATCTGCGCCTGGGTCTGCCTCTCTTCCTTTTTCCTCCTGGTGTACCATTAAACATTATTTTTGGCAGCCTGTTGGGCTCCATTCTTTCGACGTGTCCCAACCATCTAAGCCTGCCTTTCTTGATAGCACAGAGTATATCAGTCTCACCATACAATAGTGCGATCTCGGCGTTGCTTCTTATCCGCCACCTGTGCTCCTCTCTCACAGCACCAAAGATCCTTCTCAATATTCTTCTCTCCCATACCAATAGTGCTCTTCTGGCATCTTTAGTGAGAGTTCACGTCTCACTGCCATACATCACTATTGGTCTTATTATAGATTAATAAATCAACAGTTTTGCCTTTCTTGAGAGAGTTTTACAATGGAGAGCTTTTTGTACTGCATAAAACCATCTGGTTCCTGCAACCATTCTGCTTTTTATTTCAATGTCTAGATTGTTCTTCTCCGTCACAACTCCTCCCAGGTATTTAAATGTACTACAACAATGAAACATGTCCTCCCCCACATCAACCGTATCTCTTCTTCCATCTGTCTGTCTAGAGGTTTTCATATATTTGGTCTTGTCCGTGTTTATTTCGAGACCCAAATTGAGAGCTGCTGTCTTGAATTCTTAAACAGCACCGGCCAATGCTGTTTCGGTTCTACCTGTGATAACCACATCATCAGCATATGTCATGTGCTGTGTAAGGCTATTGTAAATAGTGCATCCTGTGTTCATCTTTATTCCTCGGATCGCTACTTTCAGGCATCCCCTGTCTCAAACCATTATTAACTTCAAAGCTTTCCGAGATGCCCACTCTGGTTTTTACTTCAGCTCTTTTCCTTTCTAATGTCATCCTCGTCAGTCTTATTAGTTTTCCTGGTATTCCGAGTGACCGTAACGGTTCCAGCAGCTTTCCTCTATCGACACTATCATATGCCTGTCTGAAATCAATGAAGAGATGGTGCAGATCGACGTTATATTCATATGTCTTTTCAAGCATTTGTCTAATAGAAAATAGGTGGTCTGTAGTTGATCGTCATGGGCGGAAACCACTCTGATATTCTCCGAGTAGTCGTTCACTCCTCTCCACCAGCCTCCGACATATCGCCACAGACAGGACTTTATAGACTGTTGGTCACTACCATGCACCACTGTGCTATGCCCCTGTAGTTCTCACATTTTAGTTTATTTCCCTTCCTATGTATCGGGACTATATTAGCCTCCCTGCATTCACATGAAATTTTTTCTTCTACCCAGATGTCCCAGATTACCTTGAAAATCTCTTCCCAGGTTTCTTCTCCTGCGTATTTTAATAGCTCTGGCGGAATTTCGTCAGGTCCTGGGGACTTATTATTTTTTAGTGATAGAATTATTTCCGCTATTTCTTCTTTGTCAGGTGGGACCTCCTCATCAATATCCTCATCATTGTCGGTTTGTACGTCTGGTAAAGGTGATTGTAGCATGTCTTAGGATTCAACAAGTCGTTAAAGTACTGCTGCCACCTACTCTTGATTTGGTCACTCTCAGTGAGAAGGTTGCCGTTTTGGTCCAGGCATAATTCCGTCTGTTGTTTAAAGCCATCTCTTAGTATTTTCACTCCCTTATAAAATTGTCGGCTTTCTCGTGCCTGAAAATTCTCTTCCATCTCTTCAAATTTGCCTATTTCATATGCCCTTTTCTTATCACTCATTATTCTTTCTGCATTGCTTCTTTTCTCCGTATATGAGTCATATGTAGAGCGTGTTCTCCTTTGGAGCATCTTTATCCCTCGTTCCTTTCTTGTACGGCTCTTTTACAATCGTCATCGAACCAAGGATTCCTCTTATTTTTTGTTTTCTCTCCAAGAACTTCCAGTGCCGTGTTTCTGATATCATCCTTCAATCTTTTCCACCTTTCTCCCGCGCACAGCTCTACCCCAGTCCACTCTCGGTGTCGGTGCTGTAGGCGGTCTATATACTTTTGTCTTTTAGATTCTTCCATCAGTCCCTTAATCTCGAATCTACATGTTTTTTTCTTCCAGATATTTCTTCCTTCGTGCTAGATGCTGTTCATATTTCGCTAATACCAAAAAATGGTCCGAGCAGCAATCCGCCCCCCTGTAACTTCGTGCATCTGAAATATGAGAGAAGTGTCGTGCGCTTAATAATATGTGATCAATTTGGCTCCTGGTCCTGTCCCCTGGGCTCATCCATGTTTCCTTGTGAATCCTTTTGTGGGAGAACATAGTCGTCATAATTTTCATATTTTTCGCCGTGGCGAACTCGATGATTCGGAAGCCATTATGATTCGTTTTTTCATAGTTGCTGTGTTTTTAGGTCTGTATATTTTTTCTTTGCCTATTTGGGCATTGAAATCTCCGAGTACAATCTTAAAGTCGTACTGTGCTATTTCGTCATATAGCTTTACCAGTCGGGCATAGAACATCTGTTTGTCAATTTCTTCTACATATTCGCATGGTGCATGTACACTAATCAGTGTAATATTGCAGAATCTACCCTTCAATCTTATTATACCAATCCTGTTATCGACACAGTTGTATCCCAGCAGGGTACGTCGGATGCTTTTTCTAATCATAAACCCTGTGCCTCTCTGATTCTCTTTTGCACCACTATTTAACAATAAATATTTCTCAAGTGATATCACTTCCACATCTCTCCATCGGATCTCCTGTAAAGCAACCACATCCACTTTATATTGCTCCAGTACCGATTCTAATGTTCTGCTCGCAGTATACTCTGCACATTCCAGGTGCCGATCTTCAGTCCACGTCCTTGTTTCTTCCTCCTCCTCTTCTCCTTCGATTGCTTTCCTAAGGCTGGTGTTGGTTGTGACCCCCCCCCCCCCCGTATCCGAATGGGTCCCTCCGGGGACTATATTTGTATTTTTAACCTTCACCATTCTTATATTTTCTTTTCTCCCCCTCCTCTCAGCAGGCTCTAGACTGTTCTTTTTTTATAGAGGTGAGGTCGCCTATTCCTCACACTCAACCCTCCTCCTTTATCCAGGCTTAGGACTGGCAGCAGTTCACCTAGCATCACTAGGGGTAGTAACACTACATCTACTGGCGGAGTTTTATCCCTCTATCTGCGCTAGTTATGGTCATCACTGCTATGGTCGAAATGTTGGCATGAAAAAATGTGTTGTTAGTTTTAACAATACTTACTTTTTTATTTTAGTGACTGATCCCTCTTATTAAATCTACAAGATATGATATTATGTAGTAAAAACTTTCTACGAAAAACTATGTTTTAAATAAGGTGTAGCTGCAGTCTTGAAAGTTATGGATTCGTTGATTTATAGCCAAGAGCTAAAACTTCTGGAACAACGGTGTCAGGAAAGCGTTTAGGAAGCGAAGAAATGCAGTAGTCAATTAGTGCAGGAACTAGACAGTCCAGGATCTATAGATGATGTTGGAGCCCCCCCCCCCCCCCCCAGCACAGTGCTATAGGAGAGAAGATGATTACAATGATAGTGTTACATTACTTCATCATACAAGTTTCCAGGTTCATTTGATACCCACAAATCCAGTTCAAGAATTGTTATAATATCTGTGCATTGCAACTCTAATAACAAAATCTCGAAAATAAAGGTTCTTTTTGTGTATTTTGTCACTCTGTCACAGGCTAATTTTAATAAAAAAGATCTTATATATTAAATTTGTAGATTAAGTTTGAGTAATGATCGAGCAACTTGGAAAGGAAGTATATATGTACAGTAGAGTGTTGATTATCCATACTAATGTTGACAGAGGTGGTTCGGATAATCGAAATTCCCTTAAAAAAATTATAAATATATTTTACCTTACAATGAACTATGTATTTAACATTAAAGATAACCAATCTATAACCATCCAAATGAATGGGAAGAGCTTCAGAGAAACAAATGGAATGATGTAATGGGTTACACAGTTCTCAGTGAAGAAATATCTAGGTATAGAAGTCTAAGTCAATTCTTTGCAGTTTCTGAGAAATAATTAGGGGTTCCCTTATAGATGTTCATGGAAAAAAACATTTTTTTTTTATTCAGTTACACTTTAAATTAAAAAGAAAAAAAAACACTGTTCCATTAATTGAAAGTTCTGATGATTGACCTTGGGATAATCAACGCACCACTGTATATTTGTAAATTTTTCTCTAATCAATGTACAAGTACATAGTTAAATTTGTTGGTTGAAGTATGTAATCCATGTTAAGCGGTTGTCTGAACAATTTCACAATATGTTCCCCAATTACCGAAATTGGCCAGAATAATGTCAAGATTAGCCCATATGGAAGCATTCTGGATGCTATCTTGTTTTACTTTATGTACATACCTTATTTACACAGCTTTTGTCTGACGATGGACTTATCAGAAGATACATAATTCAGAAATTCACAACAAGATAAGTTTGAACATTTTACTTTTAAACCCTATTTTAGTATGATTTGTCAGACTTCTGCTCTGAAACCCCTTTAAACAAACTGAACATCCCAACCGCTTCGATCATCTGAATTACTTCATTGTCAATAAAGCTATTACTAATGATTGATTTTAGCATCAATATAGCTGATAACTCCAATACAACTAATACCATGGTATTAATTAGCAAGTGAGAGTATCCGTGATATAGGCCACAATCCAGAATTTATAATTATAAAAAAAAAAAATCATTGACATCTAAAATTTATTTATGAAAATTACAGCAGAAAATAAAAAATCTTTTATAAATTTATAAACATGAATTTCTTTTCAAGGATAGTATTGAATCAAAGAACATACACAAAAAATGTATTCCAATAAAGAACATACATGAAAATATGAACCATTTTGTTAACAAACATACCTTAAAGTTCACATTATCACAGAATTGTAAAAGATTATAATCAGACTATTTCAACGTTACAAAGTCTTAAAATAGATAAATATATAAATATAAATATCTTAAATAATGGTTCAATAAAAATATAATTAAATAGTAGGTGGACATTTAGTTAAGTAAAACTAAAAAAGTTAAATACAAATCTTAAACTTAAATAAGTGTTTTAAATATACAAAATAAAAGTATATTTAACACATTGTGCAAGAATCAAAAGTTTTCAAATGCAATGCAATGATTTGATAATTAAAACATTGAGAGATTACTTATAACAAGAGAAAAAAGAAAATGGAAATTTTAGCTTAAATGGAACATATATTTGTCCAGGCAACGAAGGACTAAAATCAGCAAATAAAAAAATATTTAATTCTGGATTTCAGCAGTATAGTTGTTCATTGGGGTGTTCTGTACAACATATGTTGTTACCACTGCTGGAGATGGAACAAAAGAGAGAGAGAGAGAGAGAGAGAGTTTAATGTATTTCTTGTACAGATTTTATTGCAATCATTAATTGCATAAAAAGGTTCTTAATAAACAAAATTCAAATTAAAAAAAATTATTATGATTTTTTTATTGTTGATTTAGAAATTTGATAGATAATAATTCTCATTCTAGCTTTCCTACAAGTAATAGAGACTTACAGTATGTTTTTCAAACACTCTAATAAATAGTTTTAACAAATTCCAGATTTTTTTTTCCTTAGTTGCCAGGACTATAAACAATTAAACTAAATTGACATCTTAGAAACTTGAAACTATAGGTAATAACAGAAAAATGAGGGGGTGGGGGGGAGCTGGCCTACAACACACTAAAACATAAACTTATTTCTGAATTTCCTCCATTTAACCGATATTGATAAAAACTCAGATTTACCTGAACATTTCATTTCAATTACACACTATTTGATTAAAAAGATATACATACAGCATATGAACTCATTCTATTCTTTGGTATTTGATAAGGAAGTTCTGTTTCTAGAACAGTTATTAAATGAAATATTCCCAAGATCCAACAATTTTTAATCGCCAACCCGTTGGAGGATAAGTTAACCAATTATTAGAGATTGGATGTACTCAAAGATTGTCTGCCGAGTTAATCCTCGGCTAAAATATAAATTTGTTTATGTTGATATTACTGCTCTGCATGTATAGTATTAGGTGTATAATGCAAAAATAATTTGCATTATATACCTAATATAGCAGTGAAAAAAATTCCCAGCAGATGACTCGCATAGAAACACCATAATACATAAATAGTAGCCATCTACTGTTATCGATAGACTGTTAGCTAATTTGGGTGTGTTGTAGGTCAGATGTTATGGAGTATTTCTACATCATCTGTAGAATAACAGGATAACAATAAACATAAAACTAGATATCACAGAGTAAATAAATACCATAACAGGTAAAATATTATGAGATAAATAAAATCTGGGGAAAAAAAAAAAAAAAAAAAAAAAAAAAAAAAAAAAAAAAAAAAAAAAAAAAAAAGGAAGAATAATGGAAGTTTGACATATATTTTCATTGAAAAAAAAATAATAATAATAAAAAATATTTTGCAAATTTAAGGGGTAAGAATTTTTTTTTTTAATATATATATATATTTATTGTTTTATTTTTTTTTTAATTTAGTAAAATCAGTTCAGATTTGATTATTATGTAGATTACTGTGAAAGAATGTCAGTAAAGAGAAAGAACAACAATTATTATTTGCAATTTAAAAAGTTCTGAAACCAGAACAATAACAATTGAAAACATGCTAATTAGAAACTATTCGAGAACATTTAAGACTTCTGTTAAAGATAAAGGCAAAGACTGACATCGATAAAAATAAATTACAAGTACATTATAACAACATTACGAACACCAAAATTCACACATCAAAATAAAATTTGTATTTATATATTTTTAAAGAATGAATTGAAGTTTAAATAATGAATCAAATACAATTTATCAAATTGTATACATCATAATCTTTATAAAGGTTGGCTTAAAAAGTTATCTGTTCAAACCAATGTTACAAAACTATACTATATTACAGATTTTACAAGATAAATGTGATGTCTAAAAATTTGAGGCACAGGTAACTTGAGGGAACAGATTCAATTCTAACCTAATTATATTATTCAATATACCAAATAATATATTACAATAACTAAACAAAATACTTAAGTTTATTTTAAAAATTATTCAACATTAAAACAAAACATTTAATTCAGGAGAAAAACATTTAAAAATCATATTAAGTACAACAGCTTATGAAAAAATAGAAATATTAAATAAAGCATTGTAAATTATACAATTAGAATGTATGTATCTAGTAAGCATACAAGTGGAGGATCATTAGTCAAATCTGACATTCCATTCTCGTCTAGAATTTAACCTATAAATATGTTTCAAATATTATATGTTTATGATATTTTATTCACAATCTAGGCCTTATCAAGAATGATGAAATGGGGCAAGTATAATGTCAAATGTTATCAAAAACCAGTTGAATATAAAATAAATATAGTAGAAATAAGTAAAAAACAATGCTGAAAATATTGTTCATGAACAAAAAAGAGAAGAAAATTAGAAATTTTTTCACACCAATGGAATAGACCTATCACATTGTTATGTTTAAACTTTGTTTGCAATGCACAAGAAGTTCTTGAACTAGTAACCATAACACATTTTAGTCTTTTTTTAAAAATAATCTTGTAATTAATCGGTGTAGAGAATTGGTGTCGAGTACCTTTACAGCACAAAGTCATGACAATTCAGGTTAGGTGAACCTAGGCCCACCCAGAGTTGTAGCGCCACGGAAGAAAGTAAATATAATTAAAAACATTTTGTAAAAAAAAAAGTATTTTTATTTTCTCTTCCAAATTTATAATTTTCATCCAGCAATATATTGGTCTGATACAAGCCAGATTAGTTTGATTGAACTCTATCAAGTTCACTCAATTTTCATGTGTTCATCAACCAGGTTATTTTCAGTAGGCTGACAGTCACATCTTAAAAATCTAACAAGGCAAATAAACATTTCAAAATCAACCAGATCTTGCGAATCACACTCAAGGGGCCAGGAGGCCAGGGGTTCCTGAATCTGAGGTAAAATTTTAAAGAAATTTTGATAAGAGAGGATTTTACAAGAATCATCATATTTATTTCTGAAAATTGTAAAGGATGCTAAGCATCTTAAATTTTCATTCGAGATTTAAAACATTTCTTTAGGTTAAACCTAATTTAGGACAGAGGACATTGTCAGATTTGAAAAAGGAAGTCCCTTATAATAAACAACTAACAACTAGCAATAACTCAAATAAAATAAATAAGCTACTGTTCGGACACAGCTCATAAAAATAAACAGAATACACATCATTACACAACAATTACAGTAAATTATGACACAGAATTTAAATTTATTTTTTTATAATTATTAACAACTGGATTAAAATAATAGCTAACTAATAAAATTTCTATTTAATTCTATGTCAAACAACTCAAAATAATCTAAAACCGTATCATAACAATTTCATAATAGATGATAGATCATAGATGAAGTAAAAATAAGAACTTGAAAACATAAGGAGAAATAATTCAAAAGCTAACAATTACGTAACAAAAAAGAAAATTCAAGCATTCACAACACTTTGAAATGTGGCTGTGATAGCCGAGCTCGTTTGAGAAAGTCCCCCCGAGTGCTAGTCTTTGAGGGTTTTGGGTTTAACCCTCATATGGGCCAGTCAACATTTATTTCACAGTAGCCCTGTTGAATATTGACTCTTCTGCCCTTGTTAGTATGGGGCAACAACTTCTAGTTCGACAGGCAACAACCTTCGCCATTAAACTGCTATTGATACAATGCACCAGTACCAGTACACAATTTCAAATTCTTATTGGAAAGTTCTGGTTAATAGAAATAAAATAAGTATTTTTGCTGAAAAAGATGTTTAGAGGCATTCCAAATGAGTTAGAAAAAAATAAATCTTCCTTTGAAAAAGAAGTTTATAGAAATTAAATAAATAATTAAAAAACAAAAAGCAAATAATAAAACAAATAATAAAAAATACGAAGTTTAAATTCTACAAAGCACTACTTTCAAATAGCTATTTATTTGATATATTGATTTGGGATACGACAACCATCAATTTTTGTCAAAAAAATTTTTAATGGTATTTAAAATACACTAACTATAGATCGGAACACTTATTATTGTTTGTAGTATATAAGTGGAAGATTAGAAAAAGAGGGATAAAATAGATTAACATCTACTAATTATGTGAAAATATTGGTAGGAAATAACAGAAGAAATAGGGAAATCGTATCTCCTATTTTTTTCTGTAAAAGTAATAATATAATAATAAGTAATGATATAACTTTAAATATAGACAACTTTTGTAAGAACCTAATAATGAAGATGTGTAAAAAAAAAAAATTATAACTGAACAACATATGTCTTTTAAGCCATGGTGTCCAAACATGCTGGGACAGCACCTAAGCATTCTTGAGTCAGAAATGATGTTACTACGAATCCGCCCTGAGAGATTTCACTTTATTGGTGGGCTCAAGTAATCTATCTCAACCTTCTCACTTTGACTAGAGAAGAGGAGTTAAAATTGTTTTCTATACATTTATGTTAATTGCTATGGTAACAGTTTATTAAATGCTTTCTAATGTTTTTACTAAAAAAATATTAATCAAAATAATCAAAAACAGAAATTAGATTTAAAAAAGAGCTGATAACTTTATAAATGATTTTTCATACTATTATTTAACACTCGTCACAGCAGTTTTCAGGATTCAGGTGTAAAAAGTTAATTTATACTTATAAAAAAAGGTTACAAAAAAAGGTTTGCTTAGATCAACTATAACTTTTCTATAAAAATTGTTAAACTTTTATTTTGGGCCCACTGAATAACACCTGCTGGAAAAGATAGATATTTTTCAAAATCTATTGATAGAAATTACGAGCAATCTGAATTAACAAGAAACGACTAGTAGACAGCAGAATAATGAGGATATTGAATATAATATGGAGGTTATCAAACTGATACAAAATATAAAGATCAAAAACTTGGATGTGTAGTTTATAAACGACTGCACCCCTGACCATATTCTTCACACAAAATAATGTTTAAGTATTAGTCATTAATAAAGTTTTGTTCTGTTAATACAATCTCAGTTTGTTGATAAAAAAAAAATTGATATTGTAGAATAAAATAAAAAAGCAAGTAGAAGGAAAAAAAAAATTTATCAAGAACATTTCTCAGCAATTCTGTTTTATACAGGCTGTTACATCTGCACAGAGTCCAATTCAATTTAATCAACAATAGTGAGACTCTTCTGTAGTAAAATAACAGCTGTTGGTTTTGTATTATCAAAAAACAAAAGAAACCTAATAGGCCCTTATCATAGGAGTTCTAACAAACTACTGTTTATTAGTAAGTAAAAACCCATCTCTAAATATTACTTGCACAAGTAATAACATCATCATATTATATTATTGAGATTAGTAAAGAGTTGACTAGTCTCTTTTATAGAAGGCCCCTTCCTTCATCAAAACATTGAAATACAGCCATAAGACATAAATCAGATTCTAACAAATTTAATGTGTTGTGCAGGCCATAAGCCAATATATTCTGAAGCATTAACACAATATATAAAATAAATAATCTATAAAAAACAAAATAATTTTAAAATATCATTATTCGTATGCTTCATTTTACAAATAATACTGGGAAAAAATATATACATACATACAAGAAACAGATCATAACAAGTTAGCCTTGAATTTTAAATCATAAATTCATTAGCATAATAACTGTAAAGTAATAGAAATATCTCTTGAAAACAAAATATAACTAAACAAATAAAATAACATACTAACAACGAAAAATTGATGTTTGTGTATTTTTTTTCTTTTCTTTGTTATGTCCTTAATATAGTTAATTATTTTAAAAATAATATCTCACCAATATTATTACATAGTATTTGGCAGTATATCACAATACAGGTTCTGCCTCTGTACATATTGAATTTATTCAGAATAGATAAAAAGCATACGCAGCGTGATTCAGTGATGAAATACAAATACTGTCTTCTATAGCTCTTAAACACTATATTAAAAAAATATCACACATCGTTTTTTCCATCTAATGGTACTAAGCTATTACTGTAATCCTGGCGAGGTTCACGAAGGCTTCTCTTTGTTCATCAGAGGTATAATGATATCATCCATATTCGGCAGGACTAAAAGTTTCTGTAAATAAAGTTATTTATTAATTATGACAAATGTTTATTTGAGAACATGCAAAATCACAATTTGCAGGTCGATTACTAGTCAATTTGAAGATATGAGGTAAGTTCCAGTCAGCAAGGGATGAGTATCAATACACCATGTATCAAAAATATTGATCTTGATATTATTCTTTGAGTCCGATATTTTTAAATCAAATATTTATCATATTGGTACATACACTTTCTCTATACAGTAGAACCTTGCTAATCCATCTCTCACTAGCCCGACTCTTCAGGTAATTCGACCCATGGAGTTCTGTGGAGTGAAAAATAATTTTGTGGAATCCTAATAGCCCAGTAAAATTGTACATTTTTGTCTGCAAAAGGTCAGGTAATTTTGATTTATTTATAAATTGTTAGTATTGTGTATATGTGGTTAAATACGAATTTTGGACCTTGATGCACCGTCACTAGCTAATAGGTAGCGTCAAACCTTTCGACCTTATCTACATTTCACCAAAATATCTGCTGCACAGTGCTATGTTGCTATTTGGTTTTATAAAATACTGTATTAATATTAAATATATCCCTAGGGGTGTCATAGCCCCATCAATTAATATCTCATTTATTACATTTAATGGATTCTAACCAAACACGTGTAAATCAATTCTGTTATATGTAGTGGCATTAATGAGGTAAGGAATAATTATTATTATTAATGTATATACTTTATTTGATATTTCGATTCTATATCTAGGAACTTGAGAATAACCTTACTATTGATCTATCTCAGGGTCAGCACACAAGTTACCATTTATCTACTTAATACAGACTATTACAAAATATTATTAGGTACTTATCGATATAGAGTATGGGTCTTCAGTCGGCACATTGAGCCTCCTCTCTGTCAGATCATCATCTGTTAGCCTCTCCAGGCTCGTCCATCCAAGAGATCATCTGTCCGCCCTGCAGCAACTTACCTTTAATCATCTATCCCATTGTCTATCAAATGGTTTATCAACTCTATACCAACTGTCCTCCTTCGTTTCCAGGGCCATAGCTATATACGCCCTTATTCCTAACATCTCACTTTTGGATTTCTTTGTCTGAATGTTTTCATTTCTTAGTTAACAAACTTTCTCTGACTCTAGGGTACTTTTGTTGACAAAATATTATCAGATATCGGCAGCAGTCGTTCCGAAGGTTTGCCTAGTTCAATCTGGCTTGGACCCTGCTTGACGGATTTAGGGCTTAACTCTTCTTACTCCAAACTTCATTCACTGTCTTATTATTAATTATTAATACAACTTTATATTGCGTACCCATAATAAATTGCAGTGGTTGGTTCCATAATTAAACTAAATATAATTTTCTGCTATTTTAGCAGAAAATAAGCTCTGCAGCTTAAACGGGAACTTAGATACAAGCTTTCAGATTTTCCGAATTCTTTCAAAAAGTGGTAGAAATTCGGTTTTGTTCTATACATTCTTAAAAATGACATTTATTACGTTCATTATGAATTATTTTAAAAGTGAGTTAGTTTGCTATAAATCATACACAATAGAATGTCATTATGGCCAATCCTTCTATACTTCAGTAACTGGCTAAAACATTTATATGCAAACATATTATTCTATTGATTTATATAAATGTACTCAATGTACTTTACTTATTTTTAAACATTAAAATATACATTTTATTGTAATTATAATACACACTTTTAACTAAGAAAAATATGTTTCGTTGAAATCTCCAGTTAATCACCTTTTGGTCCTTCCGCCCTACCCTTTGGTTCCTTAAGGGTCGGATTAGTGAGATTCTACTGTACTATAAAAATACGACCTACAATTATATATATCAAAATAAAAATAACCAATAATAAAATAAAATTGGTTTAGATTAGGTAAAGTTTTTAATGTTAGGGGCAGTGGACAGTTGGCAAGACTGTTACTGATTGCATCTGACTAAGTATGTGTCCCTACCTGCCTACAGTTTAATTAATAATAAACTACTTTTAAATTTAAAAAATTTGAAATAATTATGTTCCTATTAAAGTTGTGAAATAAATTGACTAAAATGATGAAATAAACAAGAATATTATAACATGATACAAATATTTAAATTCGCATTTCACAAAAAAAAAAAAAAAAAAAATCATTGTATCCATGTTAATGGTCATCAATATATTATGTATCGATATATACAGAATTCAGAAATTGTCAATATGGAATATCGATATTTTCTTGGATACCCATCCATACAGTCAGCAAGTATTTTTACCTAATAAAATGTCGAAAGTTAATGAAACTTTAGAAAGTTTTAAAGACATGGTTAATGAAAAAAAAATCAAGTTTTCAACCTAGAGCACTAGTAGAAAATTGGGTAGGGGAGAACAGTTCAAATTTTTAGTTTTATTTCTTTATTTTTTTTAGTTAATTTTCGACAAGTTTATTACAATAAAAGTTATTTTTAAGTTCCGTAGTTATTGAGATTCATCAGGGCTCAATTAACAGAATCTTCTATTTTTTTTATTTAATTTCATTATGAATTATTATTTCTATTTTACAACATATTCGAATGCCGAACAAGAAATTAGAAATGAACATTGTAAAAGCAATACTGTAAGAAAGCTGGAGGATGGGGAGGATGGTCTACAAGGAAACAAATCATCGTTGACAAATTCCCATCAAGAAGGGTTTCCTGGGTTGGAGAAGGCACTTCAATATTTAGAAGACAGAACTGATACAATGTCATTGGAATTGATCGTTTTTATTCCATAGAATAAAATGTAACAATGTTAAAATAAATACTTAATTTAATGCTATAGAATCTGCCAAACAAAACTGAATAAGTATTTTCAAATTGTTACTACCCTATTCGGGCATTTTTTTAAATACATTAAAAGTATAAATAAGAACTAAGTATGATTGAAATATTTTAATAATTCTGGCAGCAAATTTAAAAGAATTTTACTTTAAATTACAGTGTTTTTTTTTACAGCATCCAATTCCAGTTAAACAGGATATAACTTTCTAATAACTTATAATAATTTTTTACTAAAATATTTTAATAAAAAAAAAATGTAAAATATTCTAAGAATCCTACCTCAAATTCTCTCACCAGCTTCTTTTCAATGTAATTTGTAATGTAGACCATATTTATTCCCCTTTGGCCGACTTTAGGTTTTGCTGATAACAACAATTTAGTATTCGGCCTGAATCCGTACCTTGGATAAAATAATAAATTGAGATAAGCGGAAATGTAATAAAAAATAAAAAAATGAAGATAAAATATATTTAAAAAATACATCCATCCAAACATTTTCAATTATAAAAAAGAAGATAGTATCTAATGAAAATGCCTCCTAGATCACTTCATGCTATATGCTATATTGAAATTCTGAGGTTTAGTTTTATTTTCGAATAGCACAGACTATTTACTGTGATAAGACAATTTTGCAACAAAACCACATTTTTTTCTAAGAATTTTAATCAAAACAATGTTTTTAATTTTAATTTTTAGAATTAAAATTAAAAAATTAAGTATTCGTCAGTACTTTAGGGTAAAAAAAAATTCAATTTCTCCCTCTAATATGTCTATCTATAATCAACTGCTTTTCCTTATTCACATTTATGAATTAAAAGGATCAAATTACTTAAATTAATAATTAAACGAAACTAACAATTAATGATTAATCGAAATAAACAAAGTTGATAGAAAATATGGGTTTCAAACATCCCTTTTTTATTGAAACCAATATAGGTCGCATGGAGGACAAGTGACATCCAACTAAAACAAACGGGAATTACAGGTTGTGAATATCAAATAGCAACTAATAGAGGTGCTGAGACTAATCCCATAGCCCACCATCACAGACTCTAGGTGCATGATATTCCCCCCCCCCCCCCTCCCGCCAAAACAAATGAACAGCACAGCAATTTTAAGAGCAGTGGATGACTATTGTCATCTACACAACCACTTGAGGATTAGAAACAAAATGAAAAATCAACATGACTACATAAAAAAACATTAGAGAACATCAAGTACTAATGTCAAGTACTCACCAGAGCCTGTCGGATGGAGGAGGTGGGAAGTTAATAACTGCAGTTCCATTTAAGCTCTTCACCTGTACCACCAATGATATTGTAGTATTTGAGACACCTTCTAGTGCTTTCTTCACATACTTGTTGTCAGTTACCTATGTATAATCATACCATCCACAATTTTAGCAACACTTAAAAATATTATAATTAAAACTTATTCAAATTGGCAGCTATATTCAGATAACATTTTATAATATACAGGGTGTTTTAGGGTTAAGTAGCCAAACTGAAAACTTGAACTAGGACCCTACTTATTAAGGAGCTATCTCCACAGATGCTTTGTTTAGGAAATATTCACACCTAAAGATTTTCATTGTTATGAATTATTTAGGCATAGTAAATAAAAAAAACTTATTTCATTTGTTCCAACTAATTTATTCATTAAATTTAAACATTAACATTCATATTAAATGTTTAAAAATGATTTCCTTGAGCATTAAGACAGGCATGGTATCTTTCTTCAACAGCAGTAGTGACCTAACTGAAAATATGAAGTAAGGATCTGAAAACAAGAAAAAAAAATTCCCTATGAAGGTATTTCAGCTAACACTTTGCTTAGAAGATGGATTTAGATAGAATACTAATGTGAACTAGTCTCCCTAACTGTACATAAACTATTGACCTAAGATAATTAGGATTGATGAATTAAATGCCACTTCTATTGAGATTATTTTATTTGAAAACTAGTTTCGAATGCTAAACATTCATCTTCAGTTCTAAAACATACAATAAAATTTTCAACACATCAGTACTATGTTACATAGATTAAATATACTAAAGTTTTTTAAAAAGATAAGACAAGAAATCAAGCACTGGCACTCACCTTCGAGGTAACTAAAACACTGAATTTGTGAGAAGTAAAAGGGGGGGCAGGTAGGTTAAGTTTTAGATTTACAACGGGGTTTCCCTTATGACTCATTGGGTTTTTCCGTTCCTATGGGAAACAAATTTAAAATGGGGCTATTGGATATGTTAATCTGATCATTTAAACAAGAATCTGGATCGGTTTTAAACGATTTTATTATTTCTATTGATTCAAAAGTATTTAATTTTAGGCTATTTTCTACTTGATGTAATATTTTTACTCCCGAGTCTATTGTGTCCACATTGAATCCGGTTTAGAAAAATACGACAAAAACCCACTTTCGAAATCAATATGCGCAAACATACTAAAAACAGAAATAGAAAAAGCCTAGAACTATAAGATAAAGACATCATCCGAATACAAGATAGCACGAGCTTTATCAACTAAAATATTAAAAAACGACCTTACAATCATAAAAGCGGACAAAGGGAACACCGCAGTAATTATAGAAAAAGAGTTATACAAAAATAAAATCTATGACTTCATCTTCAAAAAAAACAGCTTCCCCACCATAAAAAACCCCGCTAAAAAATTTAACAGTCAAGTTCGGGAGTTAATAAATAATAGTATTTTAATACCTGATAATATAAAATACAACTTGATTGAAATGAATCCCTTGCCAATAAGACCAGTAGTTACCTACATTAATAGCTCCATATACAAACTTGCTCATTATTTAAACAACATGTTCAAAACGAAAATTTCTTTTTCCCCACGAAATACAATAAAAAACTCAATAGAATTAGTCAACAAAATTAAAAACGTAAATGTTCCAGACATTGCAAAGTTAATATCATCACATATCTGTTTACCAGTATCCCACCTTCAGAAACAATAGAAATTATAGAAGAACTAATCTTCCGGTCTAATCTTCAACCACTAGAAAAATTAGACTTTTACAATTTAATGTCAGTCTGCATAAAACATAATTATTTTCAATTTAACAATACATTCTATAAACAGGAAGAAGGATTACCAATGGGGTCCCCTCTTTCACCCCTTCTGGCAGATCTTTTTATGGATAAATTAGAACGGAAAATCCTTCATTCAAAATTAGCTCAACACATCATATACTGGTATCGGTATGTTGATGACATAATTTGCCTATGGTCTGGGACAACCAGACAAATCAATAGTTTCTTAAACAAAATCCACCCTTCAATTAAATTCACACTGGAGTTAGAGAACAATAAAACTTTAAATTTTTTAGACATAGAAATCTCCATAAACAACACGAATTTAATATATACAGGAAACCCACACACACAGATGTAGTTATAGACAACAATGCCAGGAGACCACTAACACACAAACTCGCAGCATTTCATAGCATGATATACCGGCTTTTAAATATACCGCTAATTGAACGAAATTTTAACAAAGAAATACAAACGATTCATACTACAGCTAACAACAACGGATACAGTAAAATCACAATCGATAATATTTTAAGAAAACAAATACATAAAAAAACTATGAATAATATATACAAAACACCCCCAGAGGATAAAGCTACCCCTAAAAAATATATTTTGATACCATACTACGGCCCAATATCCGCTAAAGTCGGGAAAGGATTAAAAAAATAGGTTAAACCCTGCATTTAAAATAGATAAGCCATTGTCATCATACTTCCCTTCACCGAAGGACAAAATAGACCCTTTCCAAAAAAGCGGCGTATAAGAATTAAAATGTAATGACTGTGAAGCAAAATACACGGGAAAAACCGGACGATTGGTAAATCAAAGAGTAAATGAACATATAAGAGCATACACTAATAAGACCCAAAATTCCAATTTCGCTATCCATCTAAATGAAAATAACCACAAATTTAATAAAGACTCGGGAGTAAAAATATTACATCAAGTAGAAAATAGCCTAAAATTAAATACTTTTGAATCACTAGAAATAATAAAATCGTTTAAAACCGATCCAGATTCTTGTTTAAATGATCAGATTAACATATCCAATAGCCCCATTTTAAATTTGTTTCCCATAGGAACGGAAAAACCCAATGAGTCATAAGGGAAACCCCGTTGTAAATCTAAAACTTAACCTACCTGCCCCCCCCTTTTACTTCTCACAAATTCAGTGTTTTAGTTACCTCGAAGGTGAGTGCCAGTGCTTGATTTCTTGTCTTATCTTTTTAAAAAACTTTAGTATATTTAATCTATGTAACATAGTACTGATGTGTTGAAAATTTTATTGTATGTTTTAGAACTGAAGATGAATGTTTAGCATTCGAAACTAGTTTTCAAATAAAATAATCTCCATAGAAGTGGCATTTAATTCATCAATCCTAATTGTATTGATCCTTCTATATCATCATGCGTACCTCAAGTGGTATTGACTTAAGGATTAATACTATTTGGAATTAGTTTTGGGAACTCTCAATAACATTTATCAGTTTGTTTGAGGCTTTTGCAAAGTACTCATTATGCCTTCCATTAATGATGACCTTAATTCTTTACCAAGAAAGATATTTGAATCTTGTGAAATAATAACATATCCAGTGCTGTTCTGCTACTGCTCCTGTTGAAGAAAGATGCTGAGCCTGTCTTAATGCTCAAGGAAATCACTTTAAACATTGAATCTTAAAGTTTACATTTTAAGAATAAAGCAGTTGGAACAAATAAAATAAGTTTTATTTATTTACTAGCTGACCCGGCAAACGTTGTTTTGCCATATAAATAATTTCCTAGTAATTTCTAGTGTAGACAAAAAATAGCTTACTTATTGTAAGTATGTATGTATGTTAGAATGTGTATATTGTATGTATGTAAGAATGTGGTATATGCGTGAAATAAGCATGGAGCGCTGTGAACGATGAGGGAATATAAAAATAACAAAAGGCAAACATTATTTTTTAATTATTATAATTTATTAATTAAACAATTACGACAGTAACACTATTAAACAATATCAATCTCTTAATGCTATAGCGTGAACAATATTTTTTGTTAGTCCATCTTTAGCTAACACAAACAAACTGGATGGTTTACCCACTCGAGAGCATGCCACGTATAATTGTCCGTGTGAAAAACATGGTGTTCTCAAATCTAATCCACAAACAGACATCGTTTGACCTTGGGATTTGTTGATAGTCATTGCAAATGCCAATCTAATCGGAAACTGAATACGTTTGAATTGAATTGGCACATCTGTAGGTATAATAGGAATCCGTGGTATGAGTATATTATCACCTCTGAACTTGCCATTTAAAATCCTGGCTTCGATCACGTTTTTCATTAATTTTTGAATGACTAATCGCGTACCGTTGCACAGCCGGGGCGGGTTCAAATTACGAAGCAAGATAATTGGAGATCCAACCTTTAATTGTAAATTATGCGGTGGCATGCCTGGCAAATCCAGTGAGTTCAAAAACTCTGTGGGAAAATTTACTGCTTCGCTGTCGTCGCAAACTGTATCAATAGATTTATATGATACCAAGTTCCCTGGCAACAACATTTGTATCTTCAGATTTAAATTGTCAACGTCTACATTTTTTGCCGCTAAAATCGCTCTTTCTGCAAGTCACTCATGATTAATGTACTGTGTGTGTACATCGGGAAATATTTGTTCAATGAGAGTATCTTGCGAATCAGCGATTGTGCAGAAATCGGTCGGTAATTTTACGTATCCAGTTTCATCTATAGCAACTTTTCCATCACCGATATCTAAGAGTTGTTTTGAAAATGTTTCAGCGGATTGATCTTGAAGCATTTGAACGCGCATATTTATTTTTAGCTGTAATTTTTCAACATTACGCCACAATGGAGATGCTTTTAAGCAAGCGTTGATCTCATCAGCGTATGTTGAACGTGGAATGACTGGAAGTGTTTGTCTGAAATCACCTAAAAGGACCAACAGAGTTCCGCCAAATAGTTTGTCACTGTTTTTAATATCTTTCAATGTCCTGTTCAACGCCTCAAGTGAATGTTTGTGTGCCATAGTACATTCATCCCAAATAATAATTTTACACCGTTTCAGCACAGTGGCCATGGACGATTGTTTCTTAATGTTGCATACTGCGTCAGGGTTATTCTGAATATTTAGTGGCAGCTTAAATACTGAATGAGCTGTTCCACCTTTATCCAATAAAGCTGCTGCAATGCCCGATGATGCAACGGCTAATGCGATGCCATTATTTGATCGTATTTCAGCAAGAATTAGCGAAATAACGAATGTTTTGCCAGTTCCACCCGGTGCATCCAAAAAGAAGAACCCACCTTGTCCAGCTGAAATTGCGAGCATAATGCGATCATAAATGGTTCTTTGTTCCTCATTCATTAGTGGGACATTACGGGCAACAATCGCTGCCATTTCTACAGTACTGTACTGCAGTTCACGATTCATTTCAGTATTCATTAAATCAGATGCAGTTCGATTTGGCGAATTCATACCGAAATTACTCAGATAATTGTGACTTACAGATAATATACAAATAATATTGCGACTATAAATTAAGATATAAGGTATCCTATCTTTTTTGTTGGAATGCTATTGTCGCTTGCCACATATTCGATTTTTAAATTTCACTGGAATCCACACGTCACACCACATATTTATAGCTTTTTGGATAACAAATTAATTTAATTTAGTAATTTTATTATCAATTTCTAGCTATAATTAACACTGGATTATTGTAACCTCTCTTGAATGGCGCTCGCTTTACTACCCACCACATATTTATCGCTTTATAAACAGTAATTTAAGAGGAAATATGTGAATTTTATTATTGCTAAACCTTCCTTGAACTATGAAGATGATGTAGTTATATTTGGTACAGAATAGTTCTATAGTTTTCGCGGTTAGTGATCACGAACGGAAATGGCTTGTCCTTCTATATATAACTTCATCATCCCCCGTCGAGGAATTTTAACAAATAATTGATTTTTTGTTTATCGATAAAAATCTTGTATTAAAGTGAACAATTGAAAATTATATTTTTGATAATATTTTCACGCATAGCAGCCATTATTAACTTGGTTAAATTTAGATTGATTAGGTATTTGAAGATAACATAAAGCATAATTAGACATCCAATTTTCAATTTTAATATATGAGTTGGTAATCCAGATGGACAGAGACTATTAAGAAACTGTGGTATAAGAAACTGCATTATCAGTGCTTACAACTAAAGGTTCAAAATTCATATTTTTACACACAATATTAAACAACTGAGGATCGGCATTTTGATTTTTAATAATTTTCATTCGACAGAAATAATTTTATTTGATTTGATCTGGTTGGATTTTAATTTCTAACCATAAAAGTATGTGATAGTGTGGCAAAACCCGTTTCTAACACTCAACATTGTACATTTAAATTTTCATTGTTGCTAAACCTAGAACTATGAACATGATGTAGTTAAAATTTGGTATATTTCACTCCATATAGCTGTTTTTATAACAATTTAATTGAAAATAAGTAAATTTTATTATCAATGTTCACCTCTATGTAACACTGTACCTTTTAACCTTTCATGTAGATGGCAATTGCCGCCATTTTTGAACTTCACTGTTATCCACTTATTATTCATTTTTCAATAAAGAATTAGTTGAAAATCATTAGATTTTACTATTGCTAAACTATCCTATAAAGATGATGTAGTCAAAATTTGGTAGAGATTGGTTCAGTAGTTTTTGGCGGTTAGTGAACACAAACGAAACATTGCTTGTCCTTTTATATAATAGTATAACCTTATACCGCCATATGTTAGAATCGTATAGAGCTAACAGATAATTGTGACTTACAGATAATATACAAATAATATTGCGACTATAAATTAAGATATAAGGTATCCTATCTTTTTTGTTGGATCAAACTGCACACGGTATGCAAATTTCATTAAAATCGGTTCAGTAGTTTAGGTGTTAGCCGGCCCCTAGGCGGCGACACGTAATTTATATATATTAAGACAAGATAACTAAATAATTCATAAAAATGAAAATCTTTAGATGCGTAAACAAAACATTTATGGACATTGCTTCATAGGAAATTTTTTTCTTGTTCTGAGGTTCTTAGCATTCAAATTATCAGTTTGGCTACTTGACCCTGAAACACCCTGAATTAATTTTAATATTTATAAAATTAGGAATTGATTAATTATTTGTAACTTCTATAATTATTTGGTTATGAGTGTTAGATATTCATCTTCAGTTCTATAAAAAACAAAAATTCAAAACTTCAGCGATTTGATATAGATTATGTATTCATACTATAAAATATATTTGGCTAAGAGCCAAATAACAAACAACAAATAATTATCATAGGTTAAGGTTTAAGCTATTGCCAATCTATTAGAGCAAGGAGCATCAAATAATCACTATGTAACGAGCAAGTGCTGGCTCGCTACCTGTCAAGTAGGATAAGGACAGCTAAATCCTTTGTCAGCAATGTAACAAAGGATATACAGTAGGACCTTCTTAATCTAGACGAATTACTGACAGGTTGTATGATTTAACTATAGGTAAAAAAAATTGAAATTGAAAAAAGAGGTAATGTATTTATTCAAATAAAATGGTTATCTACAAAAAACATAATAACATAATATGAAGGTAAGTATTTATGAACACATAAACAGAGCAAAACATATTTGTGTTGATAAAAGTCCCTTATTTTGGATTGAATATGACACTTATACTATATAATATAACACTTAATCGTAAACATTCCCTTACTACATGGAATTATTAGAAAAAGAATGACATTTGTCAGAAAACGTAGAAGGAGAAAAGGAAAAATATGGTAAATAGAGGGCTCATACAGACTATCGCGTCATTCAGATTGTCAGGTACCTAATTTATTAAGGTCATATTGTACAAAGTTTTTAGAGAAAGAATATCGTACTGACAAATCCAAAAGTTAAATGATAAAAACGAGGGGAGATAAAGATGTATAGAAGATATATCGTATATAGCACGACCCCTGAGAAACAGAAAGAAGTCTTTTGATCGAGAGAAGTGAGGAGGACAGTGCTAGACTTGAGAGTTGGAGCAGTTTAATTAATGAGGGGAAATGTCACAAAGGAGAAGATGGACCAAGTTGGGTGTGTTGATTATGGAGTACCTGATGATTGATTTAGAATTATTTTTGATTCCCGTAATTGTTAATTCACCAACCTTGAAATCGATAGCAAATGTCTGACCCGATTTACTTTTTTTTAATCACGTCATGATTTCCATTTTGTCTTTAAATGAAAAGAGCTCTCGTTTCCTATTTGTTAACATGGATGATGACATGTAGTTTTTAAAACAAAAAGTGATCATATAGGTGATGTATACCTCACAAAGAACAATTTAAGACTTAAAAGTGTGATCTATTACCAACCAAATGATTAGGAAGATATTTAGAGAAACAAATGAAATGTTCAGCCACAACAGGTGATGAGCCCCAGGGGAGAGCGTGTTGGGGCAGAGCTAAGGAAATAATAACCAGCAAGAAAATTGCATGGGCAATAAACAGCTTCTTACCATTTAAAGCAGCTGGAGTAGATGGCATCTTTCCTGCATTGCTGCAGAGAGGACTACCACTACTTAAACCATATCTCCTAGAATTACTAAGAGGTAGCCTGGCACTCGGACACATACCAAATAAATGGAAGGTGTCCAAGGTCATCTATATACCTAAACCTGGGAAGGATAATTACATCAATCCCAAGGCGTTTAGGCCCATATGTCTGACATCCTTCCTGATGAAAACCATGGAGAAGGTATTGGACAGACATATTAGGGACAATACACTACTGCTGCGACCATTACACTGCTCGCAGTATGCATATCAAGCAGGAAAATCCTGCGAGGTGGCATTACAACACCTAACAGCCAAGATCGAAAAAAATCATTGGACCAGAAGGAGATCATGGCGGGCATCTTCATAGACATAGAAGGTGCCTTTGACAGAACCCCCTACCGGACAATAGAGAGGTCCATGGTGGACAAACGAGTGGATCCGATTGTCCACCAGTGGATATGCTCGATGTTAAAAGGGAGAATTATATACTCCGAATTAGGAGATGGCAAACTGTGGGCGTTACCTACGGGAGGATGCCCACAAGGGGGTGTTCTATCACCACTACTATGGTGTATGGTGGTGGACTCCCTACTGCACAATATTAATGAAGCAGGATTCTATACGCAGGGATATGCGGATGATATCGCTATCCTTGTGGGTGGCAGGCACCAGGCTGTCATATCGAATCTGCTTAACACATGCATAGGGATACTGACGGAATGGTGTGACAACAAGGGTCTCAACATCAATCCGGATAAGGTAGAACTATGCATCTTTACGAATCGGAAAAAGGTGGTAATCAGACCACCAATACTGAACATGGTCCAGATAAAGATTAGTAAACAGGTGAAACACCTGGGAGTCTACCTGGACAACAAATTAAACTGGGACAAAACACATAGAGTATGTGACGTCCAAAACCCTAAGGAGCCTATGGGCCTGTAAAAGGGCAGTGGGCAAAACCTGGGGAATGAAACCAAAAGTGGTTCATTGGATCTATACCATGGTAATTAGACCAATGATATTATATGCCAACGTGGTGTGGTGGCATAAAGCTGGACGGGCGAAGTCCAAAGTCCAGCTAAATAAAGTACAAAGATTGGCATGCCTCCTCATCACGGGAGCCATGAAGACGACCCCAACTGCGAGTATGGAAGTTATGTTAAACCTCAGACCACTACAGTTGGAGGTAGAAGCGAAAGCGATGCTTTCGCTATACAAACTTGTCAAACAAGGACTGCTCTATGAACCATCTAGAAGAGAGGGACATAGAAAGTTACTAAACATAATGGAAGGGATTGAAATTCTGAAAATGAATTCAGACCTCCAAATAAAGAAACACATTGAAAGTAATTTCAATGTGGTAATAGACATTGGGAAGCAACATACAAAATGCAATGGCATCAACTGCTATACCGATGGCTCGCTAACCAAAAAAGGGTCAGGAGCGGGAATATGGAGAATGAGCGACAATAAATGCACATCCCTCCCCTTGGGGAAATATACCTCGGTATTTCAGTCCGAGGTAATGGCAATCTGTTTCTGTGCTCAGCAACTAATAGAAGACGGAACACGAAACAGAACCATTAAAATTTACTCAGATAGCCAAGCTGCCTTGGGGGCTCTGAGGAATGACACAACCAGATCAAAGCTTGTAGAGGATTGCAAAATATACCTCAACAAGCTGGCTATTAACAACAGCATCTGGGCAGAATGGGTCAAAGGCCACTCTAACATTACAGGGAACGAGAAGGCTGACGAGCTAGCCAGACAAGGTTCGGACAGCAAACCCATTGCTCCTGAACCTATCTGTGGTATAGCCTGGAGTCTAGCAAAAAGCGAAATAGACAGGCTCTACAACAACATTGCCTCTCGGAACTGGAACGCAGAAAAACTGAGACAGTCCAAACTGTTTCTGGGGGGGCTCTGCAAGAAAAGGGGAATACAACTCCTCAATCTTGACAGAGTCAAACTCAAATACCTGACAGAAATGTATACAGGGCATTGCAGATTGAATAAACACCTCTGTACAATGAAAATTAAGACCTCACCGACGTGCAGATTCTGCAATAGGGAGGATGAGACGCCTTACCATATCATATGCGAATGCGAGATATTGGCAAGGAGGAGATTTCTTCACTTTGGGGAAGCAATCATCCAAGATCCTAGTGTGGACATAAACCCTATTAATATAATAGGGTACATGAAAACATTAGGACTGTACTAATTAGTGCAGAATACACGGCACAGGCACAATGAGCCTCTAGGCTGAGGTGCCATTATAGCCGGTTATATAAAAAAAAAAACAAAAAAAAAAAAACAAATGAAATGGTCTAATTAAGCATTCAGTTCTCAGTATTGTAGGTATGTATAGTAGTTTATTTTTTGCAGTTTTTGTGAAATAAATTCCCTTATAGAAATTCATGAAAAAATTATTTTTTTTTTTCATTTAATTTTATTTTTAAATAAAAATAATTTTAACAATACAAATAAGTAATTAGATGATCAATTTAATTAAAATTACATTCCAAAAAAAAAAGGTTCCGTTAATGGAACGTTTCGATAATTGACATTCGGAGAATGGACGCTCTACTGTAATATATAATCTATACTATTATATAAAAGGACAAGCCATTTTTCTTTTGTTTGTTTGTTTGTTTGTTGGGGTTTATAGGCATAAAACCCTAGGGTCATCAATGCCTGTGTAGTTATATATATAGGTATATTTTCACAGAAGATTAGGGTCAGGAAGGGTGCCACGAACAGAGGCGCACCCCCAAGGAGAGACGAGCCGCACCCGCCGAGCAGGAAATGCGCCACGGCTTGCTTATTTATATGAATCATATTTTCTTCTATTTAAATTATATACGAAGCTTATAAGTAGGATGTGGATAAAAACCATTTACATTTCTACATGGAAAAGTCCAAATCCTCACAAGGTTCGGAGCATAACTAGCCCAAGCAGCCATGTCGCATTTCCCACCAAGCGGGACCGATCCGCCCCGACCCCAGGAAGCGCCCCCCTCCCCCCAGCCCCTATCCGAACCCTAAGAAATTAAATAAATTTCCGAAAAGAAATAAAGAAGGAAATAAAATAAAAGTAAATAGGAATTTTTCTTTTGTGATCACTAGGGCACGGATGTTTATGCAATCAAAAATTAAAAATATGTGCATAAAATATGCATTTATTTTTGATAAATATGCAGGTAAAACAAAATAATATGCACAAACAATTAAAGTATTTTATTAGTTATTATAATAAAACTAACTAAAAAAAGGTTATAATAAGTAACTTATAAAGGTATAAGAAAAATTGAAGAAAAGAAGTTGATTTATAAAGATAAGTTATTCATTTGTAAAATTTTTGGCAACACCATACATCCTCAAATTTTCAAAAGTAAAACATTGCCGGTCAGAACTAAAAATTTTTATATTAACTAAATGATCTATCAACGTCCACTGAAGTCACCGGAGCACATATAAAAGGTCTCTAATACAGAAGGGCTGAGCGGCGTATCTTCTTTCCCAATGGTTCTCTTAAGAATGTTATTGATCATTTGCAAATTTTCAAGTCCCGGATTTTTTTTTACGAACATCCTCTACTTTTTAACGGATTTTGGAACTGTAAGATCCTTGAATATATTTTTAGTTTTGTTATAGCATCCTCTACCATTGCTAGGTTTTCTGGCAGCTATAAATTTTGTGTTTCCAGGTTTTTGATGACTTTAACTAAAAACCCAACGTTAGTCGGAATGAAGCATAAATTATTTTTTAACGAAGTCATATGGAGTAAATTTTGGGCTTAGAATTAACACCACTGCTGTATCGTCCAGTTTAAAACATTTTTAATTTTGTCGAAATTTATTGAGTAGTAACTGGCTGCTTCTAGCCATGTTTCTCATCTTGTGGTATTTGGTTCAGGAGGTAAATTTAATTCTGGGTAGGTCTGTTTTAAAGGTTTTACTCGACTCGGCGCTTTCGGAAAGATTTTTTTTCACATTGGAGATGAGCCCAACAACATATTCAAATTCATTTCTGATTGTTTCTACAACTCTGTGAAGAGCATGTGCTTGGCAGGTTACGTGGATCAAATTAGGGTAGAATATTTTCAACGATTTGGTAGCCTTGACCATATATGGTGCAGTGTCAGGAAGAAAAAGAAATACCTTGTTGAGTAGAATTCCGTTCGACCAAATAAAGGACATCGAATCATCAAAGAATCGGGCAATTGTCTCATGGTTACATTTATTTAAGAGTTGTAAATTTACAAGATAAGGTTGAGATGGTTGTTCAGAGAGCTTTCCGATAATAATGTTAGCTACGTATCTCACAAGAGCGACAGTAGTTTCGTCCACAGAAATACAAATTGGACCGTCTTTGATATGGCCGCGGATTTTCACTATTGTCTCCTCGTAAATATCGGAAAGATAATTTTTCGGAATAGTACTCCTCCCGTCGGGCATTTTGAGGCCAGTGTTTGTTTCCAAAAAGTGTTTTAACTCGGGGGTTGTTAACTATATAAAATGAAATATCAGCACTAACAAATGCAAGACATAGGTCGTGAAAAACTGGGGATATTTTAATGGACAACGTTGACGGAGTAAGGAACGATTTAGTTGCCTTTTGTTTCGCTTTTAGGTTTTCTTTATGTTTGTTCGTTCCAATATGCTGTGTCACTTAAGACTTCCGAGCAGTTGAAACCACTACATTGCGACTTGTGCAATATAAAACCGCGAAATCGGCTCAAAAAGTTTCGTTTGGGAAATCTCGTAAATACTTGTTCACTAATTCAATCGTTTTACACTTTAGTTTTGGCATCTTTACCAACGTGGGTGACGCTGTGAACGATGCAAACTGAAATAAATGCATTTGCGTACTTTGTTTGGGATTTAAAGAAAGGGGAGAGGATTCTCAGCATTTAAACAGTAATCTGCTATGAAGTGGCTTTTCGTGGTATTCTGTGTGTCTGATGCATTAATTCTTTATCGGCTCTAAACTTTATTTTTTCAAAAAATGAAAACGTTTGACGCAATATAATATGAATATGCAATTAAAATATGCAAAAACCACGAAAATATGCATAAATATGCAAAAACCACTGGAATATGCATAAATATGCAACATAAAAGCTGCTTTAATGGAACCGTTTTGGTCCAAAACATGTTTCAAAAGTCATAATAGTAATATACGAAGCATATATTAAAATATGCAAATGCATAAACATCCGAGCCCTAGTGATCACTAACCACGAAAACTACTGAACTAAACTGTAAAAATTTTAACCACATCAACTTTATAGTTACAGGAAGATTTAGCAATTATAAACTCTTCTGTTTTTCAATTAATTTATTATTAAAAAAGTGATGACGGTGAAGTTTCAAAATTAACCGATAGGTGGTGAGCGCCATTATGCATGAGAGGTTACAAAGGTACGGTGTTATGCAGAGCTTGAAATTGATAGTAAAATTTACTTATATTGAATTAAATTATTAAAAAAGATTTACATATATAGTGAAATAAGTGGATTCCTGTAAAGTTTGAAAATCAACCGATATTAAGCACCATTCCGCAATAGAGTTTAAAATTGTAAATCTACTGAACCCATTTATACCAACAAATTTTAACTACATCATTTTTAAAATTCTAGGAAGTTTTAACAATAATGAAATTGACTAACAAAAATTTAAATTTACATTGCCATATTTTTTTATGATTAGAAATTAAAATCCAACCAGATAAAATTGGTAAAATTATTTCTGCCATTTAAAAATTATTACCAAGAAAAAAAGTTTTTTTTAACGGTTTTGTTCTATAGTTCTTAAAAATGATGTTTAGAGCATACTTCATTATGAACGATTTTAATTTTATTTATATAAATAAATAATATTATGAACAATTTTAAAGGTGAGTTAGTTTAATTAGGATTGATGAATTAAGTGCCACTTCTATTGAGATTCTTTTATTTGAAAACTAGTTTCGAATGATAACATTCATCTTCAGTTCTAAAACATACAAAATTTTTTTTAAACACATCAGTACTATGTTACATAGATTATATATACTAAAGTTTTTTAAAAAGATAAGACAAGAAATCAAGCATAGGCACTCACCTTCGAGGTAACTAAAACACTGAATTTGTGAGAAGTGAAAGGGGGGGGGGGCAGGTAGGTTAAGTTTTAGATTTACAATGGGGTTTCCCTTATGACTCATTGGGTTTTTCCGTTCCCATGGAAACAAATTGAAAATGGAGCTATTGGATATGTTAATTTGACTATTTAAACAAAAATCAGGATTGGTTTTAAACGATTTTATTATTTCTAGTGATTCAAAAGTATTTAATTTTAGGCTATTTTCTACTTGATGTAATATTTTTACTCCCGAGTCTTTATTAAATTTGTGGTTATTTTCATTTATAGCGGATGGATAGCGAAATTGGAATTTTGGGTCTTATTAGTGTATGATCTTATATGTTCATTTACTCTTTGATTTACCAATTGTCCGGTTTTTCCCGTGTATTTTGCTTCACAGTCATTACATTTTAATTCGTATACGCCTCGTTTTAACATGTTCAAAGCGAAAATTTCTTTTTCCCCACGAAATACAATAAAAAACTCAATAGAATTAGTCAACAAAATTAAAAACGTAAATGTTCCAGACAATGCAAAGTTAATATCATCACATATCTGTTTACCAGTATCCCACCTTCAGAAACAATAGAAATTTTAGAAGAACTAATCTTCCGGTCTAATCTTCAACCACTAGAAAAATTAGACTTTTACAATTTAATGTCAGTCTGCATAAAACATAATTATTTTCAATTTAACAATACATTCTATAAACAGGAAGAAGGATTACCAATGGGGTCCCCTCTTTCACCCCTTCTGGCAGATCTTTTTATGGATAAATTAGAACGGAAAATCCTTCATTCAAAATTAGCTCAACACATCATATACTGGTATCGGTATGTTGATGACATAATTTGCCTATGGTCTGGGACAACCAGACAAATCAATAGTTTCTTAAACAAAATCCACCCTTCAATTAAATTCACACTGGAGTTAGAGAAAATAAAACTTTAAATTTTTTAGACATAGAAATCTCCATAAACAACACGAATTTAATATATACAGGAAACCCACACACACAGATGTAGTTATAGACAACAATGCCAGGAGACCACTAACACACAAACTCGCAGCATTTCATAGCATGATATACCGGCTTTTTAAATATACCGCTAATTGAACGAAATTTTAACAAAGAAATACAAACGATTCATACTACAGCTAACAACAACGGATACAGTAAAATCACAATCGATAATATTTTAAGAAAACAAATACATAAAAAAACTATGAATAATATATACAAAACACCCCCAGAGGATAAAGCTACCCCTAAAAAATATATTTTGATACCATACTACGGCCCAATATCCGCTAAAGTCGGGAAAGAATTAAAAAAATTAGGTTTAAACCCTGCATTTAAAATAGATAAGCCATTGTCATCATACTTCCCTTCACCGAAAGACAAAATAGTCCCTTTCCAAAAAAGCGGCATATACGAATTAAAATGTAATGACTGTGATTTTGAATGAAGGATTTTCCGTTCTAATTTATCCATAAAAAGATCTGCCAGAAGGGGTGAAAGAGGGGACCCCATTGGTAATCCTTCTTCCTGTTTATAGAATGTATTGTTAAATTGAAAATAATTATGTTTTATGCAGACTGACATTAAATTGTAAAAGTCTAATTTTTCTAGTGGTTGAAGATTAGACCGGAAGATTAGTTCTTCTAAAATTTCTATTGTTTCTGAAGGTGGGATACTGGTAAACAGATATGTGATGATATTAACTTTGCATTGTCTGGAACATTTACGTTTTTAATTTTGTTGACTAATTCTATTGAGTTTTTTATTGTATTTCGTGGGGAAAAAGAAATTTTCGCTTTGAACATGTTAAAACGAGGCGTATACGAATTAAAATGTAATGACTGTGAAGCAAAATACACGGGAAAAACCGGACGATTGGTAAATCAAAGAGTAAATGAACATATAAGAGCATACACTAATAAGACCCAAAATTCCAATTTCGCTATCCATCCGCTATAAATGAAAATAACCACAAATTTAATAAAGACTCGGGAGTAAAAATATTACATCAAGTAGAAAATAGCCTAAAATTAAATACTTTTGAATCACTAGAAATAATAAAATCGTTTAAAACCGATCCTGATTTTTGTTTAAATAGTCAAATTAACATATCCAATAGCCCATTTTCAATTTGTTTCCATGGGAACGGAAAAAACCCAATGAGTCATAAGGGAAACCCCATTGTAAATCTAAAACTTAACCTACCTGCCCCCCCCCTTTCACTTCTCACAAATTCAGTGTTTTAGTTACCTCGAAGGTGAGTGCCTATGCTTGATTTCTTGTCTTATCTTTTTAAAAAACTTTAGTATATATAATCTATGTAACATAGTACTGATGTGTTTAAAAAAATTTTTTGTATGTTTTAGAACTGAAGATGAATGTTTAGCATTCGAAACTAGTTTTCAAATAAAATAATCTCAATAGAAGTGGCACTTAATTCATCAATCCTAATTGTATTGATCCTTCTATATCATCATGTGTACCTCAAATGAGTTAGTTTGTTACAAACCTAACACAATAGTGTCATAATGGACTATGCACTTTTCAATAGGGCATTCTTGATCATTTTCCTAAATCCTGTAAAATATAATTTCATCCAAAATAAATCCTTTTAGACCTTATTATGAAGCAAAACTTAAGCAATTTTTCTCAATACAGAAATTAAAAATCCTGCTTTGAAGTTTAAAAGTTAACACGTTTTCAAAATAATTTGACTTAGCCCACTTCTTCACAACAACCACTGATATAATGTAATAGTTTTAAAATAGAAATCCAAACTGGTGAAAAAAAAAAAACAATACCTGTTGGAAATATTTAGAAGAAGCTATCTTATCAACCATCTGCAAAACTTTCTGTGAAGTTTTTCTTCTGTTATTATTAGAAGTTAGGCATTCTTCAGGCCCAACTTCATCACCAGAAGATTCAGCGCTGTCTTCAACTTCGCTATCAAATATTGCAGGGTTTAACAGATTCTTCCTAAATTATGAATTAAAATAATAATAATAATAATAATATACAATTTAACAGATAATAATATGGAATTTATCTAAAATATCAAATGTACTCACTCTAATACTTCAGGAACCTCAACACCTTCAGTTTTTTGTAAAGTTCCATAGTAATTCTTTAACCTAATAAGATTAATTTTTGTGTCAATTGTCATTTTAAATGTTCCTTTGTAACAAATATCCAGATCAACCCAAATCCCATCACAGTTAAGCTTTGGTAAAGAGCTCTTCTCGATCATTGGGACAGTTTCAGAAAGTTCTACATGTGATACCAGCAGACCTTCCATGAATGTCGGGACCTGAAAAAATGCATAAAAAAACTTTTAACATATTTATATCTCAATCTTTTGTAAGTTGATAAGTTGGTAAGTTGATAAGTTGTAAATCTGACTTACAATTAAAAAAAAAACTCAATATCTCCCAGACTGGGAAAAACAATAGATGGATATCTCTATCTATAATCTACTGCTTTTGATACCTAAGGAAACTCATCAAATTTTCGATTCAAGCAACACCAACAGAGCTAGAGAGTGACAAAAAAGCCTAAACACTAAAAAAAATGTAGGCAAAACATTACTTTTTTCATTAGAAATAAATGTAAAATAACAAAAATTATACTCCATTAAATTTCTGATAAGGAAACTGCCATTGAATTATCGTTCAGAGCAATATCAAGAGGGCTAGAGCATGTCAAAATATTACAATTTTGAGAGTGAAAAAAACATTACACATTTTGAGGGAGAAAAAAAAAAGACGAGAAAACTACAGGTTCTCAGCCAAAAGACAATTCCCATGTCAATTATAATAAACAAAATATATTACTAAAATTCAAACTATATCTTTTTGAAGAGCAGGGATATTGAATCAATACATTGTATAACAAAAGTATGATTTTTCTATATTATTATTATTTCAAATACTAGTACTTATTCATTAAAAAAAAAACTGGTAACACTAAAACTCATGAAGGGTCAACAAACATTTATGAAGCCAAGCACTATTCAGGACCTCTAAAGAAAGAATGTACAAAACAATTATGCGACCAATACTCTCATATGGCCCAAAATGCTGGACTACTTAGTAGAGCCCAAGAGCAAGCAAGCCCTCCTCAGGCTTGAAAGAAAAGTTCTTCAGCGTATCTACAGAGGTATTTATGGACAGGGAACTTATAGGAGAAGAACGAATAATGAGTAATATGAAATGTATAAGGATGTGGATATGGCTGTATTTGTGAAGATACCAAGACTTTGCTGGGCTGGTCATATTACAAGAATGTTTCAGAATGAAATACCACCAAAGTTCTGACAGAGCAAGTGTATGGTACCAAGGGGGGGTCAGACGACCAAGGCTCTGTTGGAAAGACTGTGTGGCTGCTGATGCGAGATCTTTGCTTGGCACCAGAAAATGGAGGGCGGCAGCACAGGATAGAGAAAACTGACTGTCGGTGCTTGTGCAGGCTAGGAATTAACTATTGGGTTGTAATGCCAGATAGTAATAATTTTTTTGGAAGATATTAAACAACTCTGCTTAAAACCAGATTCAACAATACTGTTCCTTTAAATTATTTGCGGAAAATTATTTATTAATTGTTTTACATTTATACCTTAATAGTAGAAAGCTTTCTTTGTATTCTTTCTTGAATCTGCCTCATCCAATAGCTATCATGCATAGCTACATACATTATCCTCGCTAGAAATATATTGAACCAAACTAAACTCTCATCCTCTTCTTCAGGTATATCAATACTCTCATCACCGCCCTAAAAATAATAAACAAAACATATTCATACAATCATAAAAAATTTTAAAGATAAAGATATTTATCAAACAGGTAGAGGGCAAGTAATATAAGAAAAGAAAAAAAAAGTGGCATAGCAATCCTGGGACTGGCCGACAAAAAGGAAAATGTTTAATGGATGATATCCCAAGTTTGGTCAGGAGGGAGTTGGTTAAAGTGGTTACCGAGAAATGGCTGACATTGCATACTTTCTAACTATTTATTGATAGGTATACAGAATATAAATTGTATAAAACAATATTGCTTATAATAACGTCCAAGCTGACTGACTATAACAACTCAATAGCAATAAGAAAATACTGATAATAAAAACGGACCCTCTTTAGGTCAATTCATTCAGAAGAACTTTCCAATATACTCTCCAAAAATTAGAGGGAGGGAAGTAGAAGTAAAAGAGGGTCAGGTGAGGGAAATAAGTGGAAGGGCTATTGTCCAAGTCTGGTGAAGCTTGATGGGGCTTTATTGTTTTCTTCATCAGTGCATAACAAACATGCTTGTAGTGTCGCTGTCAAAACTAACAAATTGGGGAAATACATTAAATAAACCTCAACAGCCGATACCACATCAAGGTCATCATAGAGTCTATAGACATCCACATTAGATTACCATCTCCACTTATCTCCAACAAACACCACTCCAAGGATTTGTCAAAGAACTTTCCTCTCAAAAACTAGTCATCAGTGCCTTGTCATCAGACTTTTTTGTTGTATATGCCTCAGATCCATATGTGAGGACAGGCCTGATCAAAATTTTATATAGTGGAAAATTGGATTTCTTGAACACAAGCCTACTGGTCGGCTGCTTCCTGAGAGCAAAGTAGCATCTATTAGCTGCTAAGATTCCCCTCTTTATTTCAGCCCCTAAACGATTTTACATGTAGACCTGCGAGCCCAGGTAGGCAAATTCAGACACCCGCTGCAATTCATAAGGTTCAAATGTTTTTGTTCTGTTCAAGAGTATGGCTTCGCTAGTATCCATATACTTTTTCTCTACATTGATTTCTAGACCAAAGTGAAAAACAGCAATCTTAAGGGCCTCTGTCACAGCTATTAAAACATCACAATTAATAATATTTTATCGAAACCAAGAAAAATTCTGATACTTACACATACACTGATCTTCCTCCTGAGATACTGCATCATAAAGGTGTGGTAGTGTTCATCATATTTCTCCGGCTTTAATGGAGTTTTGATTTCTTCACTCTCAGACAAGCTCACATCGCTCTTTTCCTCTTCTTCTTCTATTGCAGAAGATTTCTCTTTTGTTGCTGCAACCAATCTCCTGAACCTAAAAATATTCTAACAATGTATTATTATGGTAATAAAGTAATTGGTCAGTTAATAAAAATCTCGAGGAGATCAAAAAAAGTTATGCTATAGAGTTCTATTATAATATGGTTGCATGCACAAAGTAATTTGATGCTAAAACCAGTAATAGTAGAGCAAAAGCTCATCCATTCCAATAGTTTAAATTTTCAATATTTCATTCTACAATATCAGTAACTGCATAATTAACCAGACTAATATTTTAATTATTCGACACATAAGCAGCTGAGCTAAATATGAAGCAAACCCATTTCCCATGGCTGAATTTTTTATTTGTCAAACTCTGATCTTAATGCAATGCTGTAAATGTGCAAAAACAATTTTTTTTTATTTTTTAATTTTTCAAACCTATATTCCTGTGAAAGGATTGAGTGATAGTAATGAAAAACAGGATTTTTTCTGGCTTTTAGAAGTTTCTTTGGAAATAATGATTTCATTAAAATTTAATTTTAAAAAAAGATCTGATGGGGGGGAATGGTCAGTGATGTAAACAGGAGCATATATGAAGGCTAGGACAAGTTTCGAGTTGTTGCTACGTTGGCTGACGAACTCAGAATGAATTGAATACACACAAACAGGTGTCCAAAACCCTCTGATGTCCGTCATTAGGAACATATCACAACTGTCAAACATCCTTTATAAGATATCTGTTTTCTTTTTCCCTTAATTTTTTTTTTGTATGAATTAAGCATTAGTGAACATGAACATGGCTTCCTAATACACTGCTATGTATTAGGGATAAATGATTAAAAAATAATACTAATAATTATGAGACAGCATAAATCCAACAAAATAAAAAAAAAATGAAGAAAAGCTAAATAAAATAAAGGCAATGTAACATCAGATACTATAAAAGTCAATGAATTCAAAATTAGGAAAAACTTAATAGACAAATGCAAATGTAATATAATCAATGGTGCCTGACCAAAATAGTATAAGTCAACTAGATTCCCAGGTCTTATTAGGGGTGACCGATTGTCGATTGTTGCTACTGATCAATCAATTGCTGAGAACTATCGATTGTGTTTTAAGTAATCGACGACTTCGGTTCCTAAAATTTAAGAGGGCATTTTTTATTACAACATACAGGTAATTATAAAAAAATTTACTTGTTGAAAAATCCTCTCATGTTATGAATTATTTACCAAAATAAAACTATCGCAATACTATAATAAACATTTAAAATATTTGATGTCAATATTCATTGAGATACTCACTAGACCGCGCATTTACATTATTTAAAATAAATTACTGTTTTCTTATAATTTGTAATTCTCACTCAGAACTAAAGGTGGCATGTAAATTTCTCAAGAAAATTGAATTATTGAAAATTAAAAAAATAGATATAGGCAGGTTCTCTTTTTTAGTCTAAGAAGTTGTTTAATTTTTGTAATTTATAGAACCTGCAGTTTATTGAATTATCTCCTGGAGAGGATTACTACAGTTCATTTGAAAAATGTAACCTGGTTATTTCAATAACTTACCATTTCTGATATTGAATTCTAATTTCAGCTTATTTTGAGGTTGTTTTCTTTCTCACACTAAATTTAAAAAACTGTATTTTCTAACAGCTTCCATATTTTTTTGTTCAATTGTATTTTAGCTCCTGAACAATAAAGCTTATTTTTCATTTGACCACTTGTGTGTGCTTGCTGTTTATCATACCTCTTTAACCCTTTAACAGGTGATGTATTCTGGAGGATATTCATATTTAATGCATTTCGCTCGATAAATGACGTAAAGTCCTGCGGATTATCATCTAATATTCTTTATTCAACCTTGAATTTCATGATACATAGGTGGGGGTTGCTAAAGTTCAAAGGAAAAAAAAAAAGAAGGAATGTATTCAAACTTCTTTGCCTTGCCCGTTAAAGGATTAATATGGAATACAAAAAAATAAAACAAGGTTTTATGTTTAATTTTAATATGGTGTACTAATTTGTTATACCTCAACATAATATTTTTTTATTTGAAAAAATGTCCGATGGTTGATCGATTACATCAAGCCGACACAATTGTGACAATCGAATGGTAATATTATTGACAATCGGTCACCCCTACTCATTTCCCATCTAAAGAAAGTACCAGATATGCAGGTAAAACTTTATATATAAATTAACTATGTAACAAATAAATTTAAGAAGAAAATTACCAAATATCCTTTTCTCTGTCTGTTCTGGCGAAAAGATAAATATTGTTCTTGTTGATGAGTGATGAAGGGACTTTGACATAGTCACTACTCAGCCCATTGTCGTCATCCTCATCAGTACAGATAGACATATCATCATCCAGGTAAATACCTCCTTTTTTGTTCTGAAAACAATTTGCTAAGAAAAATTTGGTTTTCTACTAAAAGAAATCAGACCATAAGTTTTACCCTATTATTTTTTTATTTTTAACTTTACTCATATATCCTCACCCACTTATATTCGACTAAAATCAGTGAATATACTAAATACATCAAAGTAATACAATAACGTGTGTATTGTATCAGAAAAACGGTGTGCCCCAAGATCTGTTCTACCATGTTAAAACAATATTACCAAGTATCAATATTGCTATTAGTACGCCTTAAAACTTAATGCCACTGTAGCAAATGACCGTCCCAAAAAATATTTCTTGGTAATAAAACCCCCACCACCATGGTTCAATATTGAGCAATTTAGTAAACACTTTTGGCAAGAAGGAGTTAATAGGGTCGAGAGACTACCTCCAGCTTCCCGACAAATATGTTAGACTATGACCAAAATCCAAAAGATTAAAAGGGAAGAGAGAGTGTTCTTTTAAAAAATGAAAATACTTAACTAATTTTCAAAAGGACGAAAATTACTTTTGTCAGGAAAGAGTGGAGAAGGATATCGTTTGGCGGTCAAAAATCGTTAGATTCTGACAGATCTGAAACCAGTATATATCAGTGTCCTGTTAAAAGGATTAAATGGGAAAAGAGAGGGCCCTTTTAAAAACTAAAACAATATAATTATTTTTCAAAAAACTGAAAATAAATCAGTCAAAAATTTTCAGATCCTGGCACATCTGAAGCCAATATCCTTTGGTGGTATTGGGGAGATCAGTACCCATTGGCACACCCTCCCGGTTTTTTTTTTCAGGTTTAAGAGATACCTCATCCAACTCCTTTTTAACCTTTGGTCAGTGTTATCAGGTAGGCTTGAATAAGTCTGTTAGGATGATCATAATGTTTAAATGAAAAATTTTGTAATTAGTTTTTATGTGGTCTGGTATCACATAAATACTAATAAATATCACATAATAAGTATGTGTAAGTCAATCCTGCTAATTATACTATGAAGATCATGCAATCATGTATGTCGCAGTGACTGAGATTTAAATGTTTTCAGTTTGTTTATGAGTTCTTTTTATGGCCAATCAGATAGACTAGAGTCTACTCGTCAATTTTGGAAGTGGACTAGGTAGGTGGAGTGTGGGTCATCGGGTGCATTTGGAAGTTGTGGGCGGTCATCGGCACTTGCGTCTTTATCGTCACTGAAGTGGTTGAACTAACTACTGTCAAGTCATACAACTTTTCTTTTTAGTGAAATACACAAGTTTATTTATTCTCTTGAAACATGTATATAAGAACTACAATTGGTGTAACTTCCAGACTTTATTCTCCAGTCCAATCACAACTATTAAAAGACAAAATGAACGATTTAAAAATAAAGACTGATTCTTTGAAAGTTCATAAAAAAAATTAGGGGCTTTATTGTACAATTGATATTATTTGTGGTTATACTATCAACATATATCAACAAATAAAAAAATTAAACAGAGTGTATTTGACTCTTTTTCTCTTGAAAAAAATTTACAAATAGTGGAATTTTAATGGATTTTATATTCAACTTGTCCTGTGATTTTCATATAGAATACGGAATGATAGGTAAATAAATACTAGTTAGGAATGTTATAAACCCTTATAATCGCTAAATAAGGTGTTTGCAGCAAAAGGAAAACTGACACCGTAAATAAACTGTTTGAGTTAAAAATGTAAAAAAATTTATTTGTATGTCTTGAGAAATAGAGGAAACAACCTGGAATGTTTCATAATTTTTAAAAATGATCAAGCAGTCAATGTAATGACACAAGTGACCGTCGGTGATTAATTCTTGATTGTATTGCGCCAAATTTCAAGCTATTAACCACACACTAATGAAAACTTATGAAGTCACTTGTGCCTTGACTATGATTTTAAAATATAAACAGTAAATTTGTTGCACAGCTTTTAGCATAACCCGAGAAACACCGCAAGGAGGTATCTGTGCTAGTTTCTCATGTTTTTTTTTAAAGGGAACCATGGTTTTTATGCCATTTAAACAAATAATAAATGTGACTTAAGGTGTCTATATACAAAAATAAGGAACTAAAGTTGAAGATAAAACAATGCAATGAATCATGGTATATACAATAATAATAAAAAAACAAATACTATTCAAGATGTGTCTATGTACAAAAACGAAGAACTAAATCTAAAGAAAAAGAAAATCGATTGAGTTATATACAGTAATAGATCAGTTGAAAATTACGGCAGAATAAAAAGACAAAGGAAGAAAACTAAGTGTGAATGGTCATTGTCAATTAGCATCTCAATGATCATCTCATATATGTTGGTAGTATAACCACAAATAATATCAATTGTACAATAAAGCCCCTAATTTTTTTTTATGAACTTTCAAAGAATCAGTCTTTATTTTTAAATCATTCATTTTGTCTTTCAAGAGTTGTGATTGGACTGGAGAATAAAAAACTTGTGTATTTCACTAAAAAGAAAAGTTGTATGACTTGACAGTAGTTAGTTCAACCACTTCAGTGACGATAAAGATGCAAGCGCTGATGACCGCCCTCAACTTCCGAATGAACCAGATGACTCCCACTCCACCTACCTAGTCAACCTCCAAAATTGACGGATAGACTCTAGTATCAGATAGATTTGTGATGCACATGAACATATCAGTTTTAGGAAGTGTTTGTATTTAATCACTGTCTTAGTTTCAATTAGGATCATTTATAACAAGAGCCCTCCATCAAACAACAAATAGTAATTTTATTTTTTAATTAATAACTAATAAAAACAAATAGGCTACAAAACATAAATAACAAAGAAGAAACTGTTCCCGTAATAACTGAATTAGTATTTTGGGCATTGCAGCCCAGAAATGGATACTATTAATAAAACTATTTAAAATACTGATTGACGAAGAGGATCTAAAATTGATGATACCTTACTCGAAGTATTAACTTCTCCACCATCTAGTTCTTCATCGGCTTTCTCTTCATCTGAAAAACATTAGAATCTAAAGAAAAATAATTTGTTTTAGTTTAAGATGTGAATTAGTTTAATTGTGACATACGAGGGGGGACCCAACAACAAGAAAGGTATTTCATCATAACTTCTTTATTTCTCAATATTATTACAGCAAAATTTGATTAATTTCAAAGTATTCTAAATTGATCACAACACACTTCTCCAAACGATTCTTCCATTCTTCAAAACAGTTTTTAAATTCACTCATCTGAATGTCCTTTAAGTGATTTCTGTTTTACCTCCTCCACAGAAACAAAACACTTTCATGTCCATTTTAATTCTGGGGAACGAAAAGAAATCACAGAGGGCTAGATCCAGTGAGTAAAAGGGGTAGACAATCAGTGTCATCCTGTTTTTGGTCAAAAACTGGTTGATGGAATGGAGAGGGCAGTGTGGGCTGGCACGTTGCCACAATGGAAGAACCAGACGCCCACATGTCAAAGATGTCCTCTTTCCTTCAGGATACCCTCCCTCAATCTTTTATAAACCTCTAAGTAGAACTTACTAACAAGGGCATTGATTTTGCTGATATTATTCATCAGTTCTTGGACATCCTGAACAGGCTTTGTCTTCAATTGATATTTCTACATTTCCATAACATGAAGCCACTCGTGGACTCTGGTATTACTTAAGGCAGCATCCCTATAAGTAGTCATAATAGGTAATGCTTCATTATAATAGTTTTCACGGCTGATTTCCCCAACAAGAAACAAAATTTCACAGTGGCACTGTTGCTCTCGAAAATCTGCCATCATATTTTCGCCGAAATGGAAAAAGTTGTTTTACTAAAACAATTCTCACAGACAGATCGATACATGATACAACTTTATACATATACTCAGGAGGCGTGACCCCTAACGGTGATCAAAATTTGGTGTAACAATATTGAGAAATAAAGAAGTTATAAAGAAATTCCTGTTTATTTTTGTTTTTTGAGTCCCCCTCGTAATAAGGAGTATTGAGGATTTTGGATTAGATAGTCAGAATTTGGTGGTTTGGTTGAACCTCATAATTTTTTTCCTTAAGAACCAATCAAGTTACCGTTTGCTGCAATAAAGTAAAATTTGAAGGTTTTTCAAGTAATTTAGTTCATCTTTAAAAAGATTTTTTTCTTTATTAATTATATTGTCTTCATAAAATATCTTCTTACCTTCTCCTTTATTTGGGCTTTTCCGATAAGAAACAAAGTCCAATGAGGCTGTACCCCTTTCACGGTAACGAGTACCCAAATGGGAATCAGGGTTCAGAATAATACATATTGGGTACTTCTTACTCCAAATTCTAAAAACAAAATACTGCTGCTAGTTACACATTTTATAGTATAAAACTTAAGGACATTTTATCTTTATCAGAGGAATCATTGCATACTAGTAAATAATATTAAATTTACATGCTCTAATTATTTTCAAATTCTATAAAATTTAATTATGTATAATTAATAATTTAGATGATTCATCCTTTATATAACCTAACAATTTTACATCACTTGAAAGATTCATAACTCGAAAATTCCCAAGAATAATCATAAACACAGAATTTATGAAATATAAAAAAATAAATAAACAAAGAGGATCTTGTTTGATGAAAACAATTATTGAGGAAAACATAAATTAATAACAACTCTCCCATCACGAACATTACTATAAGTCAATAAAAACTAACCTCTTATGCGCCAACTTTTCAGGAAGCAATACGACCTCACAACTACTGATGTCATATGTTCTTTCCCTATCGAACCTCAGCTTGTATTGAGGCTCATTCCAGATTGCTCTCTTCGGTATTTTCTGCCTTGGGGAAGCCAGTTTCAGAACACTGCCTTCTAAGCGAGCGTAGACAGTTTCTGTCTGAGTGACGTGATAGATTTCAGGCTGATACTCAAAGCAAAACTCGTTAATCCAACCCTGTAAGATAGCTGACTTAAATAAAAATAGTATTTTTACAACTAAATTTCTAAAATAATCAATTGATGGATTTAGATTCACACTTAGACCAATGTTAGTTTTGTTACCTCGTATACTACTTTTTGTTGCTCATCCAAAGGTGACGGATACTGCTGCCCACTGGTGTAGTCGTTGGTGTAGTACTCAGCATGGGCTTTTGGTTGGTTAACCCATTGAGAACCGTTGGCCCAGTAGCTGAACTCAAAGCTCAGAAATACTCCAACAATAACCCCAAACTACAAATTAAAAATTTATGTAAAAAAAAAAAAAAAAAAAAAAAGTGAAATATCCAGGCAAAGATTAAGAGGAGACTACTGACTGCCTATAAATGCTTCTTTGGCCTTCTTAGATGACTGAAAAGTAAAGTAATTTCCTGGAATACAAAAATCTGCATATCTTTAATTAGGCCTGCACTGACTTATGTAGCAGGATGATTAATTACAACATGCACATCTTCAATGATTTGATTGACAAATTCTAAGGAAATATTTGGACCCATATGTGGTGATGGTAACTGGAGGATCCGAAACAACACAGAGAAAGCAAGAACCCAGATATTATTAGGATTATTAAGGTTGAACGATTTTGCTGGGTTGGTCATACTGCCAGAATATCACCAGACCAGATACCTTATATGGTGATCACACCAATACTTGTACATTAGGATGAAGCGGAAAAAAAAAAATTTGAGAAGCCCTGATACAGGAAAAGTGGTAAAATTGGCTATAAAAAAAATGTGTAAAAATATTATTTTGATATTACGTCATCTTGAGGTTACAAAAGTCGTTTAAGTTTTTGGAAGCCAAAATTTTTCAAAAAAAAAAAAAAAAAAAAAAAAAAATGAAATACAAATGCAAAAGAAATTGTGAGACCCCTACTACCTGCAAATGAAATAAGCATAGCAGTGGGACATGTAAATCGGACGGGTTCATAAGAACTCGAATAAACTCCAGGAAGCAGCTTCCACGATATGACACAAATAACAAGTTTCTCACTATTGATGACATGCAATCTCAGGACAATGATCCAAATGAGAAAAAATTTAATGAATTATTTTTCAAGCTCTCTAAGTGAAAAATAATGCTCAGAAAATAATTTCGCTACTATTCCCGGGTCAAGGTTTCACAGATTTTCAAACTCTTTTTTGGCTGTTTTCGCTCTACCCTATTGTACATATAGTGATAGCGTAATTATAAAAGTTTGTATTTAATATTTTCCTGGATGAAAAGAAAAATGCCAAAAAAAAGATAAGTAGAACACGATGTGATGGTTGGATGGTGTGACCAATAATGCCAGAAAAATCCTAAATATCCATAGCTGGAGAGTAGGAGAGTAATAGCATCCGATGGGGAAGAATGAAAAAAAAAAAAAAATTGTCAATCTTTCGAACTCTCCACGAGTTATATCAAAAAAAAAAAATAACTGTCATAACTTAGTTATCTATACCAACATTAAAGAAATCTACCTCTTCAAATAAAAAATTTTAAAAACTCACAGTAAACTCATTTCTTCTCCCTGACTGGGAAAAACAACAGATCGTGGATATTTCCATCTATACTGTTTCTGATGAGGAAATTGTAGTCAAATTTTTGATCCAAGCAACACTAACAGAAGTAGAGTGTGTCAAAAAAGATCCAACACTTAAAAATTGAAGGCAAAACTTGACTTTATTCATTCCGACTAATACTACTAAAAATAATAAGTAGGTCTTAGCGACTAATGTTATACAGGGTGTCCCGAATTTAAATGGCAAAACTTCAGGACCTTATAGGGGACCGAAAAACTAAGACAAAAAGAGATTTGCTCGTTTTTGCTTAGTTTTAGAGAAAATCACAAAAAAAGGAACAAAACAAGTTTTCATTTTTATACTTATTTATTTACATTTACATTTATGTTATGTTCTTTTTAATGTAAATATCGCTCAGAATGTTGTCCTCTTGCACCAATGCAAGCATTACATCTAGCACTCACTTGATAAATTGCAGCTAAACATTGTTCTGATGATATTTGGTGCACTGCATCTATGATTCGGTCTCTTAATTGCTCTCTTCAGTTGATTGAAACCGAATAAACTTTCTCCTTCAAGGTTCCCCATACGAAGAAATCCATGGGTGTCATATCAGGTGATCTGGGTGGCCAAGGTACTACTCCTCCATGTCCAATCCATCGCTCCATGTGGATAATTTATATCCAGCCAAGCTCGAGCAACTCTGCTATAATGAGCTTTACATCCATCTAGTTAGAACCACATTTCAATCCGCTGCTGTCAGGGAATGTCATCTAAATAATTAGAAAAGTCGTTCTCCAAAAAAATGTGTAAATGTGATACCATTCAATCTTCCAGGTAAAAAATATGGTCCCACCAGTAATCCGTTCCAAATTCCAAGCCAAACGTTAATAGCAAATTCATGCTGAAACCTATTCTCTATAATATCTCTGGGATTTTCAAGAGCCCATACATGGTAATTTCTTTTATTAACAATTCCTCCTCTTGTAAAGGTAGCTTCATCGGTCCATATGGAAATAAATTATCATCGCGAATTTTGTCAAGAAACCAGTTACTAAAATTCAACCTCTTGACATAATCTTGAGGTAATAAATTCTGAACTTTTTGAAGATGGTAGCGATTATCACCTTTCAAAGTTCGCATATTGCTTGCGCGATATTGCTAATGCAGCAGATGCTCTTCGGATGCTAGTCTCAGGATTGTTATCGAAGTGGTGTTGAACACAATTTCTTCTCCGATAATCTGCTTTTATTGCTGCCTGGAATTGGTCGCCTTCATTATGTATTAAGAATGACCCTGTCTCTCGTAGTCTATTAAAAGTTAACGAAAAGACTCATCGATTAGGCACTCTTCTATTTGGAAATTGGCGCGCATACTCCCACACCGCTTCTAAAGCATTACCGTTACAGAAACCATACACAAAAATCATATCAGCATATTCAACATTATAATATGTATGCGGCATTGAGGCTGATGCTATTCACACAAAAATATCTGAGTAACTAAGTGAAGACAGATTTAGGAATTATAATCCTAGAAGGAAGCCAAAATGTAAACAAATAAAATAATGTAAAGGATAACATTAAGTGTTTACATATCTCACTGCCTAGCCTGACGAACTTTGAAAGGTGATAATCACTACCTGTAACATTTTGGTTTTGTTTCTTTTTTTGCGATTTTCTCTAAAACTAAGCAAAAACGAGCAAATCTCTGAAGGGCTTTTTGTCTTAAGTACATTTTTGAATGTGAAAAAAATGTTACACCAAAAAAGTACAGGACCCCAGCCAAAAGACATATCAACGTATTAAAAAAAAAGAAACATACATAAACCACTTTAAGTCACATTCCACAGTATTTCGTAAGTTTAATTATATAGATAGATGGATTCTCAAACATATGAAAAACATTATCATTGTATCAGCAAGAAAACAATTAATATAAAAAATTTAGATTTCTTACCAAAAACTGAGGAACATTGACAAATGTATAGAGGATACCAAGCAGAGCGAAAAAGGCAGCTGCTCGAACTGAAACATTTGGCATGAGATACAGGTGAGAGCTTCCGTGATCCTTAACAGGACTCTTTTCCATGAGTCTGCCTTCTTCTTTACCGACTGATTCTTCAACTGCTTCAACACCCAACTCAACCCTTTTTGAAGTCTTTGCCTGTAAAAATTTTAAATCATAAAAATAAAACCGTTAGACTTGTTACAATGAATGGAACAGCAAAAACAGTACACATCTTGACTCAAAAAATATAAAAACATTTTGTCTTAATACAGCAGGTGGGTTAAAATCGGTAACAAACGAAGTTAAGGGAAACGATTTAGATATCATGGCATTGTAAGAGGTTTGGTGGCCAGGGGAGGGATCGCGAACCGAACGGAAGTATACTATCTGGTATGGAGAGAGCGATAATATAAATATCTTTCTGCTTTGAAGGACGTAGTTTATTAATAATAGAATATCGGTGGCCATATTTCAGGGTAGGTGGTTCAAGATTGCATTAATATTCATGCTCCTACGGAGGATAGTGAGGATGAACTTAAATGCGATTTCTATGATACATTAGAGAGAGTTTACGATACACTACCGCGATATTGTATTAAAATAATATAAGGAGATGCAAATGCAAAAGTGGGAAGGGAAGAAATATATCAACCGACTATCGGAAAAGAAAGTCTACACGAATACAGTAATGAAAATGGAATGCAACTTATAAACTATGCTATACCGAAGGATCTGATAAACAAAAGTACGACGTTTAAACATAAAAAGTATATGTGGACATCACCGAACTAATAAACACGAAATCAAATCGATCATGTTTTATTGTAGTACAACGGAAAAAAACAGCATAATTAATAAGAGAACATACTTCATCAGATCGTCAGATCATGAACTCGTCATCGCGAAAGTACGTCAAAAGCTTATAATAAAAAAGAAAAATAATTGATCTTCCGTTATATGTAATCTAGAGTTATTGAAAAATTCGTTAATAAAAAGCGATTTCGCCTTAGGAGTAAAAAAATAGGTTCGAAGTTCTAGGAGCTTTAGATAAAGATAGTGAGGGTATCGACAATTTATGGTTAGGTATCACGGATAATATTAAAGCTGTGGGGGATTCTTATCTAGGCCATATCGAAAATAAACAGAATAAACCTTGGTTCGATGATGAAAGTTTAAACATGTGAGTGAAACGGAAATCTGCTAAATTAGAAAATCTCAATAATCCGAGCGAGAACAATGTCTCCTATTACCGAAGCTTAAAAAACGAAACCCCTAGATTCCTCAAAAATAAAAAAAGAGATTATCTAAAAAACAAAATAGAATCTAATAAAATCGGAAACAACGTAAGGGATAAGTATAAGGTCGTTAACGGATTGCGTAAACGTTTCGAGCCTATAATAAAAGAAATATGGGATCCGGTAGGCATAGTAGAAAAATTCAGAACATTTTTTGATACTATTTTAAGTTCGGAAAATAATATAAATTCCTCTCCTTCTACTTTTTTTCAGCGCGGAACCATTGATAGAAGAACCGAGTAAGGAGGAAGTTGAAATAGCGATCACAAAATTAAAATTGTATAAAGCAGCCGGAATCGACAATATCCCTGCCGAATTATTCAAAGCGTGTGGCGAAGCTGGAGTTTCTAAAATTCATCAATTAGTGACAATGATTTAGGAAAAACAAAAAATGCCCGAAGAATGGAAAGAATCTATACTTATTTTGATCCATAAAAAGGGTCCTAGAACAGAGTGTAGCAACTATCGCTATTTCACTCCTTCCGATGTGTCATGTCATAAAATATTTACATAAACTCTAACGAACCGAATTACTGATTATGCGGAGGAAATAATTGGAGACTATCAATGTGGTTTTAGACGTAGTCGTCGTTGATCGAACTATCGATCAAATATTTTCCCTTCGTCAAATTTTAGAGATAAAATTGGAATTTAAGGGCGTAGTGCATCAACTCTAATTCCAACGATTCGATTAACCGCCAAAAACTGTTTGACATTTTGATTGAACTAGAGATACCAAAGAAATTGGTTAATCTAGTAAAGATGTGAATGTCCGAAAAGGTACTTTTTACTCCGAAAAGCTTGAGGTACGTTCTGGTTTAAAACAGGGAGATTCTCTTTCTCCGGTATTATTTGACTTAGCACTAAAATACGTTATTAGGAAGGTAATGCTTATAGGAAAAGGATTAGAGATGGGTTATCAATTTCCGGTTCATGGTTATGCTGATGATCTGGTACTTTTGTGTGAAAACGAGGAAACTATTACATTAAACGCAACTACGCTCATGAAAACCGGTAACGAAATAGGTTTAGTAATTAATACCGATAAAACGAAATATGTGGTTAGTAGTAGAAACGGTGAACATTTTAGTGATATAATATTTCCAGGATAAAGTTTGAACACATTAAGCAATTAACATATTTAGGGTCTATTATATCAAGAAAAAAATTAAATTAAAGAGGAAATAAGGGCTAGGTTAAAAGCCGGCAATTCTTGTTATTTCTCGGTCGCAAAACTACTCAGTTCGCGCTTACTCTCAAGAAATTTAAAAATTAGGATGCATAAGACTATTATACTATCAACATTTTTACGGATGCGAAACATGGCCGCTTACGTTAAGGGAGGAACAACGCCTTAAAGTTTTCGAAAATAAAGAACTGCGTAGAATATTTGGCCCAAAACAGAATGAAGAAACCGGAAAATTTAGAAGGCTTCACAATGCAGAACTGCATGAGTTATCTCCGGTAAATATAGTTCAGCTAATATTACTGAATCGTTGGATTTAGTAATGATCGAGGTAACGGTTCGGATCGGCAGATAAAGAACTTGACCGACAAAGAACTTTTAAAAAAACTTTATTGGTAAAACATACAGTTACACTTTACTACACTAAACTATGAATCTAATTACTAGCATAAAACGAGAATAATAATGTACTGATCCTGATCTGCTCCAGGCAGGGGTTTATACACAAAACAATAGGAAGGGGAGAGTGCTGACTCAGGTATCTAGGATTATGCACCTTAACTCCTCCCTTCTGAAGATGCGAAACTCCGGAGAGCATTAATTTTTGGGTAAAGTCCAAGGACTATATATATGAGGCAGGGTAATGTCTGGGACCTGTTGTTTTGATGCAGGAATACTTGAGGTACATTTACAATATTGGAGGATAATAAGATATACATGATACATCAATAGATACAAAACTAAAATCCCAAGAATATACAAATAATAATCATTATCCACAAAGGATATATAATCTAATTCTTCTAAATTAACAACTGGAAGGGGTGGTAATTCTAGTACATCAAAGGACATATTTAAAGCTAAGTGGTTAACAATAGTATTTTCTAACTTAATTATTTTAGAATCAATATTTATAGTATTAGGTTTTGGACATTGTAATAATGTTTCATTATGTTCTAGTTTAATCAAAGAAGTTAAAGGTAAAAAAATGGGATGTGAAGCCTTATTTTCTAAAGTTACATAACTTGTGTTAAAACTAAGATAATAGTCTATGTCATCAATATACTTAATAAATGATTGTACCTTAATGCTAGATGTAATGCATTGTTTAAAATTATTTTTAAGTAAATTTAAAATACAACTATTGTTCAATTCTTTTACGTTTATACAATAATAATATGTGTTTATGTATGTACAATTACCTGTAAGAGTTTTATTCTTATCTAACAATACAAGTTTATAAGGAGTTAATGTTGTTACAAACGTGTTGTTGTGTGATACAGGAATGGGAAGTAGATACATGGTACTATACATTTTGTTTTTCAATGGAATAGATATAAAATAAAGAATAATATTATTTTTGATTGAACATCTTGTTTTACTAATTTGCCATAATGTTTCCAAATCATCAGATATTAAAGATATGTTTCGTTTTAATAAATATGAAATGTCAGTTTTGGTTAGCATACTAGAGTGTAATATTCCTAATTCACAAAACTCTAAGGAGTTCTCTATATCTAAGGTCCTTAAGGTGATATAATTAATGATGGAATATAATTCATTTAAATGAGTAGTTATTGTCGCTATGTCTAATGAATTTATCAGTTTGGAAGTACGTAAGTTATTTTGATTTAAGATTAATATATCATTCCTAAATGTTTCTATTAGTTTCTTATTGTATAAAATTTCTTGCTCAACATTATGTTCTAAATGGTATGAATTCTTTTCTAATTTAGAAATAATTTGATCATAGTGATCTTTATCAGAGGCATCCATATTGCCTGCAACCCATTTAATAGCTGTTCCTATACCGTTTATTAGGCCGCGTTTTTGCCGATTAATTTGAGGTTTACTAATTAGAGATTCGATTTTAGATTTTACGAATTGTAATTGTCTATTTACGGTTTCAAAATTAGTACTGGTTTTAAAAGAGTTTAAATTTTGTTCTGCTATTAATAGTTCTTCATTTAAATGAGTAAAATTTATATAATGGATTAATGTATGGTATTTATCTAGTGCAAATGATGGTGGCATTTTGATTGCTGTGATACCTGGGGAATTAGATAAATCGGTTATTTCATAACAGAGAATGTCACGGAACATCCATATGAGGAGTATAATCTTCATCTTCTTCATTATCTGAAACATATGATGTTTGAGGTTTTTGTTTATTCTTATAATTTTTACGTTTTCTTTGAATATTGTCAGAATGTACAATAATTTCTTTATTTTTATCTTTTAATTTATAAACAGGTTTAAAGGGGTTTTCATTTTTATTCCTAGTTCTAACCCTAGTATAACTATTTTCCGGAATATCAGGGTCTTCCCTGTTTTGATTAAGTAGCTCTGTTCGAGTTTCTTTTTCCTTATCTATTCTAGTTTTAATTTGATCGTGTATTAACTTTAAATTATTATGGTACTGTTCTACAAGTTTTTCCGTTATAGGTGTTTTATTATCTTTATTCTTTTGAGTGCCGAATGTTATTTCATTTGGAGTTAATTTTAATTTTTGATTTAAACTGTTATTAAAGGCAATAACTGCAAGACTTAATCTCTTTTTTAATTTGATTTTGGGTTCTGTTTCTTTTAGATTCCTCAAAATTTCTATAAGAGTGGAGTGTGTTCTATTTAAAAGACCTAATGAGTTGGGATGGTTAGGGGTAACATAATACGGTTCAATCCCTTGAGAGCTAAGTAAGTTCTCAACTAAATTGTTTTTATACTCTCTACCATTATCCATCTTTATTCTGTCAGGGGATGGATATAATTCTAAATATTCTATTATTACATCTGATATTTGCACGGAATTGCAAGCATCAGTTATTCTCGCGAAAAGATGTTTTGAAAATGTATCTATTATTGTGACTATAAATTTTTGTTCATAATGCAGTGTGTCAATCATAAGTTCTTCAAAAGGTTTATCAGGAGTTGGTGTGATACAAAATTTTGTTTTAATAGGTTTCCTATCGTATTTAGTTTTCCGACATACCTCACATTTATTACAATAATCAGTTTATAGCATCTTTCATCCGAGGCCAATAATAATCCCTTTTTAGCTTTTCATATGATTCAAGACTACCTCTGTGGCAAGTTTTTACCTAGGTGATATGTATTAATTATATCTAATTGTTCATCATGATCAGTGATGTCTAAACATTTCTTTTTATAACGTTTAATTTTTACTGACGGATAGTTTTCCTGAATGGTTCGTGAAATTTTTAAAAATATTCCTTCAAATTCACTGCGCACTGTTTCTATATTAGGCTCACAATATACACCATAAGTTGTATTTGGCTTAATAATTTCTAGTAAGGTTTCTTCTAAATCATTTTTCCACGGGTAAGCAGTTTCTATATAAAATCTAGTTTTATTAAAAGGTTTTTCTACATGAATTGATTTTTTTCCTCTTTAAATAAAAATTTGAAATTTTTCTATATTAACCGGTTTTTCCTCATCTACTATCCAAATTTGTTGATTAGATGATTCTTAAGAGTGAACTGTGGCAAGACTACTAGTATCGAATTCATTATTGTCGTTATGTGTTTGGGGATTGATATTTTCTATAGTATCAAATTCTTCAAGGAATTCATCAAGGTCGTCTGACGAGGGTAGGGGCATATTAGAGGTTTCAGCTAAAACCCTATCAAGTTCATCATAATCGACTTCCTCAATGACATGTACTTCATGAGGATTTCTTGACAATGCATCAGCAACATAGTTGGTTTTCCCTTCTATATGTTTAATTTCAAATTCAAAATCTGAAAGTTGGAATATCCATTTCATGAGCCGCGCATTAGTATTTTTCATCGTGAAAAGCCAAGTTAACGGTTTGTGATCTGTATGTATAAAAAATTTCTTTCCATAAAGGTATGGTTTAAAATGAATACAAGCGTAAACTATGGCAAGTAACTCTTTTTCAATTGTAGAATAACGTTGTTCTGTATCGGAAAGAGTTCTAGAAGCGAAAGCGATCGGATGGTCCCTCCCTTCTGAGATTTGGGATAATACTGCACCGAGTGCAACTGAACTTGCATCAGTAGTTAAAATAAAAGGAAGTTCCCAATCGGGAAATTGGAGTATTGGGGAATTTAAAATATGTTGTTTCAAAAGATTAAATGCTTCTTGATAAGAAGATGGACATATTAATTTCTCATCTATGCGAAGAGATTGAGTGAGGGGCTTGGCTAAATGGGCATAATTTTGAATAAATTTTCTGTAATATCCCGTCATTCCTAAGAACTGTTTTATACTTTTATGAGTTTTAGGTAGCGGAAATTTTTCGATTGCCTCGACTTTTTCAGGATTGGTTTTTAAACCTTCTTGGGATACTATATACCCTAAAAATGGTAATTCGGTTCTTAAAAATTCTGTTTTATCAAGTTGGATTGTGAGAGAATGCTGACTAAGTTTCTTGAAAACGGACTCTAAGTGTTGTAAATGATCATTAATATTATTTGAAAATATAATTATATCGTCCATGTACACTAAACAATTAGGAGTGTTACTTAACATCATATTCATTGCCCTCTGAAAAGTTGGTGGTGCATTACAAAGTCCGAATGGCATTCAAAGAAATTCGTAGTGACCGGATTCAGTAGAAAAGGCGGTTTTTTTTTTTTTTTTTTCAATGGATCCTTCATCCATCTCGATTTGGTGGAAACCGGATGCTAAATCTAGAGTTGAAAAAATTTTGGCTTTATTTAACTGATTAAGGAGGTCTTCAATATTTGGTAACGGAAACTTATCGGGTACGGTCTCTTGATTTAATTTTCGGTAGTCAATCACCATTCTAATTTTCCTTTTTCCGCTAGCATCTACTTTTTTTGGTACTACCCAGATGGGTGAGTTATATGGTGATTTACTTTCTCTGATTATGTTGGATTTTAAAAGTTTTTCGATTTCATTGGAGATATCTTCCCTAAATTGGTGAGGATATCTATAATTTCTGCTATAAATAGGTTTATCGGTTCTTAATTTAATAGAATGTTTTAATAATTTAGTGGATTTTAGTGGGTCATTTTCATTTTTTTATCATTTCCGGATATTTATTTAAAATTTTAATTAATTTATTTAAATTGTTTTCTTCAATATGTTCACATCTAATTAAATTCTTAATATTATTATCATTATCATAATTATTATTATTAAAATGTTGACTCGATTTATTTGTATTACCATTATTTAGATTAACATTAATATTACTATTATTATAATTATTATTAGTATGATTAACTATGTCTACATTATTATGTTCAATAGAACCATTATTTATTTTAAATTTGTCTCCTAATAAAGTAATATGATCATTTTTTCCATGGATTTTAAAATCTAGTTCTTTTATTGTTTCATATCCTAAGAGAATATCATAATCATTACTAAAAGGAAAAATATAAAACTTAACTAATAATTTATTATTAAGTCCTAGATTTGGAGCAAGGTCAATACAAGCAGTTGTAGAGCCCTTTTCGCGTCCTGTAGGTGTCCTAATAAAAAAAATCTTCCGATTTTAATTCAGTTCCCTCGGGTAAGGAACGTGGATTAATGTAATTTTTCAATGCTCCGGTATCAATAAGCCAAGTCTGTCCCTTAAAATCTTTAAATTGAGGTAATTGGTCCGTAAAATTTAAGGGATATTCGGGGGTTCTGTCTGCTGACCTAAGTCTAAAAAATTATGGAACCGTTGAGTAAGAGCGTCTAATCTCTGCTTCATGTCATTCATCTCCTCCTGATCATGCGTAACATGATTCACTGGTGGGTTGTTTGACCTGACGGTTCTCATAGACACGGTATTCGCTGAGTCGGGTTTAAACGGTCCCGTAGGAAAGGGAGTCTTCTGTCTTTGCTGTTCCCAGTTAAAACCTTGGAAATTATTACCCGCTTGATGGTCAAAACGTCTATTTTGGCTTGGTTCTTTTTCATTAATTTGTTGAAAGTTTTGATTAAAATTTTGATTATAATCAGGGTGACCATTATAATAAGTTGCGTTAGTATTATAATTAGGATTAAAATTAGAATTAGAGTTATGATTTAAGTAAGGATTTTGATTATTATAATGATTAGGGTTATAATTAGTATTTTGATGATGGTTTGGATTATAATTATAATTAGGATTAGTATTATGATTGTAATTAAAATTAGGATTATGATTATGATTATAATTATGCTTAAAATTAGGATTATAGTTATTTTTGTAATGTTTATTATGTTTAAAATTATTTCTTGGCATAAAATGGTTCTTATGTCCATATAGCCTATCTAAGATAAATGAACAGTCATTTTGGATGGCATTTCTAATGTCGTCAATGTCAGTAAGTCTCATGTGATTTAAGAAATCACATAGTTGGGGATGTAGGTTAGCAATAATGTGATAGTTGATTTCTCTATCTTGTAATTTCATAATAGCATCTTTATTTATGATTTCCTCGTCTAGGGAAATTCTGGAAAATATCAAAGCTCTAATATGGGCTATTCTATCTATAAAAGATATTGGGTGTTCTTTGTGTCCTGGTCTTATATTTAACAATTCTAATTTTAATTGTTCCACTGTTCTGGAATCTTTAAAATTTTTTTGTAAATGATCTAATAATTCGGAAACATTTAAAAAATTATTTGTTAATAAACAATGTCTAGCATTACCAACTAATCTAGAGGTAACCTTTGAAAGTAGTCGGGCATGGTTTTGAATCTTTAAAGTATTATTATCACTACATACAGTATTAAAAACGGATTTTACTGTTTTTACAAAAAAAATTAAATCTTCAGGATTGCCATCATATGTTGGGATATGATCGTAATCCTCTTTTACCATAGAATATGAAATGCTCATTTTGTTAGTTATATTTATATCACTATTATTATTAATTAATAAATTGCTTAATTGATCTGTAATTTTACTTATATCTAACTTAACCTTATTTTTCTTATCCTTAGGCATACATATGTAACTATTATATACCTCAAGCTTCTCTATTCTAAGTTCAGCGGTGTTCTATCAGATTTTCTTAGTTTTGACCCTATTGAAGTGTTGAAACACAAGCTCCAGGTGGTTTACTCCAAGACCTGTTGTCCAATGACTATTTCTTCTGTCCTTCTTGAGCTTCCGTTCAAGGCTGTCATCTCTGAAGTTCCAAAATCTGTTGGAGTATTTCTTCGATTTTTCTTGATCTTCAGGAAAATTTCTTCACCTTTACTGACCTGAGGCTAATAGGGTCCCTGTTCGGGCGCCAGATAAAGAACTTAAGCAAAGAACTTAAAAAAAACTTTATTGGTAAAACATACAGTTACACTTTACTACACTAAACTATGAATCTAATTACTAGCCTAAAACGAGAATAATAATGTACTGATCCTGATCTGCTCCAGGCAGGGGTTTATACACAAAACAATAGGAAGGGGAGAGTGCTGACTCAGGTATCTAGGTTTATGCACCTTAACTGGCGACACCACCAAACTAGGTTGACCCACGCTACACCGACCAGTTCGATCCTTTCGCTTCACTTCATGTTTACATTTTTCGATAGTTCATTCCTATAACCTCACATGTAAACAATCACTTCTACAGTTTCAACTTGGATTGTGTTGTTTAGTTTGTTATATTGATATTTAGACTTCTTAAATGTAAATAAGTGAAACAGAAGTTAACAAAATGAGTTTCATAAAGGATTAAGTGTTTTATGAATTCATGTTTTCTTATTCCATCTAATCTTATGTGTAAAAGTGTTATGAAACTTAAGAAGATTAATTTGTACATGGATTTGGTGATTTACATATTTATATTTGTTCTATCAATTTAAGTGATAAAATTTACAACTTGTAAAGGTGTTATGAAACTTAACAAGATTTATTTGTACATGGATTTTGGTGTTTTATATATTTGTATTTGTTGTTTCAATTTCAGTGATAAAATTTCAGCATACATATTTTGTGAATGGATTCTTTGTCATCCATATTACTTTTTGTTCTAAAGTGAGGCAGATTGTATAATTAATTCATTAAAACATATCAGTTTATAAATAAATGTGAGAAAGTATATCACAGGTTTTTTATGTTTTCTTATTTCCACTTCCCATGAGAAAATATAGCAGAAATTAACATCATCACTTTCAACTAGGATTCTGTCTTATAATATATAATGGCTTATAACATGGAGAGTTGACAATGTGAAAATAATCACAGATTAAGAGGTAAATGACACATTACTATATAATGTTATAGATTAATGTGTTTTTTAAAAAAATTAGAAGCCTGATGATGGAACATTATCTCCGAAACATGTAGCTACAAATGTTAAAAAAATAGGAGTTATACCAAATAAATACTTAAGGATTCTGTCTTTTTTTATATTTATAATTTGTTATTTTCACTTCTCTGACAGAAAGTTCATCAGGAATTAACTTTACTGGTGGTTCAGTAGTATATTAATTGTTGATTAAATTAATATTAGAAAATGTATTAGAAGGTAAACAGAAGTTAATATTACTTTGAACAGGGATTTAGAGTTTCTCAGTAAATGTAGGAGAATAACCTTCCCACTCTAAAAGCAGCGACTAGAACATCGAAATAAATCGGCACAAGGTTAGAATCGATAAAAGGTATTCTGAGCGCGTTCAGGGGTTGGTGTCGCCGATCCGAACCATTACCATGATTGAATTCCGAAAAAAGTGACCAGTTTTGAGCCATCAAGTAAACGACCAAGGGGTAGACCAAGACGTAGATGGGAGGATTTTCGTTTTGAGGGAGTGGGTTGGAGGGAGGTGTGAAGTCTAAGGTTGGTGGTGTCGGCATCGAACCTTAAGATTCGCTAAGCCTTTATTTATTTATGTACCCTTTAATTAAAATTTATTAAGATAGTGAATGTAAGAGAAAGCCTAGCTAATATAATCTATGTCTGTACTATTAGCATCCCCACCAATATGTACTAATAACAAAGAAGGACACCAATAACAAAGAGTCGATACCATATCCACCAGCAGCATTGGCATGATTATGAGAACAATATAGTCTCGAAACGTTGCCAAGATAGTTGTTTTTATTTATTGACTGAACCTTAAGAACCTTACTAAAGATATATATACACACACTATATTATTACATATTACTCTATAATGCTACAATTTTATCAACAGATTTATTTTTTTTTAAAAAAAGTATAAATAGGAATTTAAAAATATGTATAAGGAAAATGTATGAAAAGGAGAAGGGTAAGATAGAAAGATAAGAAAGAAAATAAAGTTGGCATAAGCATAAAGGAAGGAAGATGCACTTACTAATTGTTGTCTGGTTAAAGACTTAACTAACAATGACTATTAAAAAATAAAATCAAGGAAAGGGGGGATATAAGGACTTGCAGAAAGTAAGGACAGGATTGGGGTGGCAGTTGCTAGTATAACATATGAAAGGTGATTTTTAATAAAATATATTAATATATTTGTTATTTATTATTAGAATATATTTATAATAATACATTTTATTAATTACTATGGAGTGAATATACACTTGAACTGATGAAATGTGAAACGGAAGCAACAGGAAACCGATTTAAAGAGTTTCTAGAAATCCGGTTTCTTGAAACCAATAAAACCGGTGTTTCATGAAACGCTGTGTGCACCAATCTACGTTAATCCTATCTTTCAGTTTCAAGCAACTTCGTTTCCATGTTTCTAGAAACCGGTTTCTCCAATGTGCCTAACCGTTTTCGAGATATAGTGTGGAGAAAGAGTAGCGGACACCGGTTCTGAAAAAAATTTGCTTTGAGTGCCTTCCACAATCGTTTTTCAGAAAAAATGTAAGAATCAAAGTTGCAGAACATTAAATTTACTTTAAATTCATATATGCGTTTCTGGTACTTGAAGCAAACATTTGACAAAAACTGAGGTAACAATTTTTTTTTCTCGATAATTATCTATTTTTAATAAGGTAATCTCGAAAACCGTTAAGAGTTGGACAAATATGTATAGAAACAATTTTATAGGAAATTTAATAAGCTTTTATTTTGATTTGTTGTATATTTTACCAGAGTCCACAGTTTTCGAGAGAGTTACCAGACATAGACATGTTTCGAAAAACCTAAACAAGGGATCTTCTCCCCTTCCCCCACCGTAAACTGGGGAATCTTGTTCCCCCAGGGTCGGGGACTTTTAGTACATTTACCTTCTAATAACTCCTAACGAAGCTGTGAAGATAAAAATTGTTGCATAATTCATGCACTCTACCCCCCTCATTTCAGCACTCCCACTGGGATCGCATTCCTTTGCGGAAACACGTTAGTCGACACTCTTTTGGCTTTAATTTCAAAACTACTTGTTCGATCCAAAATATATGTTTTCCATCTGAAAGCTGGCTAAATTTACTATAAGAAACTGTATATTAAATTTTGATGAAGTCCCATAAAATATCCATGTCAGCACCCTCAAAACTGTTTACTGTTTTGAAATCGAAGTTTTTTTTAGCACATTTATCATTATAACTTCATAACTATTTGTCCATTTGAACTTTCATTCTACAATATATATATTTGCCATAATATTTGTATTATAGTATGAAATTATAGGTCTTTCGTACAATTAATATATGGTTTATTTAATAAATCTGAATAAATTGAAAAAATCAAATCCTTGCCCATACTCACTATCTTGCATATTTCTTCATTTACATCTAATATAACATTTATAACATTTATATCTAAATATCTTTCCAATATTTAGTAAATTCATTGGAAATTCAGTCTCCTCCTACAAGATGAGCTACCATATTTTTTTTGTAACTACAGTTGTTCAACATTATTCCAAATACCTGAAGACTTATTGTATCGGCTTTAGAACCTTTTGGTGTTAGATAGTCTACTGAAACATCCGGCAAAAATAAAGGTTATGCCGGCCATTAACTTATTGAATGAGGATATTTTTTTAATCACTTACTGTTATTTATGCAAGAAGAGGACCAATTAAATTATCCATGAAATCCATGAAACATATTTATAAACACAATATCAAAAAGCAAAGGGTCGAAATTTTGATTTGGCAAAAATTTGTAATTTAGCAGAAATAATTTTATCGATTTCACTGGTTGGATTTTAATTTCTAACCATAAAAGTACAAAACAGTGTGAACAAACCTCATTTCTGCCTCTCAAGACTGTGCATTTAAATTATTATTATTATAGTAAACTTTATTAATAATAACCTTCCGAGAATTATGAAGATGTACTTAAAATTAGGTGCAGCTGGTTTCATTTATTTTACTATTGCAAACTCTTTTGCAGAATGGCGCTAGCCACATATCAGTTGATTTTTAAACTGCAATGGGATCCACATATCAGACCACATTTGTATAGTAATTTTAAAAACAATTTATATGAAAATAATTAAATTTTAATATAACTCTATAGCGGTATGCAACCTCTCTGCAATAGTGCTCGCCACCTGTTGGTAGATTATCAAACTTCACTATGCACCACATATTTATCGCTTTTAATGACAAAGTAATTGAAAATCTGTACACTTTATCATTGCTAAATCTTCCTTGGACTATGAAGATGATGTGGTTAAAATTTGGTACTGATTGGTTTTGTAGTTTTCGCGGTTAGTGATCACTAACGAAAAATGGCTTGTCATTTTATATGATAGTATAGATATAAAAGGGCAAGCCATTTCCCATTTGAGATCACCTATGAAAACTACTGAATCTAATTTTAACAACACCATACTCATAGTTCAAGGAAGGTTTAGCAATAATAAAATTTTCTGATTTTTTATTAAATTATTGCCAAAAATATGATAAATATGTGGATTCCAGTGAAGTTTGAAAATCAACCAATAGGCGGTGAGAGCCATTTTGGAAGAGAGGTTACAATGTTTAGCTTGAAACTGATAACAAAATTGACTTATTTTCAATTATGTAAAGAGATTTTGTATTACAAAGATATAAATATATGGTGTGACATGTAGATCCCGAAGAAGTTTGAAAATTTACTTTACTATCGCAAGTCCAGACTTACACAAACGTTGTTGTAGATCTTCGGACTAACTGTATCTCTTATGATAGTCAATTGTGTAGGCTTTCCAGAATTGGAAAGACTAACAATCAAATCATTATTATAACATGAATGAATGGATCAACAACAATTTACGACTAAAATAGAAAATTAACTGATATTAACTGTTATAAAAAAGTTTATGATCAATTATAACTAACCTTCAGTTTTTTATACAAAATATTTGAAGTTTTTTCTGTATCCTGACTATGAACAGGAACTTTCTTTGCAGGGGTGTTGAAGGTAGTAAAGAAACCATCCTTGGACGGTGTCACATCGGAAATATCTACTTCAGTAATGACAGGTGTCGTCCGATCTGGAGTCAAGCTAGTGTCACTAACATCAGCAAGGTCTGAGTCAGCAATGACTCCTTCTTTGCTTTGGAGAGAAATCTTATCTGAACTGTCCTTAACCGAGCTTGAAGTTTCGGATCTCTCTTCAGAATCACTAAGACTAGAGGTAGCTAACAGTTTCTTTTTCATTCGATCACTTTTAATTTCTTCAATTTTGTCTTCCACAGTTTTTGTTATTCGTCCTTTCATTTCTTTTAAAATCCTCCATGTTTCTCCTGATGAACTGTCATCCAAGTTACCTAAAACCTTTGTCTTTGAAAGGATGGGTGATGAGTCTTTACTTTTAGGTTCATTAATTCCTTCTTCTTTTGATGTATGAAGGCTATCTTCCACTTTCTTACTTGATTCTGAAAATGAAAAAAGGTAAATTACTCCTTTAACTAAAGCAAATAAGTTTAATTAAAAGTAGAATTATTTTTATAATAACTGTAACATTTTAACAGTAAAACTAAATAAATACAAAATAATGAGTAATAATCAAATTCTTCAGCCCTCGATATGAAACAATGCAAAAATGGCCAATTACTAATCAATGTCTTAGTGATACGAACTTACTACTTAGATTGGATATATCTCATTAAAGGCGGGTTCGCACAGGGGTCATGAACCAGGCGAAAGCAATACCTAACTGCCAGTCAGTCGTTATCACTACCAAGTGTGAATTAGTGGTATTAGAACTAGCTGTATTAGAGCATGCCCTTCAATAGAAAGGTCTTAAAATTTTCATTTCGTTGGAGCAAGCACGACCACTTTAGTCGCATTCCTACAGTGATCATGTCAGTATACAAGATGAATAATGCTATGAATCTTAAACTTTTCTGATCCTGCTGGAATCGGTCTTCTCAAATTGGTTTCACTTTATTGAGCAAATCAAAAGAGGTTTGGTTCTATCCTAAAAACGTTCCTGTCACTGTTATGATATTTCAACTATAACTCTCTGCAAATACTATTGGTGGCACCGAGTGAATTCTGCTCTCTTTACCCTGTCTCAAACCCACACTTTTCTCTTTTTGTTTACATACACATAAAATTACCAACCCTTCGACCTGCCCCTTCACAATTGGGAAAACAAAAAATGGTTAAATATATACCTTCTTGTTTATACCCTATAATATCAAAATATTATAATAGATTAAACAAAGTCAAAATACTTCCTCAGAAAAAAAAAATCAAAAGATTTTACATTACAGGTTAAGATGTAACACACAGGAAAAAGAAAAAAACTGGTTACTTCCATAAACCAATGTTACAAAACAAACTTCACAAATCACCTGGATCACTAGGTGTATAGTAGAGTTGTTCAACTTCTTCTTCTTCAGCATTATAGCGGAAAGAAAATGAAGGAGTAGATGCAGAAAATGCTTTTCCTGAAACAAACATAATTTTATGATGAAGATATTTGTTCCATGATAGGAAGCCATGTGAACCAGTCCAGTCAAGGTTATGTGAATCCCAGTATAAATTATAACTACATGAACTACAGACTGTTATCAGCTATCAACCAATAACTTTAAAGCAAATAAATTCTTTAAGGTGATTAAAAATAACTTTCTTAGAAGAAAAATAAATGTTACTAGTAATTAAATAAACAAATATTCCATTATTAGCAATAAACCAGACACATCATTTGACCAAATAACTTAAGATCTCATTGAAAGATACATATAGGTCAATAACTGATGACAAGATACATAGATATGGATACATAAAATGAACAGTTAATTAATGGACTTCAAAATTTTGATCCACCTAAAAACAGGAGAAAACGAGGAAAAAATTATCATTGAAAAAAAAAATGTATTTTTTTTTTTTAATTAATAATTTAAATGTAAAGTTTTTTTTTTTTTTTTTTTTTTTTTTTTTTTCTTGATATTGAATCAATATCTACCATTATTTTTGATGTGAACAAATTTTTTAAGATTAGTTTACTCAATAATTTAAGCAATTTTAGACTAAAAAATACTTTATTTAAATGTTTAAAATTTTTCTTAATCCACAAGAAAATAGAAATGTACTGGTGAAAGAACAATTTGGGTACTTTTTATCGAAAAATAAAATGTTATAAAATTAGGGTTTCGCCATTAAAAAAAAAAAAAATTCAAAATAGAATCACCAACAAAATTTGAATCAGATAAAAAATCTAGAAAATTCTATGGTCAGTGTTTCACTTTTAACTAAATGATATGTTTTTTCAAAGTGTTATTTTATTTTCTATATTTACTTTATCATCATCATCTGACATTACAACCCGCTAGTTAAGTCCTAGCCTGCTGAAGCACAGACTGCCAGTTATTTCTATTATGTGCTGCTCCCCTCCAGTTTCTGATGCCAAGCAAAGATGTATCAGCAGCCACACAGTATATTTATATCACTAGATTAAAAAATCCAAAGCACAGAAGAATTTGAGGTGGACCGCAACAATCCAGAGACTAAGTGAATATAAAAACTGACATTTACATTGTGTGCATTGATGTTGAACCCATTCCTTCAGGCAATACTAATATAGGTAGCAGTGGTAAATTATACTATTAATAAACAATCAGTATTCAAAAATTACATTGTAGTATTTATATACCATTTATCATATTTCATTTTTGTAACAGGAAAAGGAAACAGAAAATGGCTAGTTCACCAGCATTCTGAGGACCTTTGCTGATGCCTTTTTCAACATAGTAGTCCTGGATGGTTTGTGTCATTTAAACAAAAAATAGGGTTGATATAAACGTATTAATTTTAATGATCCATAAATATCAAATATCATCAATGTGATGTATTAGTTTCACTATTGAGCCTTCGTTGAATTAAAGATAGTTTCATTTAGATGTATTGCAAAGTTTGAATTATGCATCTTATTATTAAAACCCTATCTTTATATTGCCAAATATGCATATCTTTATATTGAATATTCTAAACTACTCTTTTAATAGACTAAGTATCATGGAAGTGACAAAATTCCAAATTATTTTGTTTGTTGTTATTGAATACAGACGTTTGGAATCTCGAAAAAAGAACAAAATAAACTCAAGGTGCACAGGTTTTTTTTGGTGTAGTTCCTATCACAATAAATTAATAATAAACTTGAAACCATATCAATGTATTTCAAGAGGAACTTGTTTATTTAATAAATTGTATTTTCTTCAAATTATTCACTTCAAGATAAAATTCATAATAATAGAAAAAACAGAACTACTTATAATGTAACTGGTTTACAATAATAAATTCCTTGATATTAACACAATTATAATTAAATTGGTAAAGTAATTAAATAGTTAAGAAATATTGATGAGAAATGAGAAATTTTTCTTAGAAAAAAAATTGAATAAACTGAAATATTTTTAAATAATACTAGTGAACTAAAACATAACAATAGATTATACATTGAAATACTTGCCTAAAATTAAATTAAAATAAAGATCAATATCCTCATAATTTTGAAACTAAATAAAACTAGTAAATAAGACTAAATGAAAGAAACATAGTTGTACACAGCACAATTAAAGTAAATAAACAAGATAAGTGAACCTCTTGCTTGAAAATAATATCTGACATATGTTACTAATTCCTAAATCAATAATATTTGGAATTAACCAATAAACCAAGATAGTAACGCATGCATGAAAAGATGGTGTGGTAAGTGGTTTACACATCATAAAACATGTAATATGATTCACTCATAATTGAAAAACAAAACAAAAAAAATGAAAGAGCCAAGTTTACATAGGGCGAACGTGTTAAAAATTATTATAAAACTTTTAATTTATATGACAAAAAAAGAATTTTCAATTATTTGTAATAATAACAAAACAATAACTATTTATATAGCTGATAACATTTATAACAAATAAGGATAAGTTATTCTAGGTGTAATGAGATTTTTTTTATTTAAATATTACAACATGATTAATTATTGGAATAACATGAGCGCTGCAATAAAAAGATTTAGTTTGGAAAACAGGGAACCAATACAATGTACTGCAAGAAACATTTTATCCTAAATTAATATTAACTTGATGTATCAAATTATCATTAATATATTTTACGAAGTGTACAAAAACAGAAGATGCAAACTTTCATAAAAATCATTTACATTGATCATTATCACATGAGGAACAATATTAAATGAAATGAGTTCCAATACAATAAATTGATAAGATTCTAAGTTATTTGAAGAAAACCAAATATTATGATAACAAATGTCAAACCTATCATGTATACAATTCCAAGAACAATTATAAAAGTAAACAATATTCTCCGAAATATTCAAACAGTATTTATTATGTTATAAAAGAGTCCTTACCTTTGCTATGAGCTCTGTTATCCATTTTTATTACATTATAAATAGACAGTAAACAATTACACACAACTTTACTTCTGACAACTTCATCTAGCTGAAATTCAAGTTTATCACTAATCACACTGTTTGCTTTATCAAATCGGTCAAGAGAAACACTGATCTTGGAACAATCGCTTTAGAGCTAAAAACTTCAATTAATGTAATGAACTTTGTTTTCAATAATTTAAATAAACGTTTAAGGTTGAAAAACAATTCAAATACAAAAATTGGTACAAATTGAACTGTCACTGTCAACACATTCTCAGTGTTCACACTTTAGTCAGCATTGTTAGGAAAATTATATAAAAAAATCTTTTCTCGCATCTTTATCAGAAAAATCATTCTTATTTAATTTTTAACATTATTAAATATACCGAGAGAAAGGAGAGGCAAATTTCCTATTCAAGCACACGGCGTTAAACGATAACGAAGTGCGATTTCTATCATAAAACTAAAAAATGCAACAAAATTGTATTGTTGTTATAGAAGAAAATAGTTTAAAAACAGATCTTCATTACTTAGTGCGGATTATCGATGTGATGTCCGTGGAATTAACGGCCAGTGGTCTTAGGCACACTTATTAGGCCCTAAATATACATATTTACTTCCATTTATGTTTGACGGTGTGGTGGACAGGAAAAGGAATTCATTCTGAATAACAAAAAATAATAAATAGAATCGATAATGAGAGCCATACTTTGCGTGAAATATAAATTGTTAAATTTAAGCCACGTAACCGTCTCAAATATCATCAATAGATACTTTTTAAGAAAGTTTTATGGTGCAAAGCCTCTTTCCGGGCGCCCAAAAGTTCTTTCAACACTTTTTTGTGTTTAAGAAATTGTCCATCATTCTGAGGCATACGTCAGAACAGGTTTTTTTTTTTGGTTTTTTTTACACAGTTTCACTTGGGTGTTGCATGAAAGGTTTCTACTCCTGAAGTGCTTTAAGAGCCAAAAACAGCACTTATTTGCAGCTATTAACCTCCTATTTATTTCATGCTGCATGTTGTAGTCGGATTTCACCTGAATTCCTAAATAAATGAGTTATTTGACTTGGAGAAGTGAAATCTCCGATTATCTAGGTGTAACCTCTAAAAAAAATGCCATTGAGGCCTCTCTGGTAGTTTATAGTCCGAATGTAGTTGGCAAGGTGCTGGAACGGAGACGTTTTCATACCTTGTACTAGAGGTGGGCAAAGTAGTTCCTTTTGAGGTAGTTCATTCTAATGAGGTAGTTCATTCTAATGAACTAGTTCAAATGAACTACATAGTTCATTTTTCAAAAGGACGATGGAAATGTACTGAACTAAGAGAGGATTTGAACTATGGAAAAACGGGAGGGAACTGAGATGTCAAATGAAATATACTGAAATAAAAAACACTTCTATCTTATTCCTGCATTTATTTAATAAAATATCCAAAATGAAACTTATTTTGATAAGAGGGAAATGTTTGGGGGGGGGGCAATCAACCCAAACTTTTTAAATTTTTTCAGATTTTTGAAATAACACAGAAAAATGGTCTCATGTTATATTTACCAAACTTATAAGAGTCCAAAACACAGAACTGGCTAATCCAATCAATAAATGTATACTAAAAGTTGTAGATCATTACATTTTGTGCAAGATAGGGTTTCTAAAGAAAACAATACTCTGAGATATGTCAAAAAACTAAAAATTGTTGTTTGAATTTGCATAAACTGTGTTAAAATTGCAAACAAGTCACTATTAGTACAGGGAAATTAGCTTCGAACCTTGAAATCTAAAAATTAAAAGGTCTGAATGCTATTAATTGTTCACCACACTTAGCTTTTTAGTTAGGTTTGCTATAAAAGCGTTTTTTTCAAATCTGTAATTTTTATTCTGGATTTATTTCAAGTATAAAACTTTTCAACTTTATGAATGCGAATTGTAACAAAAAGTGTTAGGAACTTAGGTTCATTAGGGAAAAATAAATAAAACAAACATGGTATTTACTCAGTCAATAGGTTGAGAATTAAAGGTAAATATCAAGTCCTTGGCGTTGATATCTAAAGGAAAACTGAACTGAAAAGAACATAAGCAATAAGAATTTCGTTGAGTTTTTAAGAACGGTAAAACACAGAAATAAAACGTTGACGTATTCCTAAGTATTCCTAGTAGGAGCAAATTGGAGGTTACTTGTTGTTCAAGCTTGTTACGTGCATTGGATGAGGACGCGACAAAACACGATTAAACCCGAAATGAGGATCTAAGTGGCGACGAACTACCTAGTTCACTTAGTTCATTTAGCTACCTAGTTCATTTAGTTCAGTAGTTCCGTAGGTCCGACGGTTCCCTGTCCGAGTGGTGGGGCAAATGAACTATAGTTCACCAAAACAGAGAGCGCTCTTTATAGTTCATTTTTATGAACTAGTTCAATGAACTAGTTCGTTCACGTACTACTCATCTCTACCTTGTACTGATATTCTGTCCAAGTAGGTCGATACTAACTGTGTCTTATCGCTTTTGGCTGGCTAAGTAGTAGATTGTTGTAATAGTAATTAGGACTGATCCTTCTATACCATCATAAGTACCTCAACTGTCACAATTGTAGTCTTTGCGGTAGTTTTTACCAAGGGCACAAGAGGTCAGAAGTTAACCTTGGCACCAAATATAGCTGATAAGACAACGAGAGCCAAACCGAGCCTAGGGGTAAATGCATTATCCAGACAACCCTCCCTCCCAATAGTGTTCACCTTAGCACGGGCCTCGGGGGTTTTGCCCCTCTCCTCTCAGCGGTCATGAGGACGAAAATTTTTAGATGATAAAAACAACAGATTCACTGTTCGTGTGTGCGTCAACTATTGGCAAAAGTAAGAGTACTTGTCCAAACTAATTTTTAGAATGTAAGGGATCGCTGTTTATCACTTACCGATATTTATAACGTCTCTGTTCGAATAAGATTGGTAAAGGATATAACAAACCAATTTATAAATGTCAGAAAAATTAATTGTTTTTATTTTACTATTTTAAGGAATTTCTTTTTTGTTTAATTCTAATAAGTTTGATTATCAAGACCTCTTTGGTAATGTTTTGATAACCCGGTGATAGATGTCAGTAACATCAGTTTGTTGACTAATTTGGTGATGAACACGTTAGGATTATTTGTTGAAGCTATAATCTTTTCAAACGTGAATCTATTAAGAATTAATTTTTGCAGTGTTCGAACTTGAAACTTCCATAAAGAAACAGCGGGAAGCACCACTGATTTAATTATGAAACAAAAACGGTTACCTATTTCTCAAAATGAATTTCGGTCTGCCATATATAATAAAGCTCTTAATAGTCATAGTTTGCTTAGTAATTTACACTTTTCAAGAGAACCTTTCGAAAAATAATGTAGATGTAAGGGATTTTATTATATTATTAAAGTGTTTGTTTATAATGAATGTGCTTGACCTGAAGTGATGGTAACATTTCATCATTGAAACCTTTAACAATAGTTTAGAAGGATGAAACCTTTTATTTAATGATTCTTGTATAGAATGAAATTGTTTATCCTTCTTTTAAGTTTTACAGCAAAGTAATGGTTATTAAATAATAGATACCATAATATCAGAAATATGTTAGCTGTTATCATTAGTTTTACGTCATCACATTTGAGTTTTATTAACAGTAATTTCATTTTTTATATGGTTATTCACATTTCAGGTCCTATTTAAGTACTCATGTTGAGCCTTCTAGAGATTGTTTTCTAGAAACATTCCACTATCATTATATACATAACATTATTTATGATTTTAGGAATAATTTTGCAATATTTTTATGAATTATATCCCTTGTTAGGGTTGCTATTGGTATATGTTCTGTTATTTTTCCTTATGTGTCACATTAGGATTTTATTATCTTTTATCTTACAGGTATTGATTAGGATTTTATATCTTAGATGGAGTTAATTAATATTCTAGGTTAAAATGTTTATAATGGATTGTCTTTCTTGTTATTTAGTGTCACTTATTTTTTTTTTTTTTTTTTTTTTTTTTTTTTTTTTTTTTTATGAAGTGCTTTGATACAATTGTGATTAAATTTTATTTTTAAAATTTAGCTCTTTTTTTATTGTTCATTTCTATTATGAACAAAGTTTGATCATATATCATTTAGCATTTTTTTTTATTAAGCTATAAATTTGTCTAAAACAATAGGTAATATTGAATGCAATCAGAGCCATTTTACAAAACAAATTATTATTCTTTGAAATAAATAATTTTCTTTCTTGGATTTTGATCACTGTGTAGTTATTTGTATGAGAGATTTATCAATATTTTTTTATTTTAGTATTTTATTAAAAAAAAAATAATATGTTATAATATTTATCAACTTACTAAATCATTTATTCCTGGATTTTTTTGTTGTATTTAACATATAAATTAGGAATTTAGCATTCTAATGCAAAGATAAAAAATATTATGTTTATAAAAATATAGTTCAAAGATTTGGTTCTATATTTTCTGATTAATGCTTGGATAATTTCACTATACATTTGCTGGAGCTTATTACATTTCAATTTTACAATGTCTATATGCAATATTAAGAATAATTTATTCCTGATTCGTTCTAAATGTATATATTTAATTATAACATCTATTGTTATTAAGTTATCTGTTGTATTCAATTACGTTCCTATTTTATTTATTTTTTATAGGACCAAAGCCCCTTAACCAAATATTTGGATTTTGATGGTGGCCTCTTAGTAGTATCTACCTTGGATGGTTCTTTGATTGGTATTGACCAAAAGACAGGAAAAGAAAAATGGACTTTAAAAAACAGTAATGATATATAATAATTATTATTATGAGATAATTATTTGTTGTTGGTAAATATATTTTTAATATATTTTTTATTTTGAAGAGAAAAGATTTACCCGGTCGGGATTCGAACCCGAGTCCCCACTTCTCTAGCGTGGTGCCTTATCCACTAGGCCACCGAGCTCGTATCCGAACCAGGGAAATCTTTTCTCTTCACTGATCCATACCCCCAGGCACTCGCAGTTGCGATGTACAAATCGGGGATGAATGTTCATTGAACATTACTGTTAACTGGATCTTGTTGACATACGTCAATTTATATTATAATTATGAGATAATTATTTGTTGTTGGTAAATATATTTTTAATATATTTTTTATTTTGAAGAGAAAAGATTTACCCGGTCGGGATTCGAACCCGAGTCCCCACTTCTCTAGCGTGGTGCCTTATCCACTAGGCCACCGAGCTCGTATCCGAACCAGGGAAATCTTTTCTCTTCACTGATCCATACCCCCGGGCACTCGCAGTTGCGATGTACAAATCGGGGATGAATGTTCATTGAACATTACTGTTAACTGGATCTTGTTGACATACGTCAATTTATATTATAATTATGAGATAATTATTTGTTGTTGGTAAATATATTTTTAATATATTTTTTATTTTGAAGAGAAAAGATTTACCCGGTCGGGATTCGAACCCGAGTCCCCACTTCTCTAGCGTGGTGCCTTATCCACTAGGCCACCGAGCTCGTATCCGAACCAGGGAAATCTTTTCTCTTCACTGATCCATACCCCCAGGCACTCGCAGTTGCGATGTACAAATCGGGGATGAATGTTCATTGAACATTACTGTTAACTGGATCTTGTTGACATACGTCAATTTATATTATAATTATGAGATAATTATTTGTTGTTGGTAAATATATTTTTAATATATTTTTTATTTTGAAGAGAAAAGATTTACCCGGTCGGGATTCGAACCCGAGTCCCCACTTCTCTAGCGTGGTGCCTTATCCACTAGGCCACCGAGCTCGTATCCGAACCAGGGAAATCTTTTCTCTTCACTGATCCATACCCCCGGGCACTCGCAGTTGCGATGTACAAATCGGGGATGAATGTTCATTGAACATTACTGTTAACTGGATCTTGTTGACATACGTCAATTTATATTATAATTATGAGATAATTATTTGTTGTTGGTAAATATATTTTTAATATATTTTTTATTTTGAAGAGAAAAGATTTACCCGGTCGGGATTCGAACCCGAGTCCCCACTTCTCTAGCGTGGTGCCTTATCCACTAGGCCACCGAGCTCGTATCCGAACCAGGGAAATCTTTTCTCTTCACTGATCCATACCCCCGGGCACTCGCAGTTGCGATGTACAAATCGGGGATGAATGTTCATTGAACATTACTGTTAACTGGATCTTGTTGACATACGTCAATTTATATTATAATTATGAGATAATTATTTGTTGTTGGTAAATATATTTTTAATATATTTTTTATTTTGAAGAGAAAAGATTTACCCGGTCGGGATTCGAACCCGAGTCCCCACTTCTCTAGCGTGGTGCCTTATCCACTAGGCCACCGAGCTCGTATCCGAACCAGGGAAATCTTTTCTCTCATAAAATATAATTATTCATTGTTATACCTTTTTTTTTTTTATTATATTGTTATTTTCTAATTTCAGAACCTGCAGTGAAGGTTGTAATGAAGACCAAGCCAGCTGTTGGGTAAGATTTTTTAGTGTTTGTATTGTAATAGTTGAATTAAATATAGAATGGTAAATAATATAATTGGATAGAGCATCTTGAAAAAAAAAAATAATAATATGTTATAAGAAGTCTCTGGGTGAAGTTTTTGAACTAATTACAAATATAGATGATTGCTAAAAAAAAAAAAAAAAAAAAACCTGTATATACTGTGTATAAGAAAATATTTCAAAATTATTTTTATCATCCAAATGAAATTAAAACATCAAAAAATAATATATCTGAGCATAAATTCAATATATAGAAAACAATAAAATTAAAACTGCTATTACAATTTTTTTCTTTTTTATTTCAACGAATAGTATGTTATTACCTAAGAGGTGTTCTTTGACTGGATCCTCGATTTCATGTCCCTTTTCCTCCTGAAAATTCCTTTCTTATCACTGTCTTCTTTATCGACATCATCTCTTTTGTTTCATCACTACTTATTATTAGTCAACTGTATAATCTTTTAAAATATATTTTTATTCCTTACATTGCATATTATATAACTACATATTTTGATTTTATTACACATTTAACTAATTATTTATGGAAAGATTTTAATAATTATATGAATAATGTACAACATTTGTTATTAAACCAGTTTATCAAAAACACTGAAATATTTTAACTAGGTATGCCACTGTCTTTTTAAATGATGTTTATGAAAATAAAATTATTAATTTCTAAATTAAATGTAAATTTTCATTTCTTGAATAAAATATTAGGTGGAGAATTGGATTTTTTTTTTTTTTTTTTTTTTTTTTTTTTTTTTTTTCAAATTATATATATATCTATTCAAACAATTAAAATAAACATGTAACTGTTTTTATTCAATTACAGTACTGTATTTATCCTTCAAATATAGTACAATGTATTATAAATTAATCTATTTGTTCAAGTGAAAAGAACACCTTTTTGAATTAATTAGTTGCTATTTTAGCCTTTGCTTCCATCTACAGCTGTAAAAGGCTCTGATGATACAGTCTACATTAAACAGAAGTCTCTTTTTTTATCATTCATCTCATTGTGAGGACTCAGCATTTGGCTATTAAATTAAGCCTTGATTTTATTTATTCTTCATATATATTTTATTCCTTCTCATGATTGTTGTTTTAATAGAAAATTATTATTTGTTACAATTAATATCTTACCATTAATCACGATTGTTGATAAGATATTAATATAATAATTTTTGATTTATAACAACTATAACTTTTAAATTTTAATTGAATGATTTCATGGAAATAGAACAGGCATTGTCATAATTTTTTATTGTAGAGCTATATTTAATGACTGGATAAATAGTATACAGAGTAGGATATTGAGAGAGATCAGTCCTAAAAATGTAGGCAATGTTTGATATTAACAAACATATTTTTATTTTTTTTGCCAACATTTCAGCCATATCTTTAATGGCCATCATCAGGTCTAAAACAAAAAATAGTCGAATACAGGAAAAATAATAGGGTTCATAATAAACAATTTGAAATGAACTGAAAAAAAGTAGGTAAATTATACAATGATAAAACAATTAAAAAAAAATGAAATACATTAGGGTTAAAAAACAATACGAATTATTGTATGTAAAGAGACATTTAAAATTAAATACAGTAAATTAAATAAGATATAAGATGGTCAAAAGAGACAATAAATAGATAAAATAATTGGAAAAATTAGAAATTAAAAAAATTAAAGAATTTCTTTAATGCAAAGAAAAAAAAAAAGGAGGCTAAATAAATTGCAGAAACAAAATTATGAATAAGTAAAAATTAATTTCTAAATAAAAAACAAAATAAAGTTATAACAAAAAAGATTCCAGAGGGAAAAATGGGGGGAGGGGAAACAAAACAGAAAATTTGTAAAATTTTGTCAAAAAAAAAATAATGGCCATTAAAAATTTTAAATTGCTTTTTAAAAGCTTTGGAATCATAATGCACATTTTTATCTGGATTAAATTTTTAATTAATGGATTTTTAAATTTAATTTCAAGTTAGTATGTTTAAATTAATAATATATTTAAAATTATTAAATTGATAATTACTAGGGAGCTTGGCTGTAGGTTTAAAAAGGGAGCCCTACTTTTACCTAGAGTCACTGATGGGGATTTCAAATTTGACTGCTGAATTCCTCTATTTTTCACTACTTTAAAACCAATAAACTAATTGTCAAGATAAGACTAAACTGTACATTAAATGAAACTAAAGAGAATTTTTATGTTTGAATTTAACATACAAAGCCCTCCTGGTATGATTGTATGTAGGCGATAAACTATTTTGTTTGAACTATTGATTAATTTTTGCTGGAAGTTGAAGAGACTAAACAGATAAGAGCCTTTATCATTCATTAAACTGCAAATTATGTTTGAAATCAGCATAAAAGTACTTGGAAAGGAAGTATTGTTTCGAGACCAACGGTTATACTATGAGGTGATGTGGTCAGCATTCAAACTCAACTGCCAGAGTTTTCCTCTCATTTAGGGTACTAGCATTGTGGAACCTGGGTCTGCCCAAACCTTGATTTTGACCCATTACTGAAATATCATAAAATCAATTTTAAGTTTACTTGGCTTGGACTCCATCATCACAAACGACTTTCTTGGAACCCACATTCAAGAATATAGCTACAAAAACTGCCCGTTTTCAATTCCTGAACATTTATTACACAAACATTCAAACCTTCTGATTAATTATGAGTGGCTCATTTACATGTCAGTAATGAGACCTATTTGAACATATGGAGTTGAGCTCTGGGGTTCCACTAAAAACCAATCTATTCATCTCGTATCCAAACCTTACAATCCAAAATCCTCAATGCTCCTTACTTGGTCATAAACTTATCCATCAAGATCTTAATGTATCATATGTTGCTGATTTAAACCAAACCAGATATCTATCCTTTCACAGTAAACTCCATAAGCATTGAAATCCACTAGTTTCTCAACTTGCTTCCCATTCTACTCCTAATAATACTCTGAGGTGTTTAAAAAGAATATGGCCTCTGGACCTTCTAATATAGAGTTGTTTACTAGGAAGCACATCCAAAGTTTTATTATAGTATTATTTTATAAGTATTTAAAAAATTAATTAATTAATTTTTGTTTTGTTTTGTAGCCCTTTATTTTTTCCTGATCCAAGAGATGGCTCATTATACTTATTGAACACAGAGGAGAGAAATGGATTGGCAAAGCTACCATTCTCCATTCAGCAACTGGTTGCTGATTCTCCTACAAAAACCAGCGATGGAATATTTTACTTAGGCAAAAAAATGGATTCTTGGCTCTCAATAAACCCACTCACAGGTGAAAAGAAAGAGTTGTTCAGTACGGAAGAATTTGAAAAGATATGCCCTGTACAGAAGTCCAGTTCAAACTTTTTTTTCCTTGGCAGGACAGGTATTTTATCTAGAATGCTACTGACAAATCTTATTCAACCTAGTGGCATAGATCTTATTGTCTGATTATAATTTAATTTTAGAATACAACCTTGCACTTTACGACAGTTCAAGGAATAGCCATAGTTGGAACATCACTTTCAGTGACTATTCTGCCCGCCCTCTCTCTAACGATCAGCTGAGTAATTATGGTAAGTTAAAAGAAAATATTCATATAATTTAGTTACCATAGATTGGACGAATATTTGTAATCAGATACTGTGAAGCCTCAATTGCAAGATTCATAAGGAAACTGTTATTATTTTGATAATTAGGACTGTGAATTATGTGCAACAAAGACTGAAAGGTACACACTTATATATGCTAATATACCCGGTAAAATATGCAACTTTCTACATTATTTAGAATAATCAAAAAATTACAATACATTCTTATACATAGGTACAAACTTCAAGCTTGAGTAACTAATTATGTTGAAAAGGGAAGCAATAGGAAGGAGGCTAAAATAAAAGAAAAAGACAAGGGGATTATTAAAAAATAAAACACGTTATAAAACTTAATGTGTCTTAATTTATGGAAGAGTATATCAGCTTGAATTAAAGTACAGCATAAATTGGTATCAAAACAAAATGCATGCATATCCGTTGGTAAATGCGTTATATGAGAAGAGATTGTCATATTTAAGGGATGTTTTTTCATGTCTCTTTGTGTCTCATCTGCTTTGATGCCGTTGTCCACATAGGAGTCAAAAACTATATCCACCATATTAGCATTTTTTGAGAGAAAAATGAGTTTGTTTAAAATTGTAGGATACAGTTCTGACACGATCGTATTAGTACACACAGTGTACTGTTTCCACAAAGTGTTTCACTTCAATGGATTCCTTTTTTTCAAGCAATTATGGATTCTTTTGGGGACTGGGTAAATCTCAAGATTTGTTCCACTTCCCAACCTATCGAAAGCTTTGGACAAACATGTTATAGAAATTCTGCTGGCCATATACTCACTAACTGGGTGTGATACAACAAGTAAATTTGGAACAAAACATTCTACTCTGACACAAGCCAAAGACTGTGCATACCTTATACAAAGCTGAGGAATCTTGACAAGAGTACTGAGCAATGGCTTTAATAATATCAATGAGCTTTGAACAACTATTATCACCAAATGAAAAGGTTAGATTTCACAATGTTTTGTCCAGCATCTTCAAGTGTTTCTCTGCACATAAAAATAGATTATTTCCAAGCTGCTCAGTGGTACAACCTGTTGGAAGAACAAAATTTGTTACATCTTGACCCTTCTTACTATGGTTATGAAGAACTTGAATCATGGTGGATGCCAAATATTATTGAACTCAGTTTATTAGATTATTTTCCACACACATACTCTTGCAAGACTTGTGGATTTCAAAAGAAGTGTGTATGTAGATTAAACTCTATCTCATGTAATATGAGACATGTATATCTCATGTAAACTCTATCTCAAAATACTGTTTAGTACTCAAATAAATGTATCTAATCTTAATAAAAAATAGTGTTCTAATCATTTGTTGTACTTCATTAATATTAATAGAACGAGATGTTTCAGAGATAAAATTATGATATTCTCATGTTTTACATATTTAAAAAAATATTTGAAAAGTATATAATAAAATAAAAGTGTTTTGACCAAAATTTTTCTTTTAAAATTATTTGTTAGAGTTACTAGTTAAGGAGATATAGGGATTTCCTGGTGTAATTTTGGTGGATATTGGTGGCTTTTTTGAAAAAATCTTCCCATAGCAGAAACACGCACCCTTGATAAACATGATCTATTTAGGTTTAGGAAAATACCCACAACAAAAATTTGCTGCACACATCTCCGTGCAAGTTATCTTCTCTATAGCCCCTAGACTATTCTATGTATCGACTTAGGATAATCAATTCTCGATACCGATTCTTTTCCCAAGAATTGGAGGAATTGAGAAATGACACATCCCTCATATATGCCAATAGTTAGTGAACACATATGAACTCAATCAGTATAGCTATTTTCTCTCTGTGACATTTTCGTTATAAGATAGATTTAAGGGGAGTTGGTTACTAGCCCACTATACCAGGTATGCAAGTTTAAAATGTCGTTTATTTCTTAAAATATATACACAGTAATTTAAAAAAAAGTATAATATATTTTATTCAAAGTACTGACCCTCGCTTTCTACACATTTTGTCCATCTCTCGGGCAATATATGGATACCATTCCAAAAGAATGCTTCATCTTTATTTGAAATCCATTCATCGAGCCATTTTCGTACGTTTTCGAAATTGTTCAAGTGTTGCTCCGCCAATGAGTGTCCCATCGATGAGAAGAGGTGATAATCAGAAGGCGCCAGGTCAGGTGAATACGGCGGGTGGGGTAGGAGTTCCCAACCAAGCGAAGAAATCGTTTCCTTAGTCAATCTGGCTGAATGTGCAGGAGCGTTATCATGCTGAAGAATGACTTTGGCGTGCCTGTGAGCCCATTCTGGGCGTTTTTCGATCAATGCGTGACTCAAATTGATCATTTGTTGTCGGTAGCGCTCGGTATTGACTGTTTCGCCGGGTTTGAGAAGCTCGTAGTAGACTACTCCCTTCTGATCCCACCACACACACAGCATTGTCTTCTTCCCAAAACGATCCGGTCTTGCACTCGATGTGGATGGTTGTCCTGGCGTTACCCATGATTTTTTTTTCGTTTGGGATTCTGAAAATAAATCCATTTTTCATCGCCAGTTACAACTCGATGCAAAAAAACCCTTTCTTTCGTGGCGTAAAAGCAGCATTTCGCACACAGTTTTTCGTTTTTCCATCTGTCGTTCGTCCAATTCATGTGGAACCCATTTTCCAACCTTTTGAATCTTTCCCATAGCTCTCAGGCGATCGGAAATGGCTTGCCTAGTGACATTCAACTGTTCTGCCATCATTTGTTGGGTTTGGGTATTGTCTTCGTCTAATAAAGATTGCAATTCGAAGTCCTCAAACTTTTTTGGTCGATTTTCTCGTTTTTGATCAGTAACATCAAAATCACCACGTTTGAAACTTTGAAACCAACGTTCACATGTCCTGACGGTTGGAGCAACATCGCCATAAGTCTCAACAAGAATTCGATGGCATTCAGATGCCTTTTTCTTTTGATTAAATAAGAAAATCATGACATGCCGCGCAAATGCTCTTTATTTGGCTTAAAATTAGACATTTTTAACACCAAAGAAAGGTATGATACGTCCACGTAAACGACTTAAAAACAACTGACTTTTGTAAACAAATGACTAACAAACAAAATAGCGTTTAGAGATAAGCAAATCCTTCAATAGGCTAAGAGCGCATTCTATTGGAATTAAAACGACATTTTAAACTTGCATACCTGGTATATGTGGAGTGCTCAGTACTACCCCCCACCTTTGCCATCACATATTGTTAAAATAAATGTTCATGATTTCCCAGTTTGCAAGGCCTTCAAATATCTTGGGGTGCTGGTCACCAGGACAAATGAATTCTTGAAGGAAATTGAGGCTAGGATAGTCTCAGGAAATCATTGCCTTTTCGGAATTATCAATGTTTTAAAATTCAAAACCTCTCTTTGAGCGCCAGGTTGACCATTTATAAGGCTATCGTTCGCCCAGTTTTCTTATCAGATTCCTAGGGAAGCGAGATCTGGGTCCTGGCAAGAAGAATGAAAGGAAGATTGCACATGGGAAAGGAAAGTTCTTCGGAAACTTTATGGAACTATCTACTCCAAGGGAGAGTGGAGAATTAGGACTGATGATGAATTTAGAACATTGTATGACAATCCAAACATTGTGAATGTTATAAAAAAAGGAAGGTTGAATCAGCTCACTCATGTGGAATAGATGGGAAGGACCATGACCATCTCTCAAAGAAACTACATGAAAAGCCAATAGGAGTTCGTAGACAAGATCGTCCTAGAATGAGATGGTTAAGTGAGATAGAAGAGGATTGTAAGTCAGAAGATGGAGAAATGTTGCTGCCGATAGACCAGCTTTACTAGCAATCTGTGATAAGGCCTTTGTCCTTGGAGGCAGTAGTAGTCGAACATAATAATAATAATAATGAACTCAATGAAAACAATTTCACAACGAAGTCCTAAAACTACTGCTGATATTGCTGTTGGAGAGGGGTGTAAGGCAAGTGGGCCTGTTGGTTATTTTTACCAATCCCTGATAGCTACCAAGAGTTTACTGTTACTGTTAATCAGCTTACAACCTGATTCCATCCTAGACTGTTTATTTTTCCTAAAATATTATACCGTAAACCATATTATCTTTATTATTGAAATTCAATTTGGTTATAAAATAGATTCTGTTTGTATGGATAAGGCTGAACTCACAGTGGAGTGATGGGCCCATGAACAAACTGACAAAAGGAAGAGTTGCTAAATATTGACTTTACCAACTATCCTCCAAGCTCTCATTCCATCGTCATGTTTGTTTTTATTGCTATGCATGTCTCTACTATTTTCGCTATACTTGTCCCTTTCATATGAGTTCAGCCTAAATTAGAATTTTGTAAATACTCAACGTTATGCACTTCTTTTGAAGGATATGTCCACGCATCTGGCAGTGCTTCTGGAAAAGTCAAGACATTTGACAGGACGAGCGGACAGCTGTTATGGGAACGGGATTTCGGCTCTCCGATGATATCTCTCTATTGGCAGTGGGGTCAGGATATATACAGTATCCCATTCACATCAGCTGCTGATTCCTCCCTGGATTCTCTGCCATTTATCTTACTTCGGGATAAGCACCAGTAAGCTTTTAAATTTAATTTTATTATTTGTTAATTTTTACTAGTGATGAAAAATGTTATTTAATTATGAATCTATTTTCAATACCACTTGACAATATTACAAGACTGGTTCAAAAAATAGAAAATAAAACTCAATTATACCATATCAACGCTGATCATTTTTACACTTAGACATGACTCTAGTCCACCTATCTTCACCGACATTTAACCCATTACACAGACAATGAAATTCATTACTTAGGACTTACATTCAATAGAAGAATGACCTGTGATCAACACATAAAACAAAAGCGTCAGTCTAAATAAGACACTAAAACTTTTGTATCCAATCCTACAAAAACAGTTCACATTAAAACTCCGACAGAGACTAAATACATACACTTATTTACTTAAACCTGTATGGACACTCACCACCTAAGTTTATGGAACTGTGATATAAACACACCTTAAATAAATACAAATATTTCATTCAAAAATACCTGAACTAATCACAAAATCACTTTGGTTTATCACAAACCACACACTACCCTTAGATTCATATGTACCCGTAGTAAACAAACGATGACATAACCTTTGTAGACGATTTCATGACAGACTTTTCATAATAACATACTCATTAATGACAAATAGGTGAAAAGAAGGTGGATGAGAGATTGCTCAAATAAATTTGTTGTTTTTTTTAAATATATGCCGAGAGGTACTGTTAAGTGCTACTCTCCCTCATAGCTAGAAGGCCCATATTGGTACATGTTCAGCAAATTCACTTTTGTCACATTAATAACAGGTGTGAATAACAAATTGAAAGCAGAAAAAAATTAAATTAAATTAAAAAAACTAAAATCTCACTTATAAAGCATTTTTTAAAATTTATTTTGATGGCATTATCATTAATGTTAACACATGGTCTTTAGATGAGTATAATATATAAATTTGGTACTATATATCTACACTATTATATAAAAGGACTAGCAATTTTTCGTTTTTATGATCACTAACCACGAAAACTACTCAACCATTCAGTACAAACATATAACCACATCATCTTTATAGTTCCAGGAAGGTTTAGCAATAATAAAATCTACTCATTTTCACTTAATTTGTTATTATAAAAGTGATAATATGTGGATAACAATGAAAGTTGAAAATTGACTGATAGGTGCGAGCTCTATTCTAGATGAGAGGTTATAAATGTACAATGTTATATAGAGCTTGATATTGATAATAATATTTTATTATTAGTGAATCGCAGTAAAGTTTGAAAATCAACCAACATGTGGTTAGGACCATTCCGCAATATAGTTTACATGATAAAACTACTGAGCCTATCTGTACCAAATTGTATCTAAATCATCTTCATAATTCTAGGAATGTTTACAATATTAAAGTTAATTATAATAATAATTTAAATGTACAGTGTTGAGTGGCAGAAACGAGGTTTTCAACACTGTCATTTTATGATAAGCAATTAAAATCCAACCAGATGAAATCAATAAAATTATTTGTGCCGAATAAAAATTATTAACAAATTAATTTTTTTATTTTTTTGCTTTTTGATATTATGTGTAAAAATATAATTCATGCAGCTTGTAAGCAAATTGTAGTTGTAAGCAATGATACAGCAATCTATTATCTGCAAGAGTTTCTTAATAGTCTGTGTACATCTGGATTACTAACTCATACATTAAAAACTGAAGGTCCAGTTATGCTTTTACTCAATCTTTAAACACCTAACCAGTGGAACTTTATCTGGGTTAACAGTTATGGCTTTGCGTGAAAATGTCATTAAATAAATAATGCTCAATTGCATACTTCAATTAAAGATTTTTATTGATAAAAAAAAATAAAACTTCAATTATTAGTTAAAATTAACTAGGTTCTTTATTTATGAGAGTGGGCGAAGCCGCCACTGAGGATGCTAGTATGATATATTTGTAATAAAATTAAAATAAATGCCCATTAGTAACGATGTAAACATGATTTTTTCAGATCTACCCTTTATATTGGTGAACACAATGATGGCTTCTATGCACTTCCTTCAGTAGCAGATTTTAATGTTCCAATCCTGTCATTGAATACCCTCTCATCTCGGTACCTCATTAGTGGACCAAATAGTGAGGGAATCAACAGTGCTCTCATCACAGGTATTCTTAGATCAATTATTTTATTTTATTTAATAAACTTTTAGTTATTTGGGCTGATATTGCTGTAGGAAAATGCCATGCTGTCTGCAACATTCTTGTTTATATTTAACAAATATTTTAACTACATCTATAGAAGTTAACTTAAGAAGCACTGAGTGCTAGACTGTTATTGGTATTATAGTATATTACATATACTCGTATGTTTCTTTTTTTGATTATTAATCTAAAATAAAAGGAAAAATAGTTGTTTATTTTATTTTATTTAATCTAACTGATCCCAAAAAAATAATTATTATAAAAAAAATCATAATTTTATTGGCCATGATTGTAATAGTTGTGAAAATTATTGAACTAGAATTTTTATTTAGTTTTAAAATCTATAATATCCCTCTGGCGAACATCTAATAAAAATTATTTTTCAGGTCACTACAAAATATCCTCATTTAAAAAGAACAGATTCTTACAAATAACTGGCAAATCAAACCCTGTTATTTATGGCACCATGTCTAATATGACTCAGAAGCAAAATAAACCCATCGTCACTAGTAATGATACTATAGGGAACCCTTACCTTAGCAGTGAGAGCAAAATATTAGTTTTTATCATCGTTATATTGACTGTTGTCTTCACTGGGATGTTCGTCTATATAATGAGACAGGTACTGAGATAAAGTTGTTATGATTATTGAATAATTGAAAAATTAACTGTCTCATTTGAACATTTTAAAATAAAGGACAAAGAAATTTATTTTGAAAATTAATTCTTGTATAATTTCATGTTTTAAGTTAATATGTATGATTATATTTTTAAAATATGAGTATATATCCCCTGGTAGTCATGAAAAAGTCGATAAATCAAAATTGTGCACTTTTCAGTTGGGCATTTTGAATCATTTTCCAAAATTCTGTAATTGCTCTAATAAGAACATTTCTGCTGATATAGATACTTTAAGGCCTTATCAAGAAGCACAACTTAAACAATTTTTAACAACTTATTAAAAATCCTGCTTTGAAGGTTAATAGTTAACTCTTTTTAAAAGTTATATGACTTATCTTCTTCTTAATGACAATCACCGATATATTTTATCACTTAAAGGTTTACATGACCGTACTGAAGGATAATTACAATTAGGATTGATGATTAGGATTAATTGTCACTTCTATCTGAATCCTTTTTCTTTGAAAACTAGTTTTGAATGTTAAACATTCATCATCAGTTATAAAAACATGTAAATATATATATATATATATATATATATATATATATATATATATATATATATATATATATATATATATATATAATGATTTTAGATTACTCTGAGGTAATGAAATAAAGAAACAATGGCATTTCTATCTGTAACAAAAGTTAAATTTACAATAAATATTTACATTAACTATTAAACTATTACCTACATTAGTTATTAATGCAAGAACTCACCTGTAACATAAGAAACTACATTTAAAGCCCTTATTTCCAAGTTCTTTAAAAATTCTGGAGTTATATTAATTTAGTAGTACAGATTAATTGTTTAAAATAATAACGACCCAGTCTTATGACTCGCAGTTGACCTTCATGTCTTCTAATAAGCATTCTGGGTAATGTGGTCGTATTCCATCCTGGGTAACTTAAGAAAAGCCATGAGTGACGTGGTTTTCTTTACCGAAATATAATCTATGCAGCAAATTGATATGGTTTTTTATGCTTTTAGAACTGATGATAAATTCAAGTCTTCCATTCAAAACTAGTTTTCAAATAAATATAATTCCAATAGAAATGGCAATTAATTCATTAATTCTAAAGATATATTTTATGATCGTAAGATTCATTAATTTTAAAAATTCATTTATGGAGGCATCAGTTCAACCATACTGCTGGCTTAGTGGGGGTCTTCTGCATCTTTATAAGAATATCTTTATCATCTGAGTCTTGTCTGCTTAGGACATGTGAGAAGAAACTATTCAGCCTGTTCTATCTATTTAATTCCCCCCCTTCCCCCCCCCCAGTTCTTCAGGTATTTCCCTTCCTCTTTTTTCACCAACCTTGGACTGACAAACCCGATTTGTGGTTCTTTCTGCCTCCATTTTTATAACATGGCCATCAGTATCAGCTGGTTTTTTTAATATTACAACTTTGGCTGGCTTAATGTCCAGGTTTGACCTAATAGTGATTATGTGTACTCTTATCTCTTGTATATAAGAGTACACAAACCCTTCAGTCTTTCTGTGGAATATCATTAAAAATGTCTGGATTGTTAATTGATTCTTCTTCATCAAGATCCATGATTCCAAAGAGTAAAGTAATTTTTTTTTATTACTCTCTTTTTCAGGAAGCCTCCATTAATAGCTGCGAACATCTTATTTGCAGCTCCAATTTGCTTGATCACTCCCATGCTTAGTCTATTTTCATATAGGTGTGCTTCTAGGTATTTGAAACTTTCTAATGATGTTTGCCATAATCCTTAGCTTCTTTCCAACCCTCACCTCTTTAAAGGCCCACAATATAAATCTCATTTTGGTGTAAAATATGTGGGATCTCAAAATAAATTTTTAATTTTGCTATTATTACTACCTTAGGTAAGTCAAAGCAAAAATATGGAATTGATACTTCTTTGCCATTAACCAAAATGTATTTTGTCAATGCAATGCAATGAACTTATAGATGTGAATGGGTTCCTAAGGTCTTTTAAGGCAGTTAGACTGCAATCGGTAGTTCAATAATTGGTGCCCAATTGGCTTATAAAGTTTGACGTGCACAAAAGGGTTAGGGGAAAAAACTGGTGCATTAAAATACACAATCATATGCACATACGTTATGAATATGTTAGATGTATTCATTTATTTTGCTAACTATTGTTAAGATAATGTGTGTCTGTGTCTGTGGAGTGTTATGTTATAGTAATATTTGTACATATTATTTTGCAGGTGAGAGAAATTAAGCAGTCTTCGCAGGGTAGCAACCATGATTCTGGGAGTGGAGTTTATCAAACATATTCTTTACAAAAAGGAATAGTTACTATTGGCAAGATTTCCTTTGACACACAAAAAATTCTTGGGAAAGGCTGTGAAGGAACCTTCGTTTTTAGGTTTGTATCAGCCATTGTTAGGTATTGAAATGAACCTGATTATTTTATCAAGTTTACATATGCAATTTGATATAAAATTATCCATGCTTATAAGTTTTATTTCCAAAAATTTTATTATCTAATTCCGAAAAGGATGAGACACAAAGACTTCACGTATTTAAAAAAGCAGTTACCAGCAAACAACAATTAAAATGCCATTTTAAAATTATGTCCAGTAAATGGCTTCCTTCGTTGTTGACACATTGATAAAACCTTTCCCCTGAAGTTTCATTTGTGATTTGTCATTTTTGAAGGAGAGATTACCTACTTTAAGTCCTTGTAGGTTCTCAAGGATGTCTTCTCAAGCAACTCAGTGAGTTTTAAAATCTCTTACTTAATTCTTGGGCAACAATCTTTTTGTAACAGTTTATTTTTTATAAATATTTGTTCATAAATTTTTTCTTGCTTTGATTACTGGTGCTTGGTATACCCCCATATATGGGAGACTACCAAGTGAGTTCGAGATGAGACTGAAGAGACTTGATTTTTTTTTTTTTTTTATATATATTAGATTCCTCTTCGGGATCCTCAGGTGGCCACATGTTGGGCGAAGGTATTCTGAGCTTGGGTAGCTTTTCCTATATTCTTGAACCAATAACTCTCTGTTCTATCCACCTCCTGAGTACATGGTCCCAACCTTTCAACCTGTTCACTCCATCCCATAGAACTGCTTCCTTTGAAAAATATTTTATTATTCTTGCTACCTTCTTTTGGAATTCCCTACCCATTCTTTTTTCTAAAGCTGCCTAACTTCTTTTAAACATCACATATTTTTCTACCTCTCAAATAATCAGTCTTGTGCAAATATATTAATAATTAAGTATATGTGTTTTATTTTTCCATTTATGGATGTTGTTGTTTTTTTTTGTTTATTTTATCTTTCAATAATTTGTGCCATAATTTCTAATGTATTGATTCATAAAGAATGTGGCCAGGCTATTGTACATTATTCTTATTCTTTGGGAACAGTATGTCCCAGGATAAAGTTTATTTTTCATTCATTTTTATGAAGATCTCTTTGAATATTCTTCTCATAGTTCCATTATAAAATACTAAGGCTGCCAATTGTTGCAGTCCAAGGTTGGCCAAGCTATTTTTTTTTTTTTTTTTTTTTCAGAGCCAAGCCTGTTTCTCCGATTTCCCTATTTGGATAGAACACTATCAGCCAAATTGCAACTGAATGCAAAATGCTTGCTTTTTACTAATCACAGGATCGCTATAATGAATTTACTCCTTCACAACTAATGTGCAATGCTCACCACATCAGCCATTGTGATTACTATCACTGCCACTATCAATTGATATTCCATTACCCTTTTTCTACTCTAACTAATCTCTCTTCAAGTAGGGTAGTTCTTTTTGACAGATTTTGTATATGATGGTTAAATTTAAAATAGATGAAAGATTGTAAACAGTTAGAATATGTGGTATGGATGAAATGAGCAAGATTGCTAGGAAATGAGAATTATGATGGTGTTCTGGAACTTCGCACCTAGTTGCTGGGCAAAAGATAGTAACAAGAGGCAAGAGGCAAGTTATCATAAAATGAGACTCCCAGTGCTATTTTTAGTTTTTAGCTCTCATTTCAGGGACTTTCAAAGTTTTTGGAATTCATGTAATGACAAAAAATAAAAATAAAACCAATTTTTGTACCATTGATGTTCATATGAGTGTGTGTTAGATTCAATATTGATTGTCTATAGTTAATTGAATTAGTATTATTTGTTATAGTTTCAAGTCTAGAACAACTTATTAAATCAAACTTAATTTCATCCGTTTGTATTATCATTTTTATTACTTGTACAAATTAAATCTTATAATATGAATGACTGTTATAATATAATGTTACCCAAAGATGAAAATCTTTGATATGTTTGGTATATTTATTTATGAATCTATGGATAAAACCATGAAGTTTTAAATTGGCAATGTATTTCAGAGGAGAATTTGATGGGCGCGATGTCGCTGTGAAACGTTTGCTTCCTGAGTGTTTCACCATTGCAGATCGGGAAGTTCAGTTGCTTCGGGAATCCGATTCTCATTCAAATGTTATAAGATATTTTTCTACAGAACAAGATAACCAGTTCCGATATATTGCACTTGAACTATGTTCGGCTACTCTTCAGGTACCTGTTATAGGGTTTTTTTTTTTTTCTTTGTTTTTATTGTGTTGATTAATTATATTATAGTAATTATTTTATATCTTTACCGTTTTTTTTAGGACTATGTTGAAAAAGGTTTACACAAAGATGACATTAGCTGCGTTGAACTCCTAAAACAGGCCACCTTAGGGTTGGAACATCTGCATTCGCTGAAGATAGGTTTGTCCCTAAGTGAAATAGAATTTTCTATTACTTCTAATGCCACACTTCTATACACTTGGGACTCCATTAATCAATATATTTGGGACTGAAATAACTTCTGATAACCTAATCCTTGGTTAAATGAAACCCCAAAAGAGTAAAGGAAATGCATAATAAAACAGAACGTATGACATTTGACATATTACATATATCTATTTAATAACAAAGGAATACTTGTTATTATACATTAATAATATACATAAGTACCATTATTGCATACCTAAATCAAAAAGGTTATGTCTTGAATAAAATCAGTGATTTTCTTATGATTAAGTATCGACATTCTATCTGCTGTCGCACGATCTCTTCATTTTCTAAAAACCATCAAATTGAACGGTGTTGTGTCAGTTATATTGAAGTGCCTTCTTCAACACAGGAAACCCTTCATGAGAAATGGTAATTGGCTATTCGTTTCCTAGTAGACCGTCTTCCCCATCCTCCAGGCTTCCCATAGTAATGTTCCTATAAAGATTGCCTAATGTTTGGAAGTTGAATGATTTGTAAAAATAAATCATACGTATTAAAATGAAAACAAAATTAGAAGGCTTGGTTGATCAAGACTCGGTTAATCGAGTCCCGAATGTATTGGCAATAGTTTTTTATTTTATCAGCGAAGTGCTTTTCATATTGATTATCTTCACAATTGACTCACGAGCAATGTGCTATGTTATTGTGAACGCCAGGATACTGTAAAGTTGTCATTTCAAAAGAAAAGGTAGAATCAATTGATCAATGCATCAATTTCCTGCATGGCAACACCAGACCTCATGTTTCTAATGCCACAGTACAACTGGATGCACTGGGATGGAACATGATTATAGCCTTGAATTATTATTAAAATTACAATAATGCAATGTAAACAATCACTTATAATATTGTGCTTAGTTCACAGGGATATAAAACCGCATAATATCTTGCTCGCTGTTAAAAATACGGAACCTAAGATCCGTGCAATGATCTCGGACTTTGGCCTTTGTAAGAAGCTCGCCAATGGTAAAATGTCTTTCTCAAAGAAGTCGGGAATCACGGGGACTGAAGGATGGATAGCTCCTGAAATGGTCAACTCTTCCGGAAGGATTGTGAGTTGAATTATATTTTCTTATTCAAAATGGATCTTCTTTACTTATCTCTTTTTTTTTTTTTTTTTTTTTTTTTTTTTTTTTTTTTTTTTTTTTTTTTTTTAATATTTCCAGATGTCAGCTGTTGATATTTTCTCACTTGGCTGTGTTTATTATTACACATTAGTGGGAAAGCACCCGTTCGGGGATCCACTGAGAAGGCAGAGCAATATACTGCTCGGAGAACACAAGTAAATAAATATTGAATGTATTTGTTTTTTAAAAAAATATTCTGATAACTAAATTATTTCAATCTTTTTTATATACCAGATATTATTATTTATTTATTTTTATTTTTTAAATTGAGTTGTTTTGTGATTATTCTCTCAATCTTATTTTTGATAGGGATATGGTACATAACTATGTATTTGATTTAGATTATTATAATTTTTACATAAAGATTATAATCACAATTTTTAAGTAGGTGGTTCCAAGTCCAGTTTTGAAAATTTTGTGGTTTCTCATGACTAGCATAATCAGGAGAGAAATATACTCCTAAATAGACATTATATGAAGGAAAAATATTAGGCCTGAAAACCTGGTTAGAAACAATTGAAATTTAGATCATTTGCAATTATTAAATGGCTGTGATATAAAAGTCGCAGACTCAGAATTTGCCTTCATTCTCTGATGGCGAACAACTTTCATGCCTTCACTTTTACTCTTATGATGGTATATTTAAAAATAGGCAATGAATCTTAGAAAGAATAAGAATATAACCAAAATAAACACGTTAAAAATAATGACATACTCATACATTCTATGGAGTAATTATTTTCACAAAATTTGATGGGAAACTCAATGACGTGAACATTTAATCATTCATATAGAATAATTTCTGTTGATAATGTATAGAGATGGACTGACAATGACTTTGGCCAACCAGTGCAAGCTGATCATTGCTTCTGTTGGAATTCGGGTGACATGGAATGTTCATGGTGATTTATTTATACTGTTGTTTATAGGTTTATAGCTGTGCCGACATGCAGCTAGTTCTGTTTTCAGTCAGCAACATTTATCCAAAGCTATATATGTATATATATATATATATATATATATATATATATATATATATATATATATATATATATATATATACAAGTTAAGTTCGCCCAGAAGAAAAACATTAAAAAAAAAAAGGAAATTAGGGAGCTAAATAACAATCTTCGCTTCTATTCTTGCCATCACTCTGTCTTCTCCCTTTAAGAAGTGATTTAGCTCCCCAGTCTCTCCATCATACCTCTCAATATCAGCTATTGCCCTCCTTAAATCTTGCGACATTGCTGTTTTGAGCTTCAGCAATTCAAGAGCATTTGCCTGTGCCGCTGCCATATTCGCGTGAGCTGCTGCTAAAGTTTCCGGTGGTAGAGGCTGCAACTCCGGCTGAACTTCGAACGATGGCGGTTTTAAAATGTTCTTATTCTCCATCCAGAATTTAGTTTAACAATTTGAAAGATAAGAAACATAAGAACACTTGGATGATAATGATGTACAAAAAAAAACTTAGAGCGGGAAAAAAATTCAAAAAAGAAAAACTCACCAAGAGAATATGTTCAAGCGCTCCCGGGTTTCAGCACCAGTTAAGTTCGCCCAGAAGAAAAACATAAAAAAAAAAGGAAATTAGGGAGCTAAATAACACTCACGAGTACTGGAAAAAGACTAACTTTATTGTTCAGAAATCCTCTTTATATACTTTCGGTGGTTTGTTTGGGATTAAGTTAGGAATTAAGATGTATATTATTCCCCTATACACCTTAACCCCCCCCCCCCCCCACCAGTTTACGAACAATCCTCGTAAACTCCTACACAGGCCAAACAACCACCCATATACAAAAATCAATGTTACAAATAAATACAAAACAAACAAACAAAAAAAAAAACACTTCTGTCCTTAACCTAAACCTTTCACTATTTTTTGACAGGTCTTTACATGTCTCATTTAGTAAAAAAAACAAACTAAAATACAACAACCAAAAAGAACTGTTACACTTCTTCTAATTCTTTACATTATCTATTATTCACTTAAGTTCTCTTGCATAGAAAAGAGGATACCCCTCGAACTCCGTCTAATGCCCACAAGAAAGAGTAATAGGAAAACGAACAATAGGAATAAACGGTAATAATGAAACACGAGAAAAAACGAAAAATTTCCGATAATGAGCTAGAAATGACTCGGAACGACCAAAGAAACGAAAACACCCAATTAACGTATTAACCGATAGAAACGAGGTAAACGATAGAAATGAGATAAACGAGAAAATTACTTTAACGGGATCTTTAGTTGTTCCAGATGCACTGTCCTTCGCTTCCGGGGATCTTGCACACTCTGAATGTTGACAACATTATGTTCTCGAATCGCCACGACTTTAAAGGGCCCATCATAACGTATATCCTCCTTACTCCGGTTCGACACTACCTTCCGGTACACAATAGTTCCAATTGCGACCCTTTCCATTCCGTCACGTACCTTAAGATTCTCCCGAGTCACCCTCCTACTTTTTTCCTCATTGAGCCTCTTCCTAACTTTCTTCCATCTGCGCCCGAGTGCCACTTTGTTTGCCACCAACGTCGCTTCAACCTCTTCATCCACTACTGCACCGCGGGTATCTCTTCTACGTTCGCGAAGGCCAAATAACATTTCAAATGGCGAAAATCCCGTGGCTCTATGAATCGAATGATTGTACGCCACTATTGCCTTAGGCATTGCCATGCCCGCCACTATTCCCTTTTCCGCATAAAAAACGCGAAGGTGATCTTCCAGCGTACTGTGCAAGCGTTCCACCGCCCCTCGGCCTTTCGGGTGTCCTGGCGTATTCAGATGCCATGCCACATCCAACTTCCGCATTTCCGACCTGACACTGGCGTTGTCAAATTCCCGACCCCCGTCCGAAGTTATCCTCTCCGGCACTCCATAAAATTGAAACCAGATTCGTAGGGCGTCAAGTACCGCCTCCGCCGACCTATTCTCAACCGGGTATGCCAACGCTACTTTTCTGAAGATATCTAGGACAGTTACCCATTTACACCCTTTCCATGTGAAAGTGTCTATTTGTAGGTCTGTTTCGTGGTCCTATTGGTGTCTCCGTCTCTTCCTGTCGTCCGGTAGGGGGGTGACGATCGTACTTCGTCTTACTGCAAATTTCGCACCCTTTTATCACCTCCTCGATAGTCTTCCGCATTTTAACCCAAAAATATTTCCGCTTAAGTGCATGCAAGGTCTCCTGCACTCCTCGGTGATTTGTTTTCCCTTGATGGTACGCCACCGTGACCTCCTGCCGATCCGCCTCCCTTACAGTCTCCACCATCAGCTTACACCGTATGAATGTCCTGTCCAACCCTATCCGCTCATTTCTCCACAACCGCTTTATCTTCTCCCACACAACTTCATTCCCTACATACAAGTAAAAAGTTTCTCCCAGTCGAGATTCATCTGTCAGAACTTTTCTAACCATTTCTTCCGACACTCCCGGCTCCGACCGCACCGTGGTTATATGAAACCTCCCATACTTTATGTACTCCGCTTTTGTCAGTCCTGTCGTTTTTGTCTTCCAAATTATCTGTCTGTATTTGTCGTTAATTATGTCCTCTAATTCTTCTATTTCTACCGATCTCTCCCTTTCCGAACTATCTCCTCGTGCTACTTCCCCCTCGTCTTCCGTAACTTCCGAATCAGGTTCCGCTTCTCCTTCCGGTGTCCATTCCCGAATGAATCATTGTATACCTCCCGAATACTCCCCGGCTTCCCGCTCGATTGCATTCACCTGCAAAGCTCGTGATAGCCAGTCAGCCACAGTATTCTCCTTCCCCGGCTTATACACCACCTCCAAATTATATTGGTTCAGGAATTCCTTCCACCGGGTGACCCGCGCCGATGATTCCTTTAATTTCCCCACCAACATTAGGGGACGATGGTCCGTATGCACCTTGAATTTCCTCCCGAACACGTATGGCCTGAAGTGTTCAATGGCCCATACTATCCCCAGCAACTCCCTTTCCAGAGCACTATATCGCGCCTCCGTCTCTGTAAGTCGCCTGCTAGCGTATGCTACTGGTTGTTCCTCTTTCTCACCTTCTTGGGATAGTACTGCCCCCAGTGCATATTCGCTTGCGTCAGTTGTGATAGTAAATGTCTTGGAAAAGTCTGGGAACGCGAGTACCGGTTCTTTCTGAAGTCTGTCCATGCATGTCCGTAGTTTTGCTCGATTTCCGGGGTTATCACTATTCTTCTGCCTTTCTTCAACAGGTCGTTTAAAGGTACTAGGTGTCTTGCCATGTCCGGGACAAACCGTCTGTAGTAGTTCAGTGTCCCCAGTAGTCTCCGTATACCCTACACGTCTGTTGGGATGGCCATTCTCCTAATCGCGTCTACCTTCCGTGTGTCCGGCCTTACTCCATCTTTTGAAATAGTATGTCCCAAAAAGTTAATTCGGTCTTGTCCCAGGATCGATTTTTCTAACGACAGTTTCAGTCCAAATTGTCTCAAGCGGTCAAACACCTGTCTCGTTTTTACTGAATATTAGTAAGTCGTCCATGTACACCTGACAACTGGCCTCATCCAACCCTCGCAGAAATTCATCCATGAACCTTTGGAACGTTATAGGGGCGTTTTTCAATCCGAAGGCCATCCTGGTGAACTCGTAATGGCCCCTTTCAAACGTGAACGCGGTCTTATACTGATCTCTTGGGTGCATCCTGATCTGGTGATACCCCGCCTTCAGGTCTAACGTGCTAAACACCGTCGCGCCACCCAACCGATCCAGTATATCCTCAAATCTCGGAATGAGATACTTTTCATCTACCGTATTCTCGTTCAGTTTCCGAAAATCCACCACCACCCTGTACTTTTCACGAGTTCCCTCTTCGCTCTTTTTCTTAACCGCCCATAAGGGACTGTTATAAGGGGAGGTACTATCAACTATAATACCCTGACTCTTTAGGCTCTCCAATTCCTCCCTGATGTGCTGATGCAACGCCTGGGGATATCTTCTTTCTTTGACGTATGTTTTGTTTTAGCGAGATCTCGTGTACAGTCTCCCCTGTCACACTCAGTATTTCCCCTTCCTTGAAAAAGATATCAGAATACTCGCCTTTTAATGACTGCCGCCAATCTCCCTTCCGATTGATCACTCCGACCATAGCTCGTCCCCCTTCTCGATCCCTCTCACATGTATGAACCTTTTTCCCAATATGAACCATCCATCGCTCACCATTACCTTTAATCCTGGTCCCTATCTTCCCTAAAAGGTCACACCCGATGATACCCCCGTATTCGCGAGGCATGTCCTCTACTACATGTACCGCTAGTTTCTCCTTCTTTTTCCCTCACCTTCCTAATCCTATCTGCGCTTCACCCTCTACTCTACAGGGGCCACTCAGCGTCATTAATTTACAACTACACGGTTGTACTCGGGGTATCCTCTCCTCCTTACATAAATTTCTTATAACCTCTTTACACATAATCGTATTCGAACTTCCTGTGTCAACCAGACACCACACACCCTTCGCAATTTTTATAATAGGCAACCCTCCACTTATGCTCTTAACACTATTTACAAACACTCGGTTGCCCCTCTTTTTTGCACTCACCTCATACCTCCTCGTGTGCTCTCCTCTCCGCCGCCGTCCTTCGCTCCCCGCTCCTCCTGTCGCTTCCTCCTGCCTGGCGTGCTCCTACCCCTGGTTCCCCTTCTTCTTCTCCTTCCGTCTCCGAAGTTTCTGACAATCTTGTCGATTCCGAGGGACCTCGGCTCCTCCGCCTCACCCGCTGGGCGTTCACCTCCATCGGCTCCGCCTGGTTCGGTCCTCTGCGCCTGTTGATATAGGGGCACTGTCTCGCAATGTGGCCTTCTGTGCCACATTCGAAACACCTCGTGCGGGGGCACTGTGCCACCAAATGGCCTGGTTTCCCGCACCCATGGCATTTCCTTTCTTCCCTCCTCCAAGTCTTCTTGTCCGTCCCTTGCCTCTTTTCCCGCATCACTGGACGTTCCCGACCTCTGAAATCTGTGTCCCTTCTTCTCCATGGGTCTCCTCGAGGCTGCAAGCTTCTACCTCCGTCATTCCGTTTGTAGGTGACCCTGCTCCACCCGTCCTCCTTCCGAACTTCCTCATCTCGAGCGCTGGAGTCCACCATTTCTCTTGCACATTCTAGGAAAGTCTTGTCCCTCGGAAGTCCTTCCTTTTTCCCTGTTTCCTTAGCAAGCTGGACTTTCAGAGTGGTCGATAGAAAGGCCATTCTCGCTTCCACTTCCGCTGCCTCTGTCGTTTCCCTCATCTTTTCTGTAATTTTATTAAAGTGAGCCAGCAGTGATCCTGCATACTGCCCGTTAGATTGATGAGGCTTCCTAGCTTCGCGGAACATACCGAAAATGTCCGCCCCCGAATGCCTTCTTGAGTCTATCTTTCACCACGACCCATGGTGTGTCCTCATCCGCTTGAATTACGTTGAATATGCCGCGCTTGACCCGGCATACTTAATGCGCAGGCATCCAATGGATCTAAGAGATTCTCGCCAATCTTCGCTTCTATTCTTGCCATCACTCTGTCTCCTCCCTTTAAGAAGTGGTTTAGCTCCCCAGTCTCTCCATCATACCTCTCAATATCAGCTATTGCCCTCCTTAAATCTTGCGACATTGCTGTTTTGAGCTTCAGCAATTCAAGAGCATTTGCCTGTGCCACTGCCATATTCGCGTGAGCTGCTGCTAAAGTTTCTGGTGGTAGAGGCTGCAACTCCGGCTGAACTTCGAACGATGGCGGTTTTAAAATGTTCTTATTCTCCATCCAGAATTTAGTTTAACAATTTGAAAGATAAGAAACATAAGAACACTTGGATGATAATGATGTTCAAAAAAAAACTTAGAGCGGGAAAAAAATTCAAAAAAAGAAAAACTCACCAAGAGAATATGTTCAAGCGCTCCCGGGTTTCAGCACCAGTTAAGTTCGCCCAGAAGAAAAAACATAAAAAAAAAAAAAAGGAAATTAGGGAGCTAAATAACACTCACGAGTACTGGAAAAAGACTAACTTTATTGTTCAGAAATCCTCTTTATATACTTTCAGTGGTTTGTTTGGGATTAAGTTAGGAATTAAGATGTATATTATTCCCCTATACACCTTAACTTATATATATATATATATATATATATATATATATATATATATATATATATATATATATATATATATATATATATATATATATATATATATATATATATACAATGTATGATTATATACATGAATATATGTGAAACAAAAAGGAATCGAATGCAACCAGAAAAAAGTAGAACTACAAAGAAAGAGTTCCAACTTTTATGTTATATAGCTGACCCGCTGAACTTATTACCGCCTAACAGTCATTGAGTGTCTTGATATAGATAATATAGAAACCTTGGCGGGTATGCTTCCAGCCATTCCCCAAAGTTTCATTGTTATCGGATGAATGGTATAGATAGGCATAAGAGACATACAGACAAACATTTATTTTTATTTATATAGATAACTCAAAAACCTTTGCGGGCATGCATCCAACCATTCCCCGAATTTTCATTGCAACTGGACGAACGGTTTAGGAAGGCATAAGAGACATACATACAAACTTTCATTTTTATTTATATATATTTCAATTGTGGGTTGATATTTTTTATTTACTACACAAAACCAAAACTGTGATTTTAAAATTATTATTATTAATAAAGGCCATGATTTCATTGTAATTACCCTATTTTTTTTTTGTTAAGAAATGTGAATGAATAAAAAAAGCTAACTATTTAGCGCTTTTTACCAACTAATCGCAGGCTACAAAAGAAGCCAATTAATTGGTTTTAATATATAACTTGTTAGTTATAAACTCTCTATTCCCACTGTAGTATCATGTTAGCTATAGACTATATTCATTCTTTCCTGCTTCTTATTCTAATGTTGTTTTAGGATTGTAAGCATAGATCCTAAATTTTTATTCTATTTTAATTTCCTTATAATTTTAAATGAATAAACAGCTTCTTTTTTTTTTTTTATGTATTACAATAAATTTTCAGAATGTCACATATAAGTGATGAGTTGTGGAAGTCTCTAATTTTGAAGATGATCAGTTACAATCCTTTAGACAGACCTTCAGCTACTGTTGTTAAAGGACATCCTGCCTTCTGGGCAAAGTGTTTTGTCCTCCTTTTCTTTCAGGTATCATTTTTGTTCATTCCTGTTACAATGATTAAGTAATAAAAGTTATTCCTTAAAAAATCTCTCACAGTACTTGTATCGGTAAAATGATAAACTAATTTTTTTCTTTATGATAAACAGGATATAAGTGACAGGATTGAAAAGGAGAGTGTTGAAAGTGAAGTATTGATGGAACTCGAGCGAGGAGGGGAGGTGGCTCGGCGTGAAGACTGGAGGCAGTACATCGATCCTGAGGTTATCGATGACCTCGGCAAGTACAGGTCATACCGAGGAGACAGCCTCAGGGATTTACTCAGAGCCTTCAGGAATAAGGTTTGTCCTTCCTCCAGTCTTAATATGATTTTTTTTTTAGATGGATATGTATTTTGGCTGGAGGTATATATGTATAATTTTGTATAATATATACATGAATAAATAAATGTATGGAATCAAAATAAATCTTGCATCATGGCATAGTTCTTATCTGTAATAGAAGTATTCATCAGCTGTTTACTGGCTGTTCCTCTTTTAGTAAATTTATGTTATATTGGTCATTAGCAGGTAGTAAGACTATTATTAATAAGTTGAATTAGTCATCATTGGTTGTCTTTAATCTGAATTTTATTTTTATTTTTTCAGAGACATCATTACAGGGATCTCTCAAAATCAGCCCAAGAATTATTAGGCAATAGCCCCGAGCTCTACGTAGACTATTGGCTTTCTCGTTTTCCTCATCTCCTTTATCATGTATGGTCTTCTATGCAATTTCTTCAGAAGGAGGCCTCATTTGCTTCATATTATGACAAGGATTTCATATTTCCTTGTAGTAAATCGAACATAATACCTCAGTGGATGTTAGAACCTAAAGTACCCTCGACCGAGCCTCAAAAGACAAAGAAATCTCCTAGTAAGCAGATAAGGAAGAGGGTGAAAGCTGATTTGTCAAGAAATCCTAATAAAGAAAAAAGCACTGATTTAGAAAGCAGAGAAATGTGGATTAAAAATGGAGAATTAAATGGCGCTTGGAGACCTCGAAACGTTAGGGATCCCGAAAATAAAACACTTATTTGGAAGTTATCTCCAACATAGGTGTAAAACATTCATAAACGTTTTTATGATGCATCACAAAATGTCAATAGCAATGTATAAAATGTTGGGTGTCTCTTATTCTTATAAGGTTAAAAATTTATTTTAAAATGGTTTTTAAATCAGTATTCATTTTTATTTACAAATCTAGTGTTTTGAAATTCTATGATATTGAACTGTAGAATTGACAGAAATAAGATTAAGATTGACCTGTCGTTATGAAATTGAGACAGTAGCAAGCTTATTTTATTGGTTTGTGGTAAAAATCCATTCTACTTATATGTATTTTTATGATTAATTTGTACATGGGCTCTTACATATTTGAACGATCTCATTTTGTATACACATAAAAGTATTTGCTATTTTATAATAAATATATTCATAATATTTAAATAATCTTGTAAAAAGAAAAATGTTTTTATGTTACTTGAATACTGTATTTATTTTAGAACATTGAGCAGGAAAAAAGTAATATCCATTCTTCAAGCTATAATAAATTTCAAATTCCTCCACCCAAAAAAAAAAAAAAAAAATATATATATATATATATATATATATATATATATATATATATATATATATAAATATATATATATATAATCTTAATTTGAAGAAAAACAATCCCAACCTCTCATTCTTGCGTTTGCAATTTTGTTCATAAATCTGGTTTTGAACTTTGTATTTACCATTTTGTAAATTAGTTGTAAGTATTAGTTTCAATTGAATGTAGTTATTAAGTCCTACTTAATAACGAGAACGATAAACGCTCCATCATAGTTACACTCCACCTTATGACTAGAAAACATTTCCTTCCATAAAAATAAAGAATGTATTTCCACTTCTTTTAAACCTAAGCTCAAGAGTAAATTACTGAAATGCTTCAAATACTCATGTCTGTTCTCTTTTTTAATCAAGTGTAGAAGTGAATAGCTTACAAATTATTTTTTTATCAGATAAAGGAGGCATTGGAGAATATGTTTTGAAGTTATTTTGTCATCAGATATAGAAGGCATTGAACTATTTATAGTGCTATTGCATTTAAATATGAAATATTTTTGTATAGTCAGAAGACAATTTTAGACTAATTGTGCAAGTTTATAAATTTATATAAATTGTAAAACATCAATTTATTTTAAGAAGAGAACAAATTCGTTCCTTGTTCTTTTCTTTTCTTGTAGTTTAATTTGACTTATTTTTTTGTAAATGGGTATAAGAAACATGTTATACCAAGTTTAGTTACATTGTTAATTTTTTATATTATATTCAAATATAAGTATATTTTTGTAGTGTTGTTAATATATTATATCATTTTGAGGGTGACACTTGTTCCAATTTGTGAAATTGTAATCACACTTTTACTTGTAGATATTTGACCAAACTTGTTATAGTAGTGTGGTGGCATCACTGTTTGTTATGGCATTGTTTTTAATTCCTATGTACCTGACTAAATTCTGTTCCTGATCAGAACTGTGTTGGCTTCTTTATTTATTTTATAGGTTCAAACTTTGATTTAGAGAACCTTTAACCATAAAATGTTATTTTATCTGAAACTTTTGTTTATAATTGAATTGTACATTGAATTTATGTATCAACTTATTCTTACATTTATATTATGTACTTATGTTAAATACTAAGCATGATTCTTTAATATGTGTCTGTATTCTTACTTTATTATCAATGTAGAATTAATTTTTATGATTTTTTTTTTCTTTATTAAAGAAAATTACATGAATGATTACCTAAAATTATTTACTTTAACTTTAAATTATTGTAAATGTCAATAAAACTTTCAGTATTAATTTCCTTCTAATTTATACTAGTTACATTAGTAATTTTTGCATGAATATTTGTCGATTAGATGGGTGGGGATGTAATCAGTTGAAACACAATATTAAATCATAATTTTTCTGCTTGTTTTTTTAAAATTTCTCTACAACTAATGTGGTCATTCATGCTATTTATTCATATGTGTTCATTTGATATATATATTTTTTTATTTATATTTTCACATATGAACACACATATCTATTTACACGCATATTTATTTTAGCCAATCTTCTCTGTATGGTTCCTGGTTTCTTTTTTAATCCATGTATATAATTCAATCAATCAGATCTGATGAAGACTTGCACAGCATGCAGAGAGATTATCACAATAATCAATTGTTTGATACTATTTTTCAACTCATCTAATTTTCTTCCAACTCCCATATTTATATACAGCAAATAATTTAACTAAACAATTATTAAATGTATTTGTATTTTCCTTGAAATACAGTTACATAGAATCATATTTTGTTAAACATTGCATGAAATAATACTGAAATATTATTAAAATTCTAAAATTAGATTATCTTGACAAAGACATGGTTGTGGTAGGAGATTTGTTCAAAATCATACCCACTAAGCTACTGTCTAGATAAATTTGAAATAAATGGAATGGTTTTATTAATGTGTCCTCTTTAAATTTTGAACGAGATAATACTTTTTTATCGAGCCAATTTAAGGTTGCAGAGAATATTATAAAAGAAGTAATTTTTATTTTTAATATCAAATATTTTGTAAACTTTGTAGAAAAAAACTAACAAGAAAATACTTGTTATATTATGGAGATTTAGAACATACATTAAACCTATATATATCATTGGTGAGATTGCCAATTCTGTTTTGTGCATTTTTACAATTTACGTTTTTGGCAGGTTTTGTTTTAAAATGAAATACCATTTCTGATATAAAAACCTGAATATGCAAATTCAGCTTGAATCAGGTTTTGATAATACACTTTTGTGATTTAAGCCCAAAAAACAATTGTACGTGTGCATCAAAACATTTTGCACTTTTGTCATAGAAGGTGCTAAAATGTACATAACGGCATTGACAATACATAAAAATCATTGTTTACCATGTATATAATTTTTTTTTTATCTTTTATAAATATAAACAAAATTAGTAAATTTATTATATTAAAATAAAGTCATTTTACAACCGTTTTTTATATTAATGCATATTTTTTTAAAGTGTATTTTTAGTGTGAAATATTCACATGGCAATTAAAAGTAATGTAAGAGTATCCAAAAATTATTGTTTAGTAACTTTTATTTTTTAAACGCATCAAAATTAAAAAAAAAAAAAAAGTGATATCCATGCTCAACAATAATGTTTTTTAAAACATATCATCATGCACAAATATTAATTTTTTCATTTTTTTTTTTTTTTTTTTACAATGCCCAAATTCTGTGAAATGCAATGCAAAAAAAAAAAAAAAAAAAAAAAAAAAAACTGACTTCTTTGATAAAAATCTAAATAACCTTAAAAAAGTTATTAATTTAATATGGATAGGATAATTACATTTAGATATTTTTCATTCTGAACTAGAAAATTTAGAAAGATTTTGATGTGAAAAAATGTATTAGTTTTTTTCTAATCTTATTATTTTGCTAAATAATATTCAAATATAATTCATATTAATTTTGGGTTAGGGTGAAAAATACCCATTGACCAGTAGTGTGTTTAACTAAAAATGATATAGCCATTCATAATAAGAAAACAGCCAATCCAGCATTTAATTGCCTTTTTAATAATAATAAAGGAATACTAGTAATTCAGTCGAGCTGGTGAGTATTGAACATGGTTGAAACAACAAGAAAAATTTAACAACATTTAAGAACATTATATTTAAATGTATATTAAGTTTATACAGCCTGAAGATAATAATGCTTTAAGAACTTTACTAGCATGAATAATAAAATAAAGAAAATGGTTGTTAAAGGATGGAATTCATGATTATTTCCTATCGTCCTTAATTATTAAAATTCATATATGTATTTCAATTGATACTTTTTTTATCTTTTGAGTATAGCTCCTCTACTTTAGTTCAAGCTTCTGATTATTAACCATCTTAATTAATCAACTTTACCCCTATTGTAATAATCATAAATTTTAAAAATGTTTCCAATTGCCTGTATAAGAATGTTTCATCATGAAGATTCTTTGGTTCTCATACAGTAGGCATAAAGGACACATGTTATATGACCATACATATTTCTTTTTAGGATTGATTCTTCTATACCATCGTAAGTACCTCCAGTATATTCCTTTTTAGCTTAAAAAAAAAAGTGGATTCTAAACCAAGATTATAACATGACTCCTTTAACACTTTTTACAATGTAACAATCCTTTAACAAAGACCAATGTGTGATCCAATCAATTAAACCCAAACAAAACCACCTCGACTTCCTGATCTTTAAGTAATTCTTAGTTTTAGTAATAATGTAAAAAAACATAGTTTAAGTATTGATTAGTATCATTTTATGGCTCTTCAAATAATATGGGATATTGAAGTTGAAAGTAAATTGTAAATAATATTCTCAGACTAAGAAGGAAAACATAAAAAAAAGATTTTACCAACAGGTACAATTAATCATTTGGTGTCTATATCAGAGTATAAGAATTTAATTCTAATTATAAGAATTTAATTCTAAGTATAAGAATCTAATTAAGAATCGATAAATGATATATATCTTATGATCCTCAGTCCCTTTGAAAACCAGTTTTCATCTTCAGTTCTAAAAAATTACTAACAATCAAAACTTACTTCTAAGCTGAATTTTGAATTAAGTCTTAGGAACAGAAGATTAAGGTATAATTTTCAAAATTTTGAGAGAACAATCAAAAATAAAATAACAAAACATTATTTGATTAGGCCAATGTTTGGGCATTGATGGTCGAATGTTACCAAGTCACTGTCAAGAAAGGAACTATAACTATGTAGTTCCCTTCTTGAAAGTGACTTGCACTATGCTTTCTCTAATTTAGTTTTAATTTTCATTTCTTAATCTGCCCTGATGATGGTCATTAATGTTATGGTGGAAACATTAGCATAATAAAATAATGTATAGCGATTTTAAACAATCCTCATTTTCCTTTGACTGATCCCTTAAAATATATCTACAAGATATATGTTCATACACAGTGAACAAATACAACTCTTACATTTTTAAAATTAGTTTGAAATAAACCCAAGATCATAGAAGTGTCACATCATCCATAGATTCCCAATTAGTAAAAACTAATTTATTTAGACATTTATTTACGATTGATACTTCACAAGATTTTTGAAAAAATTCGTTATCACTTTCTTTTTTTTCACAAGCTGCTATACCTTAAAACAAAATAAGGATGCAATGAATCTCAATAAGATTTTCATTAGTATCTTCTCAAAATTAAGCAGTTTAAATAGCTCCATTGGGCCATTTCTCATAATGCATTCAGTGCATATACCAAAGAATAGTTTTATAGAACATACAATTTATGGCACAGCAGTTCATAAGAACAATTTAAATTTGTTATGATAACAAATATCACGGACAAATTTATTAGATCAAAAATTTAGTAACTCTCTTTTTTCAATTAATTTAACTTCAGTTTGTTTTAACAATAAGATAAAATCTATTACTTAATAACATATAAATACATATTAAATTGGTCATAATAATAACTAGGGGGCATATAAATAACAAAAAAAAATAAATTAAAAAAAAAATGAAAGTTTACAATCAACAGCTTATTGGTTGAAAGTAGCCTAATTTGGACCTTTATAATTTATTTTGAATTTTAACTGAAAACAAAAATCTTTTTAAATACTGACAATTCATCATGCCATTTTTATATAGCTCTGATTATGTGTAAATACAAGAAGCATGGTTTTTAATCCGTTTTCTAAATTGGACTTATCTGAAGTAAATTTCATGCCTTTAGCTCTGAATTGATAACTTTTGATTTATTTTTTTCTTCCAGAAAAGTGCTAACAGACATCATTATTGATATCACAAGACATTCAATTTTATTTTTGAAGGAATAATTATATCCTGTACATAGTAAAGCAAACAGAAGTCTTGAAGATATATTCTTACCATGTAGACAAAAATGCTGCTGACAGCTACTATTTTGGAGCTTAATTAATTTAAATTTACAAGTTTTCTATCTTATAATTAATTAAAGGTTTTATCCATAACTTCAATTCTAGATGAATCATCAGATAAGAATAACTTTTTTTCTAAATCAATATTAATGGAAATGTTTTACAAGGTTTACTAAAACCGAAATTTAGTAATTCATAGTTCAAATCAAAAACAAGTTTCAAACTAAGACAATTTCTATTTGTTTAATTATTTTTACTTGACAAGAATAAGAGATAAAAATTGTGGATTAGTCATCTCAAAGATAACCAATAACCAATCTCCAATTTTTCTCTGACGGTACAAATCATACTAATGGTAAATATATAGAAAGAGGTCCAACATAAGCAACTCTCTGCTGTATCTTAGATAAAAATTAGCATAATGTATTCAATTAATATTTTACACATAAATATATAAATATTTACTCTAAACATAATTATACAATTAGTGAAGAGGACTAAATTAACAATTCATATTTTCAATCCATAGCAATGTTGAATATATCAAATTACTAAATAAAGTAGGAGATATTTATATCAGTACTTTATCTATAATTTATGGTTATTATACAAGACAATGCTATTTTAAAAGGAATTTTCTATAAATCAGTTAAAATTAAGTGACCGACATCTTACAGAAGTTATAATCACTTTACTTTACAACACCTCAATTCATTTATAAAATTTACACTTCTTAAAATTCTGATTTTATATACTAAAATATAAACAGTTAATTGTTTTAAACATTTTTCGAAATATAAAAAGAGGTCAATACTCAACTGTTTGCTAAAATTTTAATTAATGTAAAGAATTATTAAACATAAAATGTAATCTATTACTCCTACTTAAAAAACCATCATAGAAAAAATGTACGAAAACTTGCATAGTATTTTATTTCCTAAAAATATATAAAAACTATCTATAAGGAAACCTAAATTGTCAATGAGTTCAAACATATCCATGATAATCAACTCTAAAATATCCGATACAAATACATTATCATACATCGACGCAGAAAAACAGAATTTTTTTTTAAAAGTATTATCTTCTTTCTGGGCGAACCATGCCACTCTTAGCACCTCCGCGACCACCTTTCTGATTGTTCATCTTTCCAACTGGTCGAAGAGGAGCAACCTCAGGACCCAAGAATCGCTGAGGCTTAATAGCTTGTGGAGGTCCTGTAGGAGGTAAAATTAGTGGTCCAGGAGGCCTTACTACTTTACCACCATTGTTCATACCTCCATTATTCAGAGAGCCAGCTGGAGGTTCAAATGTCAAACTCGGATCACTCATGTTAAACTGTTCATTAAACACCATACAGAAATCACCAATTTTGTCAATTTCTCCAGCTTTACTAGAGTAAAGAGTTAAGCAGTTTCGGAATATGGTAGCACTTGCTTTTGTGAGCCTAATAATATCCCCTGGAATCAGGTAATGCCCTGGTTCATCCCAAACTGAAAGATTGATACAGGCTGAAGAATCTGCTACTTTCAAAGTTCTTACTTCTCTATTGTCCTTCACAGTTGTAGGATTCCCAACATCAAGTACTATTACTGTCACAGTTAAATTTTTCATCCCTTGGCGAACATCTTTCAAAAATATATTAGCTTCCATTATCCTATAGCACTGGTCACCACACCTAACAATCAAATTTCCAAATCCAAAATCACGCAGTCATTTACAACTGATGCAGTTCCATTAGTACCTGTAAACACAAATACATATTCATGGAGCATTGATATAGAATAATATAATAAAATCACAACAATATATAACATCACTGAAATGTCGATTTATATTTCAGTAGTAGAGAAATAAAAGGGTCAATAAAAGAGATAAAAGTGCATTTAATGTTTCTGATAAATACCAAAAATTCAGTAGAAAACAAGAACAAATTACTGTCAAGAAAGGTTACCCAAAGTACAAATGGAATGATCTATCAGGCTGCAGGGTGTGTCAAAAATGTGTACGAGTTCTTATAACTTCCATTAAATATTAAAAACTGGACCTTATTGACACATTTAATAAGTGGAGACTATTTTTTATCTCCGTAAAATAAATAAATATTCGAAATCGGTCTTTCACTTATGTTTTATAACACTAAGAATTAACAGCAATTACATAGAAAATTAAATGATTCATTTACCTCTTTAATATCTTTTGTATTCTAATATCTCTAATTATTAACGGTATAGGTAATGCTTGAAACCGATGTCTCGGAATAGTACAGGCAGTGGTTTTCTCAGGTGAGCCTTTTTCGAACCGTAGCCGGTGAGGTTCGTTAACAATTTACAATGATTTTTCTTTTGTATATACCGTTAGTTTCCTTAAAATGTCAACTATTTTAAATTTCTTAAGGTCATTATGCGATTTTCTACAAAAGGTAATTTTATACGAATTGTATCTTTGTTTATTCTTGTATCTTTGTAAAAACTAACCAAGTGACCTTTATAGTCCTTGCAGATTGTTTTTGTTTCTTGATATCAGTTGACGGCTTCCTGTGTTTTTTTTTCTATTAAATTTATGTCACCCTAATAAATAATTTTTTTTTTAGCGACTTTCATTCTCTAATACTAATACTTCAAAACCCATTTAATCTACAATTTATCTGCGTAGAATTAATCATCTCTTATCACTAACACTATGAATTATCTAATGGAGTTATTAGGTTTATGCCAAAATAAATATTCATTAATGTTTCTTAATATTTATTAATGTCTCATGACACTTCTTTTCATGGCATTAGAAAAATGTTTGATACCAATCTTTAACTTGGAGAATTTTCCTTGATATGAATCATTTTCATTAATACAATATGTTGAAACATTGGTTTTAAACATTTAAGTTTCAAATATTTGATCTGTTTGTGCTTTATTTAGATTTACTGTTTATTATGTAGTATTTGATTTTAAGTCAATCGTTTCTCTATAATGCTGTTAGTATTATTTTTTATTTAATTTCTAAAAAATTAATCAGTTTTTATGATCTAGCTAATAAGAGAGTTTTAACTTAAAAAATTATCATTTTTATTTTGTCCAGGTAAAAGATGTAACCTTCCCATTAATAGTCAATGGAAAACGACCTAGAAGAAGCATAGTTAGATTTATAGGGACTAATTTGCCCATCCCAAGCCCCCCTCGAGTGTATATATATGTGCCACCTTGGAGGACTCTTGATAAGAAGTTATCACAGACTACGATACATAGTGATATTTCCTCATTATCAATAGATGATAATCTGTCAAGAGGAGACAATGATATAAATTGTGATTGGTAAGTGAAAATTATCTGTAAAAACATTTACTTTTAATTATTAATAGTAATGGTTTAAAAGTGTAGCTGTTAACCTCTGTTTCTGTAAATGATACCTACTCCAGACTGAATAAATCAATTAATAGATAATCAAAATTCGTAATTTTACTCGGAAGTTAGGATGGCTCTTTGATGCCAAGGTTATGTTGCAGGTTTGCTTATAATAAAAACTCCACTTGGTCATTGTTACCATTCTCACAAATGTTCTTGGACTTTACCTACTTTGATTATTACCAATATGTTATAAATATAAGAGATTTCTAAAAACTTATTTTTTTTTTTTTTTTTTTTTTTTTTTTTTTTTTTTTTTTGTAGTTCTGATATCAGTTGTATGCATGAAACTAAGCTGACACAGCTGCAGAATGAATTAAAAGAGCTGCGAGAACAAGTTGCTTCCATCTTACTTAAACAAAATTCATCCACCACTTGTAAGTTGTTTTTTATTAACTCACATTTGTATGGTAACTTTGTTCATGTATTTTTAAATTAAGAAAATCAAAGTGAGACATTTCCAGATTACTTGTAAAACTTTGAAGGATCAATTTAATTTTTAATAATTTAATAATAAACTTGGATTATTTTAATTTTAAATAACTTGGATTTCTTTTAATTTATTGTTTTTATGTACTGCCTATCTTTAATCAAACAATTGTGTAGCTACATTTTAGCTTCACTAGGATTGATTTAATTTGAATTTATAAGCATGGTACTAACACACTGTTATAATGTTAGTTAAACTGATTTCTGTAAAACCTCCCAGTAGTGTTATAATAGCCATTTGGTAATTTGCCTGTGATTTATACCTTTTTATTAAATATGCTACATTAAAATAGTGTGTCTTATTCAAATATACAACAGTATATTGGCGACGAGGTAAAAACGTAAAATGGATCAGAAACAATTTAGCTCGCTTCTTGATACCTTCAACGAGGCTCAAAAAAACTTGGCTGAACAAGTTATCTCTTAGCTGAACAAGCCAGCAGATAATAAGTCAAAATTTACCTTTTTCCATTCCATTTGAAAGCTTTGACAAGAGAATTTCAAAAACTACATCGAACAGTTTGAAACTTACCTTGGGCACAGAAACTTATCGACGATCAATAGGGCTTGCTCATTAAAATAATTTGTCATCATTCTTAGGACAAGACAATCCTATTAACGAATTAAAATATGAAGGCCTAAAAAAACATTTCACGCAAATGCTGACACTCCCACATAACATTGTAATCTCCAACACTATTTTTTCAATTCCTACCAGAAAGAAAACCAATCAATGGCAGAGTATGTAGCATCACTAAAAAGAGATCTTCTAGACTGTCAGTTTTCTGTTACATGTGAATGTGACAAAATAGTCTCAGTAAATGATTTATCTTTGTGTACCCAGTTCCTACGGGGTTTAAAAGATGACAGGATTAGATCATCTACTACAATCAGATGGAGATCAATTTACCCAAATTCTAAAAAAGGCCACAGCCTTGGAAGCTGCCAGATTTGATTCAGCAATTTTAAAATCTTATACAACTGGGAAGAATTAACTTGCTAAACAAGGATACATGCCACATACATCTATGGGTTCTAGATCATCTCACAATGATTATGTCCAAAACAGATCTGATTTGCAATCTCATTCACCTTCAAAACTGAGAAGAAGTAGTCTTGACTACAAATACCTAGAAATCGACAAGTAATGCATTCGCTGTTCAAGCAAATCTCCCTAAGCCAGTCAGTGCCCAGCAGAATATTCAAAACTATTCTGCTCAGCTTGCAGCAAACCTGGTCATGTAAGTAAAGTGTGCATCACCACTCTTACACAACAGAAGCGAACCAAAGCAGTCCATCACACTGAGCTCTGCGATCCTGAAACTGAACCGTATGAGTGTCCAACAAATAGCATCACACAAGATGATTCCTACTTCAACTCTGTTGTTGATATCAACTTAGGGGGAATGCCATGTTCAAAGGACTCTCAAAAGTATTTTGTAACATTAAAAATTGAGAACAAATATCAAACATTTGAAGTTGATTCAGGAGCGGGTTATACCCTCTTACCTAAGCAATGTTTTCAAAGACTAAGTATACCTTAGGCACTCAAACCTACTGGAATTCAATTCCATTCACACACCGGATCAATTTTTTGTCCCCTCGGAATAGCCCAAGTGAATGTGGAGTACCATCCAGGGTAAACAATCTTGTAAAAATATTTTCATTGTCAGTAATGATTTTACACCTCTCATTGGTTGAACCTGGATCAGGCACCTTAACATATTTCTTCATGATCTTGATAGTCATGATACCAGTATTCAATCTGTAAACCTGATTGATTCTACTGTTGGTGGCATGCTGCTTGAATACAAAGATATTTTTGAACCCAAGACAGGATGTATTCCAAACTTCTGCTGTTACCTAAAGCTAAGAAAAAATTCTTTTTTCCGCTGGCACTCCAAGATAAAGTTAACCTAGAGCTTGATTCACTAGAAAAGCAAGGGGTTATTAATGTTGCATTGTAAGGTCAAATGTTCAGATTGGGGATCACCATTGGTTGTGATACCAAAAAGCAATAACACAGTGTTATGAGATATTATGTGTTGATTACAAGATTGCTATAAACACTAAACTCCAAGGTTCCTATTCAGTTATCTCAAGAATTGAAGATGATTTAAGCACTCTTCGTAACTCTGAATATTTTTGTTGCATTGATCTGTAACTCTGAATATTTTTGTTGCATTGATCTATCTAAGGCCTAAGGAATTCCTGCATGTTGGAGTCGACAAAGAGAGCCAAATTATACAAACAATTTCTACGCACAGGGGAACCTACAGAATGAACCATCATAGTTTTGGTACAATGACAGCACCCACCGAATTTAATCGCATCATAGAGAGGATTTTATCTGGCCTAGATGGTGTTGCAACATATTTTGATGATATTGTCATTCATGGGCCCTCCTATGAGCACTGCAGATAGCGCCTTATCGCCTGTCTGGATCGCCTCCTTACCTACAACTTACATGTCAATAAAACTAAATGCACATTCTTCCAGACTAAGGTATCGTACCTTGGATACATCATAAGCGAAAACAAGATTTCAAAATCTCCAGTAAAAGTTAAGGCAGTCGTGGGAGCACCACACCCTGAAAATACTGATGAGGTACGACATTTTTGGATATGATTACCTATTACTCCCAATTTATACCCAACTGCTCCACTTAGAGGACCTACAAAAAACCAAAAATTTCAATGGACACCAAGCTGTGAATTGTCATTTTGACAATTGAAACATGAAATTGCCAGTGAAAGAGTACTCATAACCTTTCATCCTACCTTACCACTTGTGCTCGCCTGTGATGCTGGTCCTGTGGGTATCGCTGCAGTCCTCTCACATCTTAAAGACGGTGTAGAACAGCCGACCAGCTTTATATCTCATTCATTGACATCTGCTGAGCAACATTACAACTAGAAGCCTTATCAATATTTTGGAGTTTTCAAAAATTGTTTATGTATTCGTATGGGCGCAAATTTACATTAATCACAGACAATAAACCCATCATGCACATCTTGAATCTAACTTCAAAACTGCCTTCCATAACATCAGCATGATTGCTTAGATATGCCACCTACCTAAGTGGGTTCGATTACAATATTGTATTGTACTCAGACCGGCAGAAAAACATCTAAATGTTGACTATTTCTCTTGAGCACCTCTTGCCAACACACCTGGCCTCCCTGATTAACCCTCCTCTCCTATGGTCCACGGAAACGACCCATCTATTAGTTCCATTAGGCATTACAGCCTATGTAGGGAGTGCTTTGTGCTGTACTGTCAGGGGACCTCCTTTCCAGCCATAGTGAGGAAGCTGCCTCGTTTATATCACTCAGGTGTGTACTGTTTGTTACCTACAAGTCTTTGGTTGGATTTAACCAGACCATAGGAAAAATGTGTTGGGTCGGATTCGACCCATCGTAGAGTTTATGTACTAGATATTTCAATGAATTTTATCCCTCTCCACGTGATATTTATCTTTACAATCCTTTCTCTTAGTTCTCTATGTAACCTTTTCACTTAGGGTCAAGTAATAACAATTAGGAACCCTTAATTTTATTTTTAGAAAAATAGCGTTTAGCAAAATCTTTTCTACTCCTGAAGAAATTTTTCAAGAATTTCAACTACAATGTCTTGAGGAGAGTGATATGGTTGAAGACGATGGATCGGAGCAGGAACACGCAACCTTATCTGACGAAGATACGGAGGAGGTTTTCGATTGTGATGAAGACGCTGAAGACGAAAGTGCTCCGAACTTGAACGGCTTTGTGTTGGGCAAGAATCTGGAAACCATTTGGACAGATAAGCCAGTATGTTCAAAATTAGCAAGAGTACCTTCCACCAACGTAATTAGAGGAAACCCAGGTCCAAGAGAGGCATAAGGTAAAACGGACCCGTTGGAATTGTTTTCTCTGTTTATAACAGACGAAATGATCAGAGAAATTGTTTGGCACACTAATGAGGACATAGATCGATACTTCTGGGGATGAATCGTTCATTTCACAAACCAATTATTTTGAATTCAGAGCTTCTCTCGGTCTTTTGTTTATGAGTGGAGCTCTGAAAGATTGTACATTGAATACAAAAGAAATATTTTCTAGAATGTATGGCACTCCAGTGAGCACAATGAGGTTTCAGTTTCTTCTTGAACACTGCAGATTTTATGACAAAAGAAACGAGGGAAGAACGTAAAACATAAACAAGTTTGCTGCCTTCTGAGGAATTTGGGATAAATCTGTTGTCAACTGATATTTTGTTCCAAGTCATTATGTTACCAGACCCAAAAAATGCTAATAAGAATAAAATTGGTTTAGAACAATATTGCTGCTTTAAATTAATACCTGCCAAGTACTCTTTTTTTTTACGTGAATAAGGCTTTTTAAGTAAAATATGGCCCACAAATATGATGAGATCAGATTCACCCCACCGTAGTAAATGTGTGATCAGATATCACCGTAGGAGAGGAGGGTTAAGATGTCTCTCAAGTCCACGTCATCAACTAATATCATCAACGACAATCAATAACAAAACCATCGCCATTGAAACTTCAAAAGATTTAGAACTCTCGAAACTTAGTGCTGCATTACTCTGGTGCAAACACAGATCCAATGTACAGCTTACACTCTGGTATATTGTTCCATGGCCTTCGCGTTTATATTCCGAAATCATTAAGACCAAAGATCCTAAATGACATTTTACACACTTGGGAATATCTAAAATTAAATCTCTGGTGCACTGATATTGCTACTGGCAAAATATTGACCAGGATATCGAAAGACATGTTAGATCATGTGCAGCATGTTCCCAGATCAAAAACAATCCACCCAAAGAAGTTGTCCATCCATGGGAAGAGCCAGATAAGAACTTCCAAAGCATCCACTTTGACTATGCCGGCGTTTTTCTAAACCATTATTATCTTATTGTAGTCGATGCAAAATCTAAATGGCCTGAAGTTAGAATCGCAAAAGAAGCTCCTACCTCTTCCAAGACAATTGAATTTTAGAAGAACATATTCAGTTATCACGGCCTCCCAGATGTATTGGTTTCAGACAAAACAAGTATCTTCACTAGCACAGAATTCTCCAATTTTTGTGCTTCAAATGGAATCTATCAAAAAACTATCCCCCCCCCCCCCCCTGGACACCCCACTACAAATGAATTGGCAGAGCGCTATGTACAAATTCTCAAAAACAAGTTAAAATGCTTGAACGACAGCAAGATTCCAGTTAAACATCTAATACGTGAAATCTTAGCTTGCTTTCGGGCGACCCCACTCCAGTCTGGAAAGTCACTTGCTGAAAATTATTTAAATAGACAACTCAAAATTAAATTAGACTTACTCAGGCCACCCACTACATATATCCGCATTTCAACTCCACTTGCAAAGCGAAATTTTGGTGTGGGAAACTGAGTCTTGTCAAAAAGTTATATGGGAAGCAAGCCATGGTAGCCATGGTAGTTAGGACATGCTTTAGCACCCAGTACCACAGAACAGACAGATACTCCTGCTTCAAGACCTGTGCCACCTCCTTCAAGAGCTACTGAAGGACCTGATTTATCGCACTGTGCCACAGAACAGGTGGATTCTCCTGCTTCAAGACCTCCGCCACCTCCTTCAAGAGCTACTCGAGTGAGAAGGCCGCCAGCATACTTAAAGGACTTCGTTTGTAATTAAGACTTATTTTTTCAAATTAAGTGTGGAAGAATGTTATGATGTTAGTGATACTGATTTCTGTAAAACCTCTCAGTAGTGTTATAATAGTCATTTTGTAATTTTCCTGCAATTTATACCTTTTTATTAAATATTACATTAAAATAGTGAACTTATTCAAATATACAACACACACATAAAACAGTTATGGTACTAACATACTGCATTTATAGTTAAGATATTATGCAGTTACTTATGTAATGATACCCAATCAAAAAACCAGAGTCCTTTTTTTTTCTTTTTGGAAGAAATTCACAAAAATAAAAAGTTGCGGTTTTGGTTAATCAGTTGAGCTGGTTGTAACTTGCCACAGATGACCGCAGAACATTACTGTATATATGTGTCAATTTTTTATAACTAAAAGAATCACATCTAGAATATTAAGACTTAACTGTATCATTTGTTTTGTTTCATGAATCTCACAGACGGAGGATAATAAGAAAGTAGTGTATTATAACTATTTGATTTTTAAAAAAAATAATTATTAATCTTCTATTTTTGTTCCATTGTTATAGCTGATGCTGATGAGAAGCCTGCACTTCCTCCACTTCCTCCTCCTCCTCCACCACCTCTTCCTCCGCCTTTCGATGTATCATCACCTTTCGTCACTCCTAAGCGTAAACCACTAACTACCAGAAATAATAATCTTGGCAATAATAACCCCTTAGGTGATGTTCTGAAAGAGATAAAGAATGGGCCTCCAAAATTAAAGCCAATCGAAAGGTATGTATCTGTTATAATTATTTCTTGTATTCAATTTTCATTGAAATTTATTAATATTGAATGAAGTTTATTTTATTAGTGATAGCATTTTGCTAACTGAAATGGGCTTGTAACTTTTTTGAATTAAGATAATGATTTAAACTCTATAGAGTCTACCTAAATGTAAATAGGAAGGTTATATTAGGTCTGATGTTTGTTGATTTGGGTTTTGACAGTTTAACTGTGCAGTATCTCAAGTCCAGATAACCACAATCTAAATCGTTCAGACATCAATACCAGAATTTAAAAAAAAAAAAAAATTAAAATTTTTTATATTTATATATAATATTTTTATATTATAATATTTATATATAATATTTTTTATTTTTATATTTATATTCTTAACATTTTTTGCCCTGCGACCTTAGAACTGTAAAAGTAAATTAAATCAATATTTCGTGGTGAACCCTCCCCCCATAATAATAGTGAGCCTAACTATTAATAATTGAATTTTGACTGTTATTTTAAATGTAAAATTTTTTTTTTTTAATATTATATAAACAAACCACTAATTTTATGCCTTTAAAGAAAAGTTTATAATAAATGATTTTTCCCACATAAAATGATTTCATTGTTGTTTTGCAACCCCCCTATCACATCATCACGGTTCCCAGGTTGAGAACCACTGCTCTAAACTTTAAAAGAATGTAATTTTTTTAATGGTTCTGTAAGTTACAAGATGGCATTAAAAATGGCAACTTTCCTCCAAATTGTCGTAAACCTCCGATTACAATAATATTTATTTTCAGGTATTAAATGGAATCATATATTTCTATTTTATTTATGACTCTATCTCATTATATACCATATTATTATGTATTTTTATTGTTAGATTACTTATAATTAAGTTGTAAAATATTCTGGAGTGCATTAGCAATAAATAAATTATTAACTATAGGTCGCCTGGAGGGAGGCCGATCAAGAGACCCAAGATCCTCACCGATCCTTCTGATATCCTCACAGAGGTACTAAAGAAGAGATTTATTGCTGCTCATTTGTCTTCGGACACAAACGATTCCGACACATCTGATTTGCCAGATGTATTTTCCCCATCGGATTGGAACAGCTGAACCCCTTTATTCCACATTTGATATCTCTTTCAGTGTCTTCCTCATTCAAGTTACCTTTGTAGACTTTTAATTACTTTTAGTAGTAATGTGATTTTATTATATATTTTTAATAAAGGCTGTTATGCTAGTAATGATTAAGTATCTGTAAATTTTGATTTCTCTGTTTCATGTCATTAATAGAAAACAAATATTTTTGGTAAATATTAATATTGGCCAGTGCCTCATTGATGATGTGTGTAATTGATGATCAAATGTGGTGCCTTAATAAATTATTTTTTAAAATGTTGAGGTATTAATAATAGGAATTATTATTGACTCAGATAATTGGTGTTCCAATGTGTAGGTTGTACTTGTGACTCTTTAATATTTAATTACTGTGTTTTATCTTGAAAGATGAATGGAAGGGCAATAAATATGTATGTTATTAGATCTCTATTCTTTGTATAAAAATAAATTACTTACATGAAAGTATATTTTATGATACATGTTATGTCCTAAGTATTGTTCAGCAGATTAAGCTAATTATGTATACCATTGGATTGACAAAATTATATTTTATTTATTTAAATATATTTTGATTTGAATTTATGTTTAAAGACATTGGTGAAAACGAGAAATTTATAAGAAAACAGAGATATTGGTGCAATCATATATTTATTATTTTTATTTGTTTAAGGAAACAAGATTAGCAATTTGTTTTTTCTCCTAACTGTGTAATTTTAACATTGCAAAACAAAAGTTTTATGAGGTTTTAGTTTTGATTTTATTTCAACGTGTACTGACTACAAAATCAATAATCTATTATCATAAGTACAAAGGCTGCCTATTAAAATTATTTCAATAATCAATCTGTAATTTTCCTTATTAAAAAACCTTTTTTATTTTAGTTTTTTATAGGAGTTTAACAACAACAAAAGACAGTGTAATTTGTTATTTGATGAAACATGTTTTCTGATTAAACTGGAGGAGATAACAGAAAATGTCCAAATATTTTTGTTTGTTTATTTCGGCTTAATGTCTTTATGTACTCCAACTAGGGCAAGAAGGACAGGTTACCAACCTATTCTAGCCATGGGAGGAAGGTCAAGCTTCATTCGTGATCCACCACAAAATAAATTTTAACCTGCTCAGGTGGGATTCGAACCCACGACCTTCAGTACCAAGCACGCTGAGACCCTTGCCCCAATTCTCACTCGACTGTTGAGTCCCAAAATGGCCAAATTTTTTAATTATGTGACCTACAAAATACAGGTGTCAAATTTAAAAGTATCGAATGTAATCGAACATAGTTTTAATAAGGGTTGAAAAACTTATTTTAACCAGACTCAGGATAATCATGTTGACCAATTATAGTTTTTAATTATCACCCAGCTTATTTTAATTATTACTCAGCGTATTATTATTTATTTTATTGTTGTTTAATGGGGCTTAACTCCTTATGTACTTCAACTAGGGCAAGGAAGGGTAATCCTACAGGTTACCAACCTATTCTAGCCAGGATGGGAAGATTTAATGGGTTACTCCTTTGTTCCCTGAAAATGCCTTAAATTTTTTTTCCGAGGAAGACTGAATCAGCTGTGAACATTAATTATGAACTTTGTTTTTTTTTCTTTTACAACAGCTCATAAAATCCACCTTCTCTATTACAAATCCAAACAATTGCTTTCACTATTCAACAATACTTTATAATTTTATCCATCTTCACTTTCAATTTGTTTTCTATTAAATCATTTAAACATTCATAGTTTAACTTTTAAAAAACTCATTTCTATCCACAAATTTCAAAATATTGCAAATTTTAATTACACAATTTTTTTTAAAAGAATGTGTTTTATACCTTGTACATCGTATTGAGAAAAATTATGAAGGTACTAAAGCCATTATATGGCTCTTGTATTTCTAAAGCACAAGTCAAAAATCCGTATTCTGAGTTGTCATTTTGTTGAATTGCATTGTAAGTCAAAATAATTCTTTTTTTTTTAATTAAAAAAAAAATTCTTCATTAATATATTTGGTTGCCTGGTAGCTCTAATTTTTTTTGGACTGTGACAAGGTACATTGTCCCTTCAATAAACTTAGATTTCCTTACCATACATCTCCAAATCTACTTCATATTTAGCAGCGAGCACAAAGTTCTTGGATTTGAGCTCTTCATTCACATTCCTCCACACATTTTGGTTGTCTCTAAGGCAAAAGAGATCTATTTTGCACTTGTGAGTATATAACACCAGCAATTATACCTGGATAGGCAAAATTAAGGACTCCCACCATATCATCGTCCGATTAGCCATTACAGCATAGTGACATTTAACGAAATAAACAAACAATATAACACCAGCTCCCAGAATTTTTAGGGCAGTTCACTTTTTCTTTTGCATAAAAACTCAGTCATTTTATAATAGATGCTTCGTTGTTATTTATGAAGCACTAAGTCACGGATTTTCTTATAGCTAATAATTATCTGTTCATGCCCAGAAAAATTTTGAGTGGCTGGAACTGGGCCTTGCTTAAACTGTACCGACTTAAAATGTTTGAGACAGTTATGTGACTAAAATTTAAAGATTTTCATTATTCATGTATACTTTTACATTCTTAGGTATGTCTTCAAATTATGATTTTTTATTCAGCATTAATTTCCTTGGCTCCCCAACCCATCATTAAACATGAACTGACAATAAATATATCTAGCACCTGATAAGACCACTCGCAACACAGGGACAATCCCTGTGTTCTATACATCAATAGTGTTCCTATTTTTTTTTTATTTATTTATTTTTTTGCATTTTCCAATCAACATAATAAAATTTATTCTCCATATAGCTAAAATATCATGATTTCTTCAGTATGTATTTAATCAAGAATCTATTCCCATTTTGTCGATACCAGCTGTGTACTTACAGAAAACTTATCCTAGTTAACAATGGGTAAATTCAAATTTTTGTAAGTGTTCCAATACCATTTTTAAACCAGCTGAATATGTTCCATCAAAGTCAAAATTGTACACAAAAAGCTCCAAATCTCACCTAATACAGATCACTAATGGCACTTAGGTTTTTATGCCGACTTAAAGCAATAGTGGGATTTGGCTATGCAATTTCAAAACACAGTGATAACTTCATAGCTTTATAGAATGAATATTTTGGATATCTGTTATTTGTAAATCAATTGGGTAAGTATCAAGTAGTCTCTGTTAAAGAATTAGAATTTACGAAAGTTAAATTGTTTTTAAAATACCCTATCATTTTGATAAAATAGCTGTTGAACCTTTGAATAACAATATTCATTTTTCATTGTACTTAATATTCAAATGAAACTTACATTACATTAATGTTTCACTTAAAGCAGGGTTTGCCTTTATTGATTGAAATGAAAAGATAAATGAGGAATAGGGAATCGCACAGGAATACCTCATTAAATCATACATTAATATTTTATAAATTTTGTGTATTTATATCATGTAAATTCACTATATATTATTGAATATGCTCCCTAATTTATTACCCTCGTAGAATTAAATCAGAGATAAAACTACCAATCAGGTTAGAAGATGCCAGTAAATTTTAATAAATTTGGTGGCAAACCTGTGGAGAATATAACTAAAACTAAACTTTGTAGTACCTAATCATGTTACAAACCTATTGCTTTGCATGGGAATAAACTTAAATTATCACTTAAAACAAAAAAAAAAAATTTATTACAATATGAATAAGATAAATTCGGTTTTCTTCTTTCGCACATTTGATTCTGTAAATTTATAGGCTACTTAGTTAAATTCCTTCCTTACTTTTGTTTTGGACATTTATTGTGGTAAAACCAAAGTAATCCATACAGAAATTCACCAGGTGCTGTAGGTGATGGCGATGCCAAAAATCTTCTCCCTTCATCCAATGAAATTTCGACAACTTCAATAAGTTCAGAATCAACACCACCACCTTCACTTACTTTCATACTGTCATCAACTTCAACGTAATACATAGTTTGAAAATTGCCAGCTATGCCAATTGAACTCCTGAAAGTTTGTATTTTTTCAAGATCACCAGTTTTAACTTTGTAACCACATTCTTCGTAAACTTCTTCAACAGCAATTTCTTCCAGAGGTTTATCTTTATCAACAATACCAGCACAAAACTCCAATGTGATCCCCAGAGTTGCAGGATATTTTATAGTATCAATAGAGTCTACTTTATCATAATCAGGTACACTATTCAGATAAACACCAGGTCTAAACTGTTTTACACAGACTAAAACACTTCTAGTAATGTTGAAAATTATTACTGTGACACTAGCATGGGTTTTGACAAGGTCCCACACTTTAGAAACACCATTTTGTAAATAATGCATTCTGAATGGAATAACATATTGTGAATCTAGGAGACCTCCTAGTTTGATATTATCTATTTTCAACATTCTGAGCAATTTTTTAAAAATCCTAGTCAAGCTTATCAGCAGCTAAGCCGCAATTGACATAACGATCTAGTCACAAATTATGATAATGGAGCAGTTTAATGATAACCTTTCGAAAGTAAAGAGCAGCACACGAGATCTTTGGTTAGTATTAAAAGTGAAAACATAAAATTATGAAAATCCAGAAGGGAAAAAAAAACAAAAACGAATTAGCAAAAGCAGGGCAATATAGGTCAAGGGAAGAATTGGTTTGTGTTTGAGTTAGTCAGTCCATGGCAGGTGTAGAGGCAACAACTAACTCACTTCACTATTATCTACGAGTTCAAACAAACTAAATGCCGAACAGAAAATAATCGGAGTTATCGTGCGAGGCTATCTTGCGGTTATTAGTTAAACAGTGTGTGCAGTGATATTTTGCCAATAACAATAAATAGTGTTAATAGCATCTACCCCTCTATAGGTTAGTATGCAGTTCAATATTATTAATATAGAATATTATATTAGAAAATTATAATGCAAGCCTGCATATTACTACGAAAAGATTACTCATCGGTAATTGTTAACTAATTTTTTACACTTGAGGGGACGGTGTAATGAAGTTGAAACAACGCTTTCGAGATTGTGGCGAGTTTTCTCCATAAATTTTCAATAAAAAATGTATAATTTTATATTTAAGTTTATGCGGAATTTGTATAATTCCACGGGATCTTATCAGCTGGAGATGTTTGACCTTAACCTACCACTGCACGAAATTTTGCGCCTGCACTGTTTATGGCGAAAGCTGAAAGTTTGTTTACATTCTTGTTAGAGCTCGCCTTTTGAAAACTTTTATAATAATATCTACTTAATTAAGACTATTGTCATATCATTAATATACTTATGTCCTTATTTTGAATATTTATTAATAATTACAACGTCAAGTAATCTATTTAATATCATTCTCTAGTATATTCATATGAATATTTTGATTTTTTTTTTTTTTAATTTAAAGCATTTTTTAATTGAATTCATACCTTTAAACTATTAATTCTAAATTTTACTTATATAATTGCACTTTTAATTTTAATGCCATTTCCTTATTTCTTTTACAATTCAAATCCTTATAATTATGCTGATTTGAAGATTATACATTCTCACCAAGTGTCATAAATAGTAACAATGAATGAATTATGAGTTAAAAAAAAAATGGAATAGCAATGAATTTAAGAATTTGTTTACATATTTTTAATATATATTTGTAATTTAAACTTCAGTAAAATTTAATAATATTTTATTTAATTTTAATATTTAAAGTAATATTTTCACATGTAAAAATTATTATTTTAAGTAAATTTTTTGATTAATTATTGCATAACTATCATATAAATATTATATTAGTATTATATAAACCAAGAAGATTGTTGAAAATGCAGTAAAAAGAAAAATAAAGTAATCCTTGATTGTATTGACGTCTTGATTTTAGATCTCATTCAGGCATCTTTTGGTACAAGGAATTACCCTATTTACATGAAGTACAAACAAAAGTATTAAATGAATAAGATATTGTCTGTATCCAATTTAGAAGTCATATTTTATTTTATAAACCTGAAGAAGGCTCTCAAAGGAGGCCGTTACCTCGGCACAATAAAGTTCCAGATTTTTCTTGACCTCATCCCCAACTATCTTATTGATTTAACCAACGATTACCTATATACTTATAAATATATATTTCTTAAAATATTTGTCTATCTAATAATTTTAAATATCGTATTATGGTCTCAGCGTGCTTGGTACTGGATTCGAATCCCTCCTGGACGGATCAAAATTTATTTTATGGCGAACCTGAATAAATCTTGACCTTCCCACCCTGACAAGAATAGGTTGGTAACCTGTAGGATAACCCGTCCTTTCTACCCTAGCTGGAGTACATAAGTACGTTAAGCACTAGTAAACAAACAAAAAACAAATACTTTATTAAGGTTTAGTTAAAGAATCAAGAAATCAAAAATTTGTAAGGCTATAGAAAATTTAGAGAAAGGAAACCCACTGCTTTCTAGAAGACTAAATAACAAAAACCCTGAATGGAAAAAACAATAGATCATGTATATGTCTATCTATAATCCGCTGCTTTAACCAATTTACATTTTAGAATTTAAAGGATCAAATCACTTAAATTAATTGTTAAGTTAAAGCAACAATTAATGATTATAGAAATGAACAAAGTTGAGAGAAAATGGGGGTTTCAAACAGTCGTCAAAGCAGCAACACCAACAGAGCTAATTCTTGTTAAAACATTACATTTTTGAGGGTGAAAAAAAGGGACACAGTTTGAGGGTGAAAAAAAAAAGTTCTACAAGAAAACTATAGGCCCCCCACCATAAGACATATCCATGTCAAAAAATAACACAAATTGAAGCAGGTATGAATTTATAAAATTATAAAATTATTTATATACGTTTTACAAACATATGGTCAATATCTAATGAATAACTAGAAAAAATAGAATAAATATAGCTACTAGATAAAAAAAACTAGATAAAATATAATTACTATATCAGAAATATATACGAAGGAACACAAAATAGAAATATACGAAGGAACACCATGAGTAAGTTGGATGGGGAATCATAAGGAATTGTTTAGGAAAAATAAAGAACCGAGCAGGTTTTTGACCTCAATTATTTCCTATTATAAGAAACACGCAAAATTTCAAAAATAATTTTAGCTGTTGATTTTTATTTATTTATTAACAAAGTCGGCTTAGAGCCTTAAAAAGATAGATCTAAACTATAAAATAATCACCTACATATATTAATCATGTCGAGAATGATTATTTTTAAGGTAAACCAGAAGGTCTTGACATCAAAAACTACGTGTTCAAAATTTAACACAAAATAAAAAACACTTTATTTTATAATGGTAACAACCAAAACTGGAAAGGTTACAAATTAAAACATTATTAATAATTATATACAAAACTGGTTGCCCTCGCAACACATAAAAGTAGTCCGTTAAAAAAAAAAAAAAAAAAAAAAAAATTAGCAAAATTAATATTTGTTATGCTTAGTAGCTACTGCTACAATCATTTAAATATTGTAATAATATTTAAATATTATAATACAATAACATTTTAATTATATATATATATATATATATATATATATATATATATATATATATATATATATATATATATATATATATATATATATATAAAACAGCTCCAAAAATATATATTCAATAAGGACAAGTTGGCATATACTCAGAGAGCTGTCAATTAAAAGTGGTCTTTATAATTCGAGTGTGTGATAATCTTAAATTAAAAATTAAATTTCTTAAAATAAAGATACTCAATTTCTTCCTGATCAAGAAAAACAATAGATCATGAATATGTCTATCTATAATCCTCTGCTTCTGATAAGGAATGTATCGTCAAATTTTCGATCCGAGCAACACCACCAGAGCTAGAACATTTCAAATTCAATGTGACAAAAAAAAACAAAAACAGTACTCTAAAAAGGTATGGAACCCCAGCCAAACATCATACCCATGTAAAAAAAATGAAAAGCAGTTTCACCTCTACTAAGTACAAAAAAATAAATAAAATCAGGTCGCTTACATTACATTAATTCGTAAAACTGAAAGTTTGTGTAAAATATGCACTTGACTCATTTTTCACAGGTGAAATTTCAATTTTCGAGCTCTAACCGAATATTCACAGAGGAATATTAATTTTTATAATAGCCGCTTAACTTAGCCATATAGACACATAAATAAATAAAGAGATAAAAATTAGCTTTCTGGTGGTACCCTTAGCCCAAAATTCAAACATTTACACAACATACTATTCACAAGTGCCACAGATTTATCATCTTCCTCATAACTACCCATTTTACCCCCGCTTAGTAAGTCAATAATCGTTATAAATGTAACGAAAATACTTGTTGAAAAGAGAGTGAGAGTGACATCCCTGTAATAAGCGATGAATTTTCTCATCTTTCGCACCCTTCAGTGATTAGTTTACCGGGTTGTTGAGGAGAGATTAAAAAAAAATAAAATTAGTTCAACCATCAAGTACATCCTCAAAGTATTCATGCAGGTTGGAAAATAATACTTAAAATAGAAAAAGCTTTCGATAGAGCTGAACGCCAAAGTTAATGACTAAGAGGCCTTGATCCAGTGTTCAATAAATAGCGGTACTGGGCTCTATCTCTTCCTCATTCTTATCTTCGCCTCGCGGTCCTTGAACCACTTAAGTCTATGAGCCATAATAATAAGGCTTTCTTCTAAGCCTATAACTTGTATCTTAAAAAGTATGATTTTTGAATAATCAAATATTAAACAAAATAAAAAACAATCAGATTCAAATTGATAATTTACTTCATATACTGATTTGATCTTATGTATCTGTCGTCAAATGGACCGAGGTATTAAAACAAGTATGATTGTATAAAAGGATCAATTAAATTAGGTATTAACCATTTTTTAAGGAATTTGTTTTGTATAAATATTACAATCAGCATTGCTTAAAGTCGATAAAAAAAATAGATAATATGGACGGTTATGGGTCCATTCATGCAATATATACAATTGAAAATAAATTAAATTAAAACATTTATCTATGCAATATATAAAATAAATTAAAAACAATACAATACTTAAAAAGAAAAAAAAATTAAAGACCCTCTTGAGCTTGTTGGCTAAAGAAAGAATAAGATGGAACATGTTAAGGGGTTGCCGTCTTGACCGTCGCTGCTCATGTTTACTATTTTATTTTTTATTTTTTAATTCAAACCAATATAACTCATAAAGGGTAGGCCCCAGCGACAAATGTTATATAACAAAAAATATTCTCCATTTAATTTTCTGATAAGGAAACTATCAACAAATTTCCAATCCGAGCAACACCAACAGAACTAGAGCGTGTCAAACTACGCGTAACGCCCTCGTGTTTCCCCAAAACGTATCACTTTTGACCAACTAGATTACGGGTAAAACATGTTCCATGTTAAGACACAATCATACTACTATTTATATATATTGTATATAACACTACTTGCAGCAAACGACCTCGCTGTTGTTAAAGTCGGCAATGAAACAAAAAATTCGTTCCGTTGTTACTTTGCCAGAATAATTGCTGTTATTCATAACCCAGATGGATATGAAGTTGTTTTTCATTAACGACTATAGGATACTTTAGAATTTTCAGAAGCGAATGAGGACACTGTTGTACAGAATAAAGATATTGTGAAAATTGATAGAAATAGCGCTATTGCTTTAGATCATTTCACAAAATATTTTTCTCCGAAGAATAATCTTAGATTAGCATTCACTGAGATTCCCGGAATATTCTATTTACAATTCCATTTTTTAAAAGAATTTTTTGTACTGTTATTTCGTAAAATACAGTTGGCTTGAGAAGTTCACTGATGTGTTTTGCTATATTTTTCCCTAAACCTTACTTCGGGGCAAACCCCAGCAAATTTTATCTCAACGAAAGAATGAATTCCCAGCTACGTTTAGATTCAATCTTGTTGTCAGTATCATGTGCATTTAGATTACTCCCAGATATAGCTAACTCATGCTTAAACTGAGCAACATAACCTATACGCTTCCCTCAAAAAACGAAAAACCTAAAAACGCGGGTCTTTGTCCCCCCCCCCCCATCTGCTCTATGATCAATGTAGCAAAATGCTGGTGTTTTGAAATTTTGTTTTTTTTAGAACTGTCGATGAATGTTTAACATACGAAACAAGTTTTCAAATAAAAATAATTCCAGTAGAAGTGGCAATAAATACAGCAATTCTAGTTGTGTTGATCCTTCTAAACTATCATGCGTGCCTTTAGTAAAAACTATTCTGTTAGTTTTTCAGTTTTTTTTTCTTTTAATTTAAAAAAAAGTCAGTTTTAAAATTTTTCAATTTTGGGGGGTAGCAAATTCAGAGCCCTAAAAAAACAAAAGTGAACTAAGGACTAAAATTCTATATATTTTCCCCTTGATTCAAACTTATATGTCTTTTGGCTAGGGGTCTATAATTTTTTCCTGTAAAGTTTTTCAAAATAAAAAAAATTAACGTTTTGACACGCTCTAGCTCTGTTGGTGTTGCTCGGATCGAAAATTTGTCAATAATTTCCTGATCTAAAGTTTAATAGAGAATATTTTTTGTTATATAACATTTATCGCTAGGGCCTACCCTACCGTTCAGGAACTACATTCCTTTAAATGATAAAAGTCAAGCTTTACCTACATTTTTTGTGTTGGGTTTTTTTTTTCATCTGGTGATTGTACTATAATCCGAAACGATAAAAATAAATCCGTTCTTACACACAAATACTAAAATAGGTGTTGTCTGTTAGTGACACAATAGGCGTCTGGGTTTTTAGATTTATAGCACGCTATCTCGTGTAACTGATTCTGTTATAATTAGTGACCTTTACTGGATTGTCTATTAATAATTTGGTATGCTACTTAGGCTATAATATCAATTTTACTTTTCCCATATTCTTTAGTTTCCTAAGTATCTTTCACGATTTCAGAAAATAATATTCCGAACTGTTCACTCTAAAGCTCAATTCGATCCTCGTGCTGTTTACGTTTGTGGACATAATTAAATATGCACTGACAGGATGATCTATGGTGGGAAGAGATATTAATGATGTGGTTCGACAATTAGGAGTAATTGGTTTGTAGTGGTCGTTGTGGAGATGTAAATATCAGATAGGCGCAGCTGCAGTCAATGGTGGATAGACTTTTATTGTAATTATCAGGAATTCTCGCCTTACAGAGTGTTCAATTCCCTTGATTACACATTTCGTTACCTTATACAGCAGAACCTCGCTAATCAACCTCTGGCGGAGTCCGGGAGAGGGGACAAAATTTTTGCAAAATCCTTAATAGTCCAGTAAAATTATACATTTCGGTGTGAAAAAGGTCGAGTAGTTTTGATTTATTTATATATCGCTGGCAGAGATGCGTCGGTACCAATTTTTTTTAATTCTCGGCACCGGTGTCTCAGTTAAAAATAAATTGATATTGAATGGAAAATAAATGAAAATGATAAAATTAACTTTATTCTGGTACGTATTGTCCCCTATGAATAACCAAAATGTATAATAGATAGTACAATAGTCTAGCTTATATAATTTCTAACAACGCTATTTATATATGAAGAACGTGTGACATGTAAGTTTGGTTAATAGTAAATAAAATTGCATAAAGAACTTTCAGAAAATATACAACATAAGAAGTAAAACAAAAATAAAATAAATAACCATGAAAAAATACGAAAAGATTTGTAGAGAAAACAGACTATAGCTATATGTACATTGATTGGAGAATATATTTACAGATAGGTACTATGATATTCATTTATATTCACTGTATATATACATGAATACACACACGGACTGAAAAAGGAGTGTTTTAAATGAGCTTAAGGAAAGGGCACTGTTTTGGGTCATCTATGTCTAATGAAGCGTAGTACACATTGGGACTTTTTCATCGATAGTCCAAGCAACGAAGACCAAAAAAGGCCGAATAGGGGACATAATTCATGTAGAAGACAATTTTGGCACAGTTGTAAGGGGAGGTTTCCTTAACAGTACTAAGAATACTATAGGAACTATGGGGGGTGGGGGTGGAGCTAAGGGTGGGGGGGGGCGCTCTAAAGGTCGGTTTTTTCAGTTTTTCGTTAATAACCCGAAAACTCTTGCCTCTAGCGAAAATATGTTTATTTACTAAATTAATTTACATAAAATTGTTTACAAAAAAGGTTCTATACATGTTTTTTCTGGGATCAATGCTTAAGAAGATATACTGGGGGGGGATATAGAAAATGTAAAAAAAAAACTCGTTTTTATTGTTAAAATTTATGTATTAATTGTTAAAATTCCCATGTTTATTGTTACAAATGAATAGTTTTTTTTTTATTCATTGAATGTTTATTGCTAAAAATAAAATTATTGTCGCTAAGCCTAATATGCTTATTATAGTACTTGCGGTAAGTCGCACTTTTCCTCAAAAACACGTTTGTCGGTACTCTTTTGGCTATAACTCCGAAACTATTTGCCTAATCTGGAATTACTTTTTTTTTGTCATCTTAAAGCTGGTTAAATTTGTTATCAGATACCATGTATTTAGTTTTAATTACGTTCCGTGAAATATCTTTTCCACTTCGCTGAATTCCGCGTACCGTTGTCAAATCCTTATTTCTTCGGAACATTTCTCGCTATAACTCTAAAACCATTTGTTCGATTCCGACTTTCTTTTTTCCATCTCATAGTTGGTTAAATGTTCTATTAGATCCTATATATCAAATGTTGATAAAATTCCATTAAATCCCCTTGCCAGCACGTTAACAACAGTAAACTGTTATAAAATTATAGTTTTTTTTTGCCATATTTTCTCTATAACTCCTAAAAAATTTGTACGATCCCAAATTGCCTTATTTCATTTTAAAGCTACTTAAATTATCTATGGGGTCCTATCTACGACTTTTAATTATATTCCGTGCAATACCCATGCTAGCACACTAAATATGTATGTTTTGGCAGAACATGACATATTTAATATGTTAAGTGGGCAGGCGTGGGTGTTTCACGGACTTTAATCGAAATTTGATATATAGGATCTAATAGCAAATTCGAGAACCTGAATTTAAGTACCTGGGTTCAATAGTCAGCACCCCCTGGAGATTAGGAAAAGGAGAGCAAGGCAGTTCAGAGGGAGAATACTCTCAAGAAAGACCAAGCTCTACCTCTATAAAACCTTAGTGCGCCCCGTGCTCCTGTATGGATCGGAAAAAGAAAATCTTTGAAGAAAAGTTCTCCAAATGGTGGGGTTTGGAAAGAGTTATAACGAGTTAAACCTGTTCCTTAAGGTACGCTGGGCATATTGCCAGAAAAAAATAAGGATTTCACAACGGTACGCGGAATTCAGCGATGTTGGGGGTGGAAAACGGATATTTCGATTGGAGGAAACGGCCAAACGTAAAAAAAAAAAAAAAAAAATTAAAACTAAATACATAGAAATTCGGAATCGAACAAATGGTTTTGATAACAAATTTAAGGATTTCCAGCTTCAGCGAGGTGGAAAAGATGAACGTAAAAAAAATGGTATCTGTAATTAACCAGATTAGAAAAAAAAAGTAAAATATTTTCGTAGTTATAGCCAAAAGAGTACCGACAAACATGTTTTTGAGGAAAAGTGCGACTTACCGTAAGTACTATAATAAGCATATTAGGCTTAACGACAATAATTTTATTTTTAGCAATAAGCATTCAAATAATAATAATAAACTATTCATTTGTAACAATAAACATTGGAATTTTAACAATAAATATATAAATTTTAACAATAAAAACGTGTTTTTTTTTACATTTTCCATATTCTTCCCACTATATCTTTTTAAGCATTGATCCCAGAAAAAACATGTATAGAACCTTTTTTGTAAACAATTTTATTTAAATTAATTTAGTAAATAAACATATTTTCGTTAAAGGCAAGGGTTTTCGAGTTATTAACGAAAAACCGAAAAAAACCAACCTTTAGAGCGCCCCCCCCACCATTAGCTCCCAGTACCCCCAGTACTTTTATTATGTTGTTAAGGACACCTCCCCCTACAAGTTTCCCAAAATTGGCTTCTACATGAATTAACTACTCTAAAAATCCTTCGTTGCTTGGACTACGACTCATGATGCGGCACTGAATCCGTGCTGCATAAATTCATTCGTACGAGCCCAGCTAGGTATCGTAAGAAAAATATCGATACTTGATATTGAATTTTGAGCTCTAAATATCGATACAGGGTACATTGATGACCAAAAATATGATCAAAAATTTTGTTTTATGTAATGCCATTTTTAATATTCCAATCACGTTACAATGATATTTCTGTTTATTTTATCGTTTTAGCTAATTTAGTTACCAAAGTTTATAGGAAAGAGCTATCGATAAAAGTGAAACTCTAATGAAGAATCGGAATCTACCTAGTGGATTAGTGGTTCAATGTAGTTACCTTAATTTATTTTCCAACTAAATGAGGAACACAATCATGTTTCAAATATTTAAAATTTAAAAGTAGTTTATTATGAATTAAAGAGTGGGCAGTAGGCACATATACTTATAATTAGATAACAAAACTGTGATATCAACAATTTAACTCCCACAGTTCTTTATAATTTTATAGTTACAATTTGTTAGGAACATTTGTTTAGATATATTGTTTAGATATATATGGATATATATATATATATATATATAAGTAAAGCATACGTTCAAAATAACACGTGACAGGATTGAAGCTATTCCTGTAGCAGAGTAACTATAAAGGGAAGAGGCCCACCCCCGTCAATATATCTTCCTAAATCACCGTTTCCCACCGACTCCCCCCTCTCCTTTCTCTCCTCACCCCTTCCTTCCCCTCTCCTCTCACCCCCCTCCCCTTATTCAATTTCCCACAGCCCCGCTGTTTCAGGAAGCGGGCGTTCCCTTCAAATCGCCGGTTGTCTTTCTCCAGTCAGCGCGGTTCCCTGCTATAAATGAGATTTTGTCTTTTTGGCGTGGAATTTCCTATCAATTTCCAGCTTATTATAATGTAGATTCGATCTATCCGTACGATAAGGGACATTAAGCAGTATGGTCCCTCTGGTGTAAGGACGGAAGCATGGGTTTAACAGATCCTCGGGTTAACCGGACAATCCTTTTTAAACATGTCGGATCTTTACCAGCATAAATCCAAAAAGGGATGTCAGTCAGGACCTACTTACTGACTTATTATAAATATTCTAGGTATTCCTTGTGAAGAATTGGGTTGCAAGTTTTAAATCCTTTAAACAAACGCTAACAAATTTGTATACTGGAGTTTTAATTTCTAAATAATTTTTTCACAAATATCACATATAAAATTCGTCTAAGAAGTAAAATAAAAAAAAAATGAAATATATTATATAATCTCATTATTATAGTCCAAGTAAATTAGGATTAATTTATCAATGCTTTCCTTGATTTGTGAGCTGTCCATTGTTCATATTTTTATATTATATACGTTACAATAACTATTTTTTAAGATGAGCGTCTGAATAAAACACTTATTTACCATAAAGAACACATCTGCACGTTTCTTTTTAGTCACTTAAATCATTTTGGTCAAAATTCGACCTATCCACTTAGAAATAGAAATAGAAAATTATTTTATTCTGGGAACAAGCCCCTTAAGAATAACTACTTAGTACAGAAAGAAATGAAATTAGTTACATCTGGTCAGAGGCATGATGAATAAATAAAATTAAAAAATAAATATAAATAAAAATAAAAAATAATAAAATAAAGAAGAAATAATAATGATAATGTATACATAGATACTAATGTAATATATAAACAGGAAAATAAATAGATTGTTTTGATACAATGCTTATTATATACAATATAAGAACCCAAATGTTGTATTTAGAGTGAGAAAAAATTATTTTGATTGGTTACACTGAGTGTGTTTCAGAAAGAGTTAGATATCATTTAATTGTGAAAGTAGATTGCTAGATTACAGAAAGCGTCACCTTGGATAAGAAGGAGGTACTGGAAATAGAGGAATTTGAATGTTTTTAGAGATTTCGCTTGTCTAATATGAGAAGGAATGGAACAATTCCATAGGATGGTTGAGCGGAATAGGAAAGAGCGCTCAGTAGTTCTGTGGGATGGGGTATATAGATCAGAAAGACGGGATCTTGTGTTCATTGAATTGATTGCAGATCTGAATTGAAGCGTATTGTAAATATAGGAAGGAGGAAGGGTGCTGATAATTTGGTAAAGGAATGATCCATGGAAATATTTTCTACGGAATATGGGATAAAGCCAGTTTAATTCGGAATAGAGGAAGGAAACGTGGGAGCGCCTCGGTATATCGAAGACAAATCTGGCAAAGCAGTTCATAATTCGTTTCAATCTGTCTTCGAGAACCGTCGAGAGACTACCATAAACTAGACAACCATAATAAGGTAACTTATTGACTAGGATGACAGATATATTCAAACAAGGGCTGACATATAACATTATAATTATAATAAGAGATCATTACTAAGTTTGATAACTGAGGTGATAAAAAAAAACAAAAAAAAACTGAAACAATGGAAAATTACTATGGTGTCTTCCTTGGATGGTCCCGGCCTCCAGTAAGGTGTCATCAGGGGAGGCATAAAGGACAGACAATACAAGAATATTACGATGTTATGGATTGTTATTAAAAAGAAGAAACAAGGAAAAATAATCTTTATTCTTGGACACTTTGTTAAAAACAACATTAATAAAATTTGACATTGGAGTTACATACATATCTATCAACAATTTAATAGGGGTGAATCATCACATTTTTTTTTTTTGGGAGGGAGGGAGAGGGTGAATCCCACCCCCTCCCCCTCAAAAAAAAATTATATCAGTGATGTTTCACCCCTATTAATTGTTGGTAATGATGACCCCCTATGAGGGGGTTCACCCCTTACCCAAAAAAAGAAAGCTAACTAAAAAAGAATAAAGAAAAACAAAAACTCGTGGCGTGCCCCTTTTTGTACACCACGAGAGACGGCAAAGAGACGTGGCGAGGGCGTGGCGCGGACTTTTGTCTCTTCCGCGCCACTCCTATTAAACAAACGTTCCAATTCACACAGAACGGACGTGGCGCGGACTTTTTTTTAATAGGAAAAACATGGAAGAGACAAAAGCGCCACGTCCGCGCCACGTCTCCGCCACGTCCGTTCTGTGTGAATTGGGCCTTACACTAATGTATAATTAAACAATGGGTAGAGATAGGTATAGTGCTGTACGAATAATAAATGATTTTTCAAAGGAAGCAGTTACATGATAGGGGATTCACTAGTCAATGGGCTGAGATCTGGTATTCCAAAAGAACGAAGGGAAAGGACTTCGTAAATATATGAAGGCCTTTTTGGACTTTATTGCTTGGATTAGAAAGGTACCAAGTAAGTATTGTTTGAGTACGGCCCAACTACTATTCCCGAGGAGAGTTATGAATTCCCATATTTTTGTTAAGATCTGTGTGAAGTTGGCACGCTAGTATAACCACAAATATTTCCTATTAATTGCTTAAAAAAGCAAGATCAAAGGTTTTTAGGTATTCCCATGGAACCTCGACTCCCGCTCAAAATACCTTATCCTCGATTGTTACCTTCTCTTCTAATTATTTTTATGATTTGACCATTTTTTGTGAAGACTGCTTCACTTCATTCCACACTAGAAGGAAAAATTAGCCACCCATATTAACGACGCTCACTGTTTTTAATAATATCAATGATATTTTCTTTTGTTTTATCACTTCGTTATCATATCTTGAAAATTTAATAAACAATGAACCATTATCACAATCTGTAATGTGTTGATACTATAATTTTTCGATTCTCGGTACTTTTACCTCGTTTTAAAAATACATTGCTATCAGATACAATAATCGATGTGAGAAAGCTGTTAACAACAGAAGCTGGGGCTATTTTGGGAGTTGAAGAAGTGCAACTACAGGAAACAAGAGCATTAGCAGTAGTTGGCTCGGTCTTTTCATGTAATGAATGAATGGGATCGTTGGCATTAGGCTTAAGTGGAAGCGAGGAATCATTTGAGCGATCAGGATGTATCAGCGTGTGATGATTCCTGGATGAGCATCTACGGCATGATGCCGTCGAAGGGCAATCGGCTTTCAGGTGTGAACCAAAGCAATTGAAACACCTTCTATGTGTGCGGAGAGAAAGGAAATCTTTTCTTCCCTTGACACTGGAAAAAGGTTGGACATGAAGATAAAGAGTGACCCATTATGACAAAATAAGCATTTGGAAAAGATTTGTGTGGAGGATTTTTTATCATTGTTGGCTACAATGAAGGATAGTTTAGAAGCACCGTGAGATTGACGTTTATTAGTAGATGAGCTGCTGGCAGGGCTGTGGGTGGATGAAATTTCTATTGTTTTTTATTCGATGCTCTAGCATACCAAATTTTTTAAAAAAAAAAAAAAAAAAAAAATATATATATATATATATATATATATATATATATATATATATATATATATATATATATATCCAAGAAATAAATTAGTAAAAAATGAACAGGGATATCTCTAATTTTGTGTTATTTACTTTGCCTACCTTTTTTGTATTATATTTTTATTATAAACTGCATTAATAATTGCATTAAAATTAAAAATTATTATATTTTTTGCTGAAATAAAATACAATTAATGGGTTTTAAAAAATAACAAACATAAAACATTTTAGTTGCATATTTTTTTTTATTGAACTGATTAGTTTTTGGAAACAATTAATATCTTGTATAATGTCCTCTGTTAGCCTAAACCTGTGTGCACCTATTAGACATACCATTAATAATGTTTTACTGGTTTGTTGAGGAATTTCACCCTAGAGATGTTGCAATGCTGCACTCAGTTGTTGAAGGTCAATTAGCGACGGGTGATGATTAAAAAACCTTCTATGTAACGTGTCCCACATGTGCTCAATAGGATTGAGGTCTGGAGACAATGGGAGAAGGGGCTGGCGGGAAATTCCCAGGTTTTCTAAAACTTGATGAACAAGTATTCCTCTATGAGGTCGAGCGTTGTCATACAGAAATTGAAAATCTCTCCCAATGAGATCCCTAGTTTGAGGGAGGTATTCCTCAATAATTTCATGTGCATATCGAGCTGCTGTGAGGTTGGTTCGTCCTCCAGTGTAAATGCCAGCCGAGACCATTACACCACCTCCTCCAAACTGCACTGAAGGCACAATAAACTGGGGCATTGTACGCATTCCTTGTTCTTTGTAGACTCTTCGGTGCCTGCTGTCACTATACAGACAAAAACGCGACTCGTCGGTAAACATCACAGCATTCCAATATGTGTACTCTTCTAGTCGCTCGCTTCACCACATTCTTCTGAGCTGCTGGTGGTGAGCTGTTGCTGCAGGTCGTCTCAAATGAGCATATGATGTAAGGCCAACTTTCCACAAACGACTACGAATCGTTTGTGTTGATAAAAGTCTAGGTAAAACACCTTCAACTTCATTGAGGATCAGGCGTGCACTATGAAAAGGGTTTCTCCTGGCAGTGATAACAATATTTCCATTCTCTCTTTCAGTTGTAATACGTTGCGGTCTACTGCCCGGCCTTCTATTCGCACTCCCAGTCTCTCGGAATCGAGCTAAAGCCCGGGAGACGACACTCTGGGAAACGCCAACCGCTTCTGCAATATCAACTTGTCGGTGACCTTGATTACGCATTCTCACTATAATTTCGCAAATTTCGGGTTCAAGATGAACCCTTTCCTGTTTGTCTTTCCATGTTTATTGACAGTAAAACTGGATTAAAATACGAGAAAAGCTGTTTATTTACAAAATGATAAATCTTCATGTTAACTATTCTTAAGAAAACTTTTTATAAATAAAAGGATTAACAATTGTTTTGACTTTGGTTTGTATTTTCTATTTTGTTGTATCCTACTAATATTGAATATATTGGCTAATTTAATTTAAATGACCGGATAAGGGATAAATAAGGCATACCCCTATTCATTTTTGCGCAGTTTATATAATTTAATTGCAGTTCAAACAATGCTCAAAAAATAATTATAATACCAATTATTTGAGAAGATAAATATTATCTGTATTTCATTTACACACTAGATAGGAGGATGCACTGATATTGATGCACAAGATCAACTCCAGGTGTTGATTTTAATATAAAAAACCTGTATGTCGCTAATAACTTAAACTTGTAATGTTAAAAAAAAAAGAAAAAAATTAAAAAAAGTATGAGCATTTAACGAAACGAAAAATAATCTTTATTCAGGGACAACAAAAATTCTTTAAGAATAACCAAAGAACATTTAAAAAATGGCAATATAGTCTGCCTGCATTAAGGTTTTTAGTGCTTCAGTTTTGGCAGCGAACTGACGTTTACCTTGCAGTAGCAATCCTTTATTTTTCAAATGAAGGTAATGGATTCAGTATATTCTTCTTCTTGTTGTTTGGCCCTACAACTCTTGGAGAGTCCAGTCATCCTTGCAGCATGGCCTGCCCATCGTAGCCGACTCACCTTGATTACCTTCACATTATCAGAACTTCAGTACTATTCTCTTAGCTCTGTGCAACGCCATTATTATGTAAAGGACCAAATATCCTCCTAAGTATACGTCGTTCAAATCTAAGAAGATGGCCTTCTTCGGCTTTTGTTATTGCCCAACGTCCGAACCATAAGTCAATACAGGTCTAACTAGCGTCTTGTAAATTATTAGTTTCGTAGATCGGGAGATGACTTTACTTTTAAAACGCTCATGGAGTCCAAAATAGCATTTATTGGCTGACAAGATTCTTCTCTAGATCTTCGGCTTCATGTCATTATTAGAGTTCAACTGAGAACCAATGTAAATGAACTCTTCAACCCTCTCAAAGGTATTGCTACCAGCTTTATCTGACGGTGGGGATGGGCTCGTCCGTGTGGGGATCCTGCAGTCATGTACTTGGTATTTTTCTCATTTACCACAAGTCCCAATCCAGCTGCAGTTCTTTGATGCCCAACAAATGTCTTCTTCATAACTGTATAAGTTCTCCCGATGATATCCACATCATCCGCCAAAGCTAGGATCATTGCAGATTTATTAAATGCTGTACCCCCTATCTGGATTCCTGATTTTCTTACTGCATATTTTAAAGCATTCAGTATCGAGCAGTTTTGATCTATTATGTGAAAAATTGCTCTGTTTCAACGAGATATAAAAAACAATTAAATAAATTATTTTATATATATTTTTATTGTTAGGGAGAAGAATCGTCGTGTGTATAATAATAACATAATTATGTATTACAAAACTATTGCCAGCATCAGCGGCATCGATCGGTTCCTAGGAATCGACTTTGATCATTGATTCTCGATATCGATTCTTCTCAGGAATCGATAGAACCGAGAATCCACACGTCCCTAATCACAATATATATCACACTCATGTCTTAGTGTTGTATTAAATATATTTAAAAAATGTAAATTTTGGTTTAATTTATATTTCATAACAAAACGTTTTAAGTAATTAATTCAAAGTCAGATTTAATACACGGCCTGGCAAACCTTAGAGGTCTTAAGGAATTTAAATGACATTCCTGGATTTAAATGGCTTTTGATTCTCTTCCGCTTCAAGGCTGGAAGCGCCTTTTAAGGGAAACAAATTCAAAGCTGAATGAGGGCATTAAGCTTTACAGCTACCGAAAAGAGCTTCAAGTTCTTATCTTTGAAGGCTGTTTCTAATTTTAGTTAAGGAAGGCGTACGCCCTATGAAGTGGTGGGAATATCATTCTGTCACATTTATTTCAAAAATATCTAACAGAAACAACAATCTTTATTTTTTTTTAAATATGTTGAATTCCTTTGAAGCGATCTTAAGAAAATTTTAAAATTAAGTAAAACTAATGATGTTTCGACCCATGCAGTAAGCCTACATTCACTTCTATTTTACTAATCATATTGCTTATTCTTCGAGGAGGATATGTCTAATTAATGAATGAAAATTATTTTTATTTATAAGTTCAGACCGGTTTACGAACTCTAATACACAATTGAAGGGTTCGGTGGATGAAAGGGTTATGCAGCAAAACACAATTTTGTGTAATTAATGTTTAAAGTTTTTTTTTGTATAACTTTTTCCTTTAGCAGGAAAATGTTACATAGCCCCTTCATCTTTTCCATATCTATGTTCTTATTTGTTTTGAAATTTATAGATTTTGCTACCTAATACTTCTGCACCTAGCTCCTTTTTTAAACAAAATGTTACGTAACCTTTATTCACCAAACCCTTCAATTAAAATAAATCCAGATAGCAGGGCATTTCCAAGATTTATTAAAAGATTTTAGTAAAATTTAAAATAAATTAACAATAAATCTTCAAGTTTAATTCGAAATAAACAAAATAAGGGTTTCAAACGTGACTTTTTTCATTCAAACTAATATAGCTCCTAAGCGATAGATTCTGGCGACAAATGTTGCATAACAAAAAATATTCTCCATTATTAAAGTTCTGATTAGTAAACTCCCGATCCGAGCTAAACCAGCAGAGCTAGAGCTTGTCAAAATGTTATATTTTGAGGGTGAAAGACATACCCATGTCGAAACTCTGTGACACTGGTGTATATTCGGATTTGTGGAAAATTCTTATTTTAGGAAAACCGCAATTATTTCCACAAAGATTTACAAATAACCGCATAGCTAAGTCCATTAGAAACAAATAAAGAGGAAAAAATAGCTTTATGGTGATACCCATAACCCAAAATTCACAAACTTAAATTCGTAGTTTGTTGTAAATTGCAGTACAGGACCTGCCTCCAAAGCACGGTAAATAAATTAGCATCCTGGTCACAAAGAACAGGCTTCAAGTTTTCCACAGACAAGTATTGCTGTGTGCATTTCAACCGCAAAAGAAACACCGTTATTCCACCTCAAATAGTACTAAATAACAATCCTCTGGTTTTCCCCAATGTTATCCGATTCTTAGACCTCCATCTAGATAGTAAATTAGCCTGGTCCATCCATATAGAACAGCTAAAAACAATGACTACAAACAGACTAAAGTTACTGAAGAAATTTGGGAACACAACATGGGGATCGGACAGGAAAAGCATACTGCGTGTTTATGAGGCATTAATACTTAGCAAAATTGATTAAGCTAGCTACATCTATACCTTTGTAAGTAACACTAAAATTGAAAGGCTGGATTCAGTCCACCATGCTGGCATACGCCTTTCCACCGGAGCATTTAGAACAAGTCCAGCACTCAGCCTTTACATCGAAGCGGGAGTCCTATTTACTCTCTTATTGACGCCAGAAGCAAGGGCCCAAATATATAACAAAAATTTATACTCAACCAGATAATCCTGTGTATCTTTCAATTTTTAATCAAGATATTGCCCACAAATATGAAAGAGTGAAAAATTATCTCTTTCATTTGGTAGAGGATGAGATGGGTTATATCACAATTGACGAAACATCAGTCTCTACAGATAAGAAGAAACCTACCTCCATGGATATTACCACCTCCCCATGTTAACTTTAAAATGCTGGATGTCTATAAAATTAAAAAAAAAATATTCTCCTCAAGAAGTCATTCAAATATTTCTGTCTGCAGTAAATAATTACAACTGCGGCAAAGTTATATACACTGATGGCTCAGAAACAAATGAATCAACATCATGTGCAGTTTGCGATAACAGTAGGGCGCTGAAGTATAAGCTAGGTAGTCCCTGCGGTATTTTCACTGCCGGCGATATTAAAAGCGCTTCATCTAGCTCGAACATTTGTAGAACAGTCGATAATTATCTGCTCTGACTCCTTGAGTGCGTTTAAAAGCCTTTTTAAAATGTATTCGGACAATCCTATAATCCAAGAAATCCATTCCATTATAAATCAGATCACCAAATCTTCAAAAGAGCTAACCTTTTTTTGGGTCCCTAGCTATTCCGGTATACCCGGAAATGAGGAGGTGGATGGAGTAGCATGGGAAGCCCACCAATTAGAAACTATTACACCCACTTTCTTGTCCGCGGTAGACATTTTTCGACCACTACTTATGAAGGTTTTGGTTGACTGTCAGAGTGCATGGTAGGAATCGAAAAATAACAAACTGAAAAAAATCAAACCGAACATCGGTGGCTGGGCCTCTTCCTCCAGACAATGTAGATGAGAGGAGGTGATAATCACACGGCTAAGAATTGGACACTGTCGTTTAACGCATGACTACCTGATGGCAAGGTGAGATTCCCCAAAGTGTCAACTCTGCAAAGTTGCTCTAACAGTGAGGCATATCTTGGAGGAGTGTCAGTACAGGAGATGTATGGATAAATGTGGTGTACCTCGTCAGCTCTGTATTTTCTTGGGCGATAGTGAACAGTACATTCTTATATAATTTTATTTAATGTTCATTATTTTATTCATTTATTATTTTTTTCCGCCCTTGTAATCTATTTTTATTTTATATTATTTTTTTTTGTAAATCGTATTCATCTTTTTTTATTTGGTTAGAACTTTATTATTGTTATTGCTGCAATGCAGACGGTATAATTAAGTTCAAGTATATGGACAATAATAACCACCAACAGTTTTTTGCCCTTAAGAAATAAACAACAACAATAACAAACTTAAAACACAAACACACTTAGCAGACTATTCACAAGTGCTACAAAATTAGTAAATCTAAAATTGCTTGTTAATATTTTTAAATACTGCTGTATTTTATTTAATTAAAACATTTTATAATATTAATACGTCTCATTAGACCTGGTCAATCGTTTTTAAAAATGTAACTTTGAGCTGAGATTATAAAATAAAAAAAAATTGGGTGGAATTTTGTGCCTGCCAGTGAATATTCTTTTGTTTGCTTATATTATGTTTGCTCATGTTGTAAACATAAGGATAGAGTCAAAAAGCAGTGATTGTTACGACTCTGTTTACGGTTATAAATTGTAGCATGAATACTAAACCATAATTTTAATAATTAGTTCTAATTTTTCCTAATTTATTCACATTTAATTTTGTCTTGACATTTTCCCACTGAGTTGATGAATATTTTATGATGCGTGTGAAGCTGAAGCTATTTCCGGAGTGATGATCAATTTTATTCGATCTTCTTTGTCATTTTTGTTTTTAACTCGTGGGTCACACTCAAACTTTACTAAGCATACTAACTTACTGCATCGGGATCGGTTTTGGCTATCAATACACTTGTGACTTGATTAACCGACCTCCTGTCAAGTTGACCGGAGATCAACTTGTCTTGTTCGGCAATCGAATGTTTTGTGAATTTTATTTTTAATCTATTTATTGAAATTTATAACTTCATTTACCGAACTTAAATGGCAAGAAAATGCTAGTCGTTTCCGACTACTCCAACATTTACTTGACAAGCGTTCAAATGCTTCTAATATATTACATAAGACTTATTTACATGACAGTAATTAGACTCATTTAGACATACGGAATTGGGCTTTGGATCTCCACCAAACTCTCCAATTCTTCTTGATCCAATACTTAAAATTCAAAATCCTTCCTAAAATCCTCAATGCTCCTTATTATGTCACAAACGAACTTATCCATAAAGATCTTAATATGTCATATGGTGCTGATTTTGTCCCAACCCACTTGAATCCACTAGTCTCCTAACATGCCTCAGACTCCATTCCCGATATTCCTCCGAGGCGTCTGAAAAGAAGAAGGCCAAGAGACCTTCTAATGGAGAACCATTGAAGTGCTACTAGACAGCAGTTCTTCACCTGTTATTGTCATGTCATTGTAATCATTTTCCCCAAATTTACTTGTTGTGTATAATGTATACAGTTTTAAATATCAATAAATAGTTTTTTAAAAAAAATGTGATTATAAAATAATGTCATTTGCTTGTTAAACAACTACCCACTGGTTGCACTTCAATTTAAGTTCTACATGAGAAGGTCCTGTATCGAAATTTATAATGGATCCAGTTTTTCAACTGTGTTGATTTTATATCTTTTCGGATCTGAGCTTGATGCCATAAAATTTAACTTATTTGTTCAATAACTTAGTAACTGAAACGCCCTCTGTTCAAAAAAAAAAAAAATGTTTTACAGATAATATTCCTCTTCCCCTCGAGCATCTTTTGTTTTCCCTGAAGAAAAAAAATCCCTAATAAATTGACGGCCATTTTCCTCATTTGCATGTATACAATAAAGAATTGAGTTAAATAAAAAGTAAAATCAATAATTTAAAATAAAAAAATCGATTCACGATAAATTTTCGATTTATTTTTCATTAAGCTGGCTCTTTACCTTCAATTTTAGGCCCTGATGACTATTTTATCGAAAGTGCTTAGCGGCTCTTATCTGAATCAATATTCCTCTTCACTGTATCTGGGGCAATATCTCCATGTATTAGCAATCAAAACTCAATGCTTTCTTCAATAGATATATTTTTGAATACATCAAAAGCGTTCCAAAGAAAAGTTATATATATATATGAAAGTTAATTTTAGAGTACTGGTACTTTTTATAAGCTCACACAACTTTCTCATTATATCTACTCATATATCCAGTCATTACAACTAATCTTCTACATGTTCATTGTAGCTCATTTAGTAGTGGAAAAATGAGTGATAGGATAAAAAAAATTCTCCCCGACTGGGAAATACAATAGATCATGGATATTTCAATCTATGATCTACTGCTTTTTCCAATTTACATTTTAGAATTAAAAGGACCAAATCACTTAAATTAATAATTAAATTAAATTAACAATTTAAATATTAACTCTGATATAGTGAGAGTGATAAAGGAAATTCATAGGGAAAACAAATCCGAAGTAAAAATTGGCTCACTGATATCAGGAGAGTTTGGAAACACTAAAGGGCTTCTTCAAGGATGTTGGTCACAAAGATGCTGAAGGATGGGCATCCCGTTGAAAAATTCACATCTGTTTCAGCTACTATTTGCTGATGACCAGATAATCATTGCACAAGATGAGTTTGATATTGCATACATATGCAGAAAATTAACCGAACAGTATGAGAGGTGGGGCCTAAAGATAAACTATGGAAAAATAAAATATATATCGACAGAAAACGATGAGGTAAGTGACCCAGTTTTAAAAAAGTTATGTAGGGTCAACCAATTCTGCCACCTAGGAACTATTCTCGAAAGCAATAGGAGAAAGCGACACAAGAAGTGAAGAGATGATAATCAATGGACGGAAAGCAATTGGAATGTTAAATTCAGTCTCTTGGAGTGCCAACATATGTACCAATGTTAAAAAAATAATATATAAGGCCCTGGTAGACAGAATAATGCTATATAGCTCAGAAACATGGCCTCTAGAAAGATCGCAAGGCAAAAGATTTCTGGCTGTGGAGAAGGATTTTTGAAGGAGATCTTGTAATTCCTTGTAGTTTGTTGTCATTCCCACAGTATCGACAACATGGTTGACATCCTCACATCCAATCTCTTATCCATCCTCGATTCACATGCCTCCCTAAAAACCATCCTAATCCGACGTCCACCAGCACTCTGGATCACAATAGAAATCAAAAACCTACAAAAGAGACGAGAGGCCGCCCGAAGACGTTTTCGACGGACTAGACTTCAGGACGACTACGCTCTGTTTAAATCCCTTCGGAATCAGACACAAACTGCCATTCGAAAAGCTAAATCACAATATTTTCATGAAGCCCTCTCCAGTGCCTGTGATCCAAAATCAAAATGGAAAATTCTATCAAAACTTTCCTTTAGTAAACCCTTCAATGTTCCGCTTTCATTCTCTTTTACTCCTAAAGAAATGAATTCCTTTTTCGCTACCTCATCATCAAACTCTTCATCTGTTTCCGCCAGCTACGCTCCAGACTGTCCTCCTTTTAATTCCTCCAATTTTTATTTTTCCTATATCACACCCTCAGACCTCATTGATGCCATTTTTCAAAGTAAAACACAAGCTATTGGACATGATGGTATTCCACTAAAATTAATCAAATTATGCCTTCCTATATCCTTCCAGTCCTCCTACATTTATATAATTATTCTTTGCAAAATTCCATCTTTCCTTCATCCTGGAAGAAAGCTAAAATACAACCCTTACAAAAGAAATCTAACCCATCTTCACTTAACGATTTCCGTCCCATATCAATGCTTTCCAATCTGTCCAAACCCCTTGAAAGACTAGTTCAATCACAAATCTCCAATTTCCTAGAAAACTCTCATCTCCTTAATTCGTTCCAATCTGGGTTCCGACCTGGTTATTCAACTCAGACAGCCTTAACAAAAATTACTAATGACATACATACTGCTCTTGACGAACGAAAAGTAACTGTCCTTATCCTCCTAGACTTTACTAAAGCCTTTGACATCCTAGACCATTCTATTCTCCTCACGGATCTAAAAGCCCTATCTTTTTCGTCAAGCTCTCTCATCTGGTTTCATTCCTTCCTCTGTAGTAGAACTCAAATAGTATCCATACCAAATCAGCCACTTTCCTCTTCTCTTTCGTTGACATCAAGGGTAGCCAAAGGTTCCAGTGTCTCACCTATCTATCTATCCTTCCATCCTTCTGATTTAATAAAATCATTCTCCTTTATCCAAGAGGACCTTAATAGCATTTGCAAGTGGGCCTCTGATAACAAATTAAAATTAAATGTAGAAAAAACGCAGGCTATTATCATAGGTTCTAATACCCATTTGAGATCCCTTCCCCACCTCCCGATCCTGTCTATGAACTCTCAACCTATCCAATTCCACTCCACAGTTAAAAACCTTGGTATTATCTTCGACCAAACCCTTTCATGGAAACCTCATATCTCCCAAATTTCTCGACGGGTTATATCCACCCTTAAACTATTCCATTCTTCCCAGGACTCCCTTCCGAAACCTACTCGTCAACTTTTGGTTTCTTCCCTTATCCTACCCCATTTAGGCTACAGCTGTGTGGTATATGGTGGGTTGACGGCGGAATTCGAGAGTAAACTAAGAAGACTAATGAACTGTTTCGTTAGGTTTATCTTTAGGGCTCCAAAAGCCTCCCATACATCACATCTGTATACAGAGTTAAAATGGCTTTATCCTTCATCCCGCAGAAATTACTTCCTAGCCTCCTTCCTCTATCAAACCATTAATTCTCGGAATCCCTCCTACATCTATAACGTCTTCCAGTTCAGATCCTCGGTCTCCTTCCGCACTACAAGATCTCGCTCCTCAGACCTGTATATTTCTTCCCATAAGAGTACATCATTTGACCACTCCTTCATTTCCCGTACTACTTCCTTATGGAATTCACTACCCTGTAATATCCGTAATGCTCCATCTCTGTCCACATTTAAATCCCTTCTCTTTCAATACCTCCTTTCCCTCCAGAATGATACTGACTAGCAAAACCTCAGTAAAAAAAAAAAAAAAAAAAAAGCATTCAGTAGATGTAAATAGATTTTTATTTTTTCTCCTACAATTATTGGGTTTTTGTAATTTTTATTCATCTGTGTCTGTTTTTGTTCTTTATTTGTAAAATTGTAAATAGTTAACCAGATTGTTAATTTATTTATTTCATCTTGTGAAAGCTAGACTCATTGTATTTATTTATGTACATTATATTATTCTTAGGAGACGTCGTCCCAGAATAAAGTTTATTTTCTATTCTATTCTATTCTAAAATTGTAAATCCTGTGATAGATGGTGCTGCCCTACTTGATGCCGGATATCGCAGTGCCGGCTGCAATCCTCGGACGACGTGGCGCCATCTGCTGGTTGGATATCCCTACAGACCATCCATTGAAGGTAATAAGAAACTATACATTTATTTGAACAATACTTTGATCAGCCTGTTTGCATTTAATATGCTGAATAGATTCAGCTGTCCTGTATAATAAAACTTCATGTTCTACATCTGGAACAGTATGGTTTTAGTTGCGTCAGCAAAAGACTCATACGAAATCCGCAAACTAGACTTAAAATACAAGAATTGACAGAATATTCTGCATAACAAAACGAATAGTAATTAGGTCCTTCAAACTTTCAATAGATAATAAGCTTTTAATTTATAATATTCTTTTTAGACCTATCTGTCTAAAAAGGGGACGAACTACGGAAAAACTGTGGGGGGCAGCAAAATATTATATATTGTTACCCATGTCTGATATGTATTTATTTTTACTTGGGGTTTAACGTCCTTATGCGCTCCAACTAGGGCAGGATGGACGGGCTATCCTACAGGTTACCAACCTATTCTAGCCCAGGTGAGAAAGTCAAGAATTAAATTAAACTTGGGACTGAAATAAATTTTAACCCGCTCAGGTGGAATTTGAACACATGACCTTCGGCACCTCACTTGTAAACATCCATTTCTTTAGTTTCAACTTGGATTGTATTGTTAAGAGTGCTTTATTTGTAATTAGTTATTTCGTCTTCTAAAATGTAAGAAGGCCTAACAGATGTTAACATTAGTTTGAACATGGATTTAGAACTTTTTAAATTTATATTTTTTTTGTTTTCACCAGGTCGATTCTAATGCTTCCAGTTTCACATTGATCTATATGATTTATCTATAACCTCAACTGTTGTTGTTTATTAGGACTTTGCGTCCTTATGTACTCCAACCAGAGCAGGAATGACGGTTTATCCTACTGGTTACCAACCTATTCTAGCCAGGGTGGGAAGGTTAAGATTTTAATCGGATTCGCCATGATTTAAATTTTAACACGCCAAGGTGGATTTCGAATCCTCGACATTCTGTATTCTACCATGGGTTTTTATAAAATACTTCTTACTCTAATCATAGGTGTTGTTCCTAGCGACACCATAGCCCCAAATATTGGTGTCAGGTGATAAATAAATAATCATAATTATCAAATATTTTTTCTTATGTTATTATTATTATTATTATTATATGAACTTATGTATTATATTACGCTCGATCCACTCCTAGTTGAGTTCACAATTTACATTCTTAACCTGTCCTGGCTACTTACAATATATTGTTACTTATTTTTTAAGTGTTATATGTTACGGCAACACCGGGCTGTTCCAGGTCTGTCTCAACCGCCTAGTTGGTCCATGGTCTATCTCCATGGTCAGCTCTTCATCCCTCCGCTATCTACATTCCCCATCTTAAGCCCCTTTAAAGAACCTCTTCTTATTTCCTTGGACCGTCTTAAATACGGTTAAACTCCTTATTGGACGCCCCTCAAGCACAGCCCCTACCTCTATGGGCCTACTAAACCGTAGGCTTTTAATATATCATAATTATCAAAATTATTTGATATTTAGCTATAACCTAAATGTATTGCAATTAGAACATTAAACGTCCCCAATATTTTAATCTCAAAATTCTAAGAACCATAAATCACGTCACTTATTACGTTACCAATAAAACCTTACACTATTACCAAAATAACAAGTTGTATCCTTGGTTCTATACCAGCTAAGGCTTAAAACCTTCATCTAAATCTTCTGTCTTAATCTTTTTCCAGTTCCACAAATCCATCTATAATCTTCCTTGCAGATTAAAAAGGCAGTGACATCGAGATATGTTATGAAATTCGGCATTGAAGTTCTGGCAATGACCAGCTTCTCCTGTGAAACGCAGTAAATGAAAATCGCTAAGATATATTGTAAAGATGCATTGTTAAAGATCCTATTTTTAGAATACCGCCATCACAAGCTTTCACAATAATACATAACCATTGTGATATTTTTATATTGTATTACATATATTGAATCCTTACATTATGATTTTACATTTTGTTATGTAATGTTATTTTTAAGGCACATTGCCTCAGAATGAAGATTTCCTTCTATTCTAACCTTGTGTTATACATAATATTGTAAGCTTCATATATTTACATTTAATTAATTTTATTATTTAATGGCTCCTCTGACATTTTTTATGCCATCGGTAAATTTAAAGATCTTCGTCCTCTGGACAAGAAGGATTTGTTCGATTTGGAAACGATCCAAGTTTTTGAATCCTTGACCAATGTTAGTACCAGGGTCTCTCATAATGGTCTCTTTGACCTGCCTTGTTTGAATATCAAAGAAACACCGAAATGGTTGAGTGCTACTTTGGACTGAATCGCCTAAAATGCAAGAATGTTTCTTTAAATCCTTATACCGATATTCATTATGACGGTATTATCATTTTTGAATGTCTTCTTTCGTCCAGGTGCTTTTAAGTATTTGTTGAGAATTGTGAGGAATTGTTTTATTAATATGTCCTGTATTGTATGAGTAAAATAAGAAGTCGAATTTGAAAAAAAAACAAAAAAAAAACCCTAATAAAATGAACTAATAAATTTTACTATTTACTTATTTATTATAAATTTGGTAGAATTTATAGAACTATTTAATTTCAATATTAGTTAGAACCAATATTAGTGTTACTTTGAATAGAAGAAACGAAGGAGTCCTTTCGAGTCAAATTTGATGAATTTTTGTTTGTGTCAGTATCAAATCTTTCAGCAAAACAATACTTCATGCTACTAAGTCCCGAAGTGCGATCTCTTCGAATTGATTTCGATTCTCAAAACTGAGCGGTGCGAATTTTTTTTTTACGATTAAAATCCATTCTTAATATGAGCGGTTAATTAAACAAATACAATTTCATTGAGATCTGAACCCAGGCTGGCTTAATTAGTATAGCGGTGTGACTTTGATCACAAACCATATGTTTTTAGGCTATTGTTTTTAACAAACGACGATGATTCAGTATAATTGAATAGAACGTTTTGAAAATTAACATCATGCAATTTCGAAACTTAAAATTACAAATATTCTACTAAATGGATACAAAATGAACATTGTTCAGTATACTCATTTTTTAAATGTGTTGATATTGATTACAATATGATGTTAAAACTTGAGAAGAACTGCTCAACAGTAGCACTATTACTTTTTATCTTCAGGTTTACACTAATATAGTACATTTTATATAAATACATCTTACACCTTATTAAATAAATCTCATAGTAATAATTTACATAATTAGAAATGTCCAAATATGTAAATATTAGAAGTGTGTCATTCAGGGTAAACAAATATGGATATTATACTATAATGCAGTATGAGTTATAGCAGCAATTTATACATAGATAATGTGATGTACCAAGCAAAATACATAATAATTTAAATTATTTAATTGTTTATTTGAATTTATTTATGTAATGAGTTGTAAGATATATTTATATAAGATGTACAGTTTTAGTGTAAACCTGAAAATGAGAAGAATCCTTCCCGAAATAATTTAAAAGGGATATGTCGCTTGGGTTGATGTTTGACGCATTTTAAGTGAAGTAAAGATTGGTTGGTCTTTGAAATCGTAGATTGACCTATTTTTATTGGAATTTTGTACTTAATTTTAAATTACTTAAGTTTAATTTTTATCGTTTTCTGGATTAGTTGGTTTCTGCATAACGCTGTCCAATTGAAAATACTTTTTGAATAATCTGAAGTTTAATTTTTAAAAATAATATAAGATTATATTTACAATTGAAAAAAATTCGATGTTCTTTTGTTTTGTTTTTTTTTTATTACTGGAAGGACTGAAATTTATCAGTTGGATCATATTACAATACTAAATAATTATATAATTCATGCAATATGGAAGTGGAAAGTTTTATATGAATTAATATGTAATTAAATATAGATTAATGAATATTTTTCTCCCTCGAAGCTAAAAATTAAAGAGTGAATGATGAAATATTTTTTTGTAATATTACAGTTGAGTGGAAATGACGGTGACTGGAGGGCAGAAATGTGGGAAGCCAAGGAAATCAACACTCCAGGCACATTTCCTTTATTGGAATTCCCTGGAGTACTGGAGATGTTTTGTCCTACCTCTTAGTCGTTGTTCGCAAGATGAACTTCCGATATTTGTCATAATGGAGGGGGGTCGGAGTGATCGATATTAGGAAATCGCTAAGTACGTTGTCAATAACCTTTAAGAAGAACAAAAGATTTTTTCTGTTATTAAAACATCATAAATAATTATTTAACTCGTGTCTTGTAATATACAGAATTATTTGCCGCTTCTATTGGATTTTGTTTTTTATTCGGAAACTATTTTCGATTGTTAAACGTTATCACCGATCCTAAAAACATACTAGTATTTCAAAACATCAGCACTTTGCATAGATTATGTATGAAGAGTAAAGGGAAAAGAACGAGCAAATACTATTTTTAGTATTTATCAGCAAAGTTTTTCACAAAAAACGATACAACTATACAACGTTTTTTTTTCTTTCATTAATTGATACAATATTCGTAGCGCTCAGTAAAAGAATCACAACTAAATATTACAAACTATCACTATATTTAAAAATTAATCAATTTCAACGTGTTGTAATTGAATAGATGTTAATGATAAAAAACTTTAGGCCCAACAACTATACAGGGTGAGTATCTCTTAGTGTAAAAAAAAAAAAAAAAAAAAAAAAAAATTGGGTGAAACTAGATCAAAAATGTAGCAAAATGCCGCAGACCTTACCTTTCTATTCCGATCCGTTGCAGGTGAGTCTGTTTCTGCAGAGGAAGGCATTTCTACCTATCCATGTATATCGTTGGTTTATGTTTGCATTGCTTTCGAATAATGTGGAGGAGAACCATGGTGCTGGAAAATCATATTTTGCCGAACTTCAGGTGAAATATCGTGATGAAGTTGTGGTAGGATATTTTGTAACAAATCTTAGTAATCTCATCATTCAATCTGTTGGGCAAATTATGATTTTTTTGAAATTATGATTTTTCAACACTATTCGACAGCAATACAAAGATGAATAAACTTACGATACTCCACATGGAACAGTAAAAATGCCTTCCCCTGTAAAAACAGACATCAGCCCATAAAATTCACCTCAAAAAGTAGTATTCTTCAACACAATCTGCATTCAGAAGCTAACAGCAAAATTGAGGTCTACGTTTATTATCATTGGATTTTAAACATTACATTGAAAATCTAATAAAATAAATCCTAAATAACAATAATAAATAAATAAACGTAATAACATAAGATCCTCTGATCTGGTGTCGCTTTATTGACAGTTTTCCTTTATTTTCTATTAAATAATAATTTTTTTCTTCGGTTTTTATTCCACTGAAGAGTTTATTATGTTAAACTGCACATTTTCCCTAAGGAATTGTCATAATGTTTTATTTACACAAGTAGCTGATTTGTATGTTAAATGAGAACACCATGTTTTTTCGGTTTCAAAAGTGAATTTCTCCTTAAATTGAAACAAAATCATTACGTTTAACATATCATTCGAAAGCTGTAATAACTGAAAAGTACGGGGGAAGAACGGGCCAATACCATGTTTAGTATTTTCCGGCGGAGCTAGTTTTTCACTAAAAACGATACCACTAACATAAACATTTTTGTTTTTCTTTCAGAAATTGATATAATTTACTCAGCGCTTCAGTAAAATAATCACAACAATAAATTACAAAATATATTTAAAAATTATAAAATTTATAAAATATGGCAAGATAACAAAAACAGGAGAAGAACGGGCTTTGTCAAGTATTCAGGCTGTGTTGCGGGTTAGTCTCACACTATATTTGTGAGCTTTTGCACCACAAAATGTGATCAAGTGTTTCAAAACCTCTTTTTTCTCTTAGGAGATCTGATTTTTGTATGCACTTTTCAAAAAGTAGAAAAGGTTTTCAGGGAGAGAGGTAACATCACTACTCTCACGAAGGTCTGCAGATCTGCTACGTTTTTTTTTTCTGCCCACTTCAGGTCTTGGAACAAGTGAACTGTGGCCCGTTGTACGTATGGCGAGTCTTCGAACTTGAGGAAATGACCCATTTTTCCCCTTTAGTTTCCGTATATTATTTTTTTTTAAGTTTAAGGTAAGAAATTAAACTTGTCGATTTTCACTTAAGGAAACAAAATAAAAAGGCCTGAAAAATATCTAGACCTTATAGCAGACTGAATGTTAAGAGGGTCAGGTGGATGAGCGGGTTGTCCTTTCGGTTTTTCCTATGAATGTTTGGTTTTCTCCCGTTCATCCTGGAAAAAATTTTACAATGGGACTGTTGGAAATATTTATCTTGCCATTTAAACAAAAATCTGAATTGTTTTTGAACGATTATACTATTTCTAATCTATACTATTATATAAAAATACTTTAACCACATAGTCATAAGGAAGGTTTAGCGATAATAAAATTTACATATTTTATTAAATTTTTGTTAGAAAAAGGATGAATATGTGGTACGCAGTGGATTTAGAAAATAGAACGATAGGTGGCGATTGCTATTCAAGAGAGGTTACAAAGATACGATGTTATATAGAACTAAAATTTGATAACAAAACTTGCTTAAATTAATTAGATTTTTGTTTTTAAATTTATTTATTGGCATTGGATAGTTCCATACAGCCATATATAATCTTTTATTTAATTAGTAAAAATTGAAAAAATATTACTTAATTATGTCTTAAATGAATTTTTTTATTGATTTAAAATAGTTAAATATGTAGCTTATCTCATCTCTTCCGCTTAGTGATATAATTTCTTTGTATGTAATGTTGTTATTCTTAAGGTCTTCAAAAAGTTTTTTCCTATGAGGTGTATATGTCTTACATTCCATAACGATATGATGCAAAGTTTCTCGGTTATTGCAGTTTTGGCAAGTGGCCGATTCCGAAATTCCGATACGGTGCAAATAACTGTTACACTTAAATTAATTAGATTGTTATGAAAAATACTATAAATATGTTGTGTGACGTATGCATCCCAGTGAAGGTATTATATTATGCTTTTATATGTTTTTTTAATCTTTGATTTACCGATCCTCCAGTTTTTCCATTATATATCCTCTATGCGTAATCAAGTGTTCTTTTAAAAAGAATAGGTTATACGTAAAGGGAAGCCAATGAGATTACATATAATTTGGGAAACGCCCAGAGCGAATTTTCGTTGGTACAGACCTTTTCTGAAGTATACCAAATATCTTAATGAGAAAAATAAAATATGAAAAAAACAAACCAATTAGTTTTAACCTAAAGCTAGAAGGAAAAAAAAATCATCGTTAATTAATTTTAAAAGTTTGACCTTAGTAACTAAAAAACAATAAATACTCTTAGTGTACCACCGCCTGTCTGACTTTATCATAGAGAGATGGTAATGCATAATTGAAATGGGTTGTTGTGAAATATTAATAATGAGAGAAAAAACGGACTGGCAAAAAATTAGTATTTTTCTTTTGTACTTATGTGTAAGTTTAGCCGTACTTTGAATGTCTTCTACAGAGTTAATAGAAAAATTTACAAATAAAAATTTAACGCCAATTTAGAAAGAAAATTTTAAGTTTAGAAAATAAATACTTATATAAAACTGGAAAGCTACAAAACCTTCAAAGTAATGTGTAATATTAAGGTTTTCATGAGGTGGGGGTGAATAAATATTAATATATTTAAAGTGAAAGTATTAATATAATACTTATATTATATAATAATATTTATAATATAATACTTATATATCTTGCATACTTATTCATACCACTATCTTGATATTATGCATATCTATATCTATACTGTTATACAGGGTGAGTATCTCTTAGTGTAAAAAAAAAAAAAAATTGGGTGAAACTAGATCAAAAATATAGTAAAGTGCCGCAGATCTTACCTTTCTTATTCCAATCTGTTGCAGATATACGATAAATCAAAGATTTTTTTGAGGAAACCACGGTTTTTACCATCTAAGTTGTAATATCTCCATTTCGTTTAAAGATTTATCAATGCTTGACCACATTTTCGGATTTAGCATTAAATTTACTAAACAGACCCATCTGTCTATAAAATTCACCTCGAAAAGTAGCAGATATTCTTCAACAATATCTGCATTCAAAACCTCAATTGGCAAAATTGAGGTCTATGTTCATTATAATTGAAAACCTTATAAAATAAATCCTAAATAATAATAATAAATAAATAAATGTAATAACATAAGATCCTCTGATCTGGTGTCGCTTTATTGACAGTATTTTCTATTAAACAATTTTTTTTTTCTTTGCCTTTTATTCCAATGAAGAGTTTATTATGTTTGAAATGCACATTTCCATTAAGGGATGGTCATAATGTTTTATTTATACCAGTAACTGATTTGTATGCCAAATCAGAATACCATGTTTTTTCGGCTTGTGAGATTTGCATTTTTGCGGATAGTTTTTTCGAAAACGGGTAAGCGTGGAAGTAATATAAGATATTGTAACTTCTCTAAATGAGGTGAAATCAAGCTGTTATTTAGGTCACAAGTTTGTAAAATTCAAGGTTACATTTACTCTGCTCGTATAGGAAATTTAATGCTAAATCCGAAAATGCCTTCAAACATTGATAAATCTTTAAACAAAATGGAGATATTACGGCTTAGATGGTAAAAAACGTGGTTTCCTAAAAAAAATCTTTGATTTATCGTATATCTGCAACGGATTGGAATAGAGAGGTGAGGTCTGCGATACTTTACTACATTTTTGATCTAGTTTCACCCATTTTTTTTTTTACATTAAGAGATACCCAGTATAAAAGGATGAGCTATTTTTCGTTTGTGATCACTAACCGCAAAAACTACTGAATCACTCAGTACCAAATTTTAGCTACATCGTCTTTATAGTTAAAGGAAGGTTTAGCAATAATAAAATCTAATGATTTTCAATTAATTTGTTATTGAAAAAATGATAATATGTGGATAGCAGTGTGGTTTGAGTTTATAATGGTAAAACTGCTGAACCAATCTATACCCAAATTTTAACTACATCATCCTCATAGTTCTATGAAGTATTAGGAAAAATAAAATTTACAATAATAGGCATTTAAATGTACAACGTTGAGTGGCAGAAACGAGGTTTGCTACACTGTCATTTAAATTTATGGTTAGAAAATAAAATCCAACTAGTTAAAATCAGTAAAATAATTTCTACCGAATAAAAATTATAACCAAATGAAAATGTCGACCCTTTGCTTTTTGATATTGCGAGTAAAAACATGATTCATGGGGCTTTAGTAGTAAGCAGTCATAATGCAGTCAATTAACCGCAAGTTTCTTTATAGTCTCCTTCCATCTGGATTACCAACTCATAAATTAAAATTAAAAATTTAATCTCCGATTATACTTTTGCGTAACAAATTATTTATATGTTTGAAAATATTATTGAAGAAATAATGCTCAATTGCATACTCCAGTACAAGATTATTGATAAACAAATAAAACTTCAATCGTGACGCTAGTTACTATATACTCGTATATAAAATAACAAGCCATTTTTCGTTTGTGATCACTAACCATGAAAACTACTCAAACAATCTGTACAAAATTTTAACTACATCTTCATAGCTCAAGGAAGGCTCACTGAATAATAAAATGTACTGCTTTTCATTTAAATTTTTATCAATCGAACCTGTGAAGTTTTAAAATAGACCGATAGGTGGAGAGCGCCATTCTGCAAGAGAGGCTTCAATGTTGCATTCTTATAGAGAGCTTGAAATTGATAATGAACTGTGGTACAACTTGTGGTTCCCAGTGAAATTTGTAACTCGACTGAAATATTGATAATATTATAGTAAACATTCTCTGTCCATCTGGATTACCATTCATTCATTAATATTAAAAATTGTATGGCCAATTATGTTTTTACGTGACCTTCAACCACTTAATCTGTGAAATACTTAAAATAGTATCATGTTATGAATTAAAACTATACTTGGAAATATCATTAATTTTAATTGTAACTGCGAGTGGAGAAATCGTATTTATTTCTCGAAACAAGGATTTCTTACTAATCTACCATTTTAATTAAAAACCATTAAAATTTCCAATTAAAGTCTCATTTGCAATTAAAACTAAAAAATAGCAAGGCCAGGATTACAGTGGCGGATCTTCAGACTAACTGTTACTCTTACAGTCATGATATGTTGGGCTGATAATATCTTATATCGGTAGACAAAACCCTAAATAAAGTTTATACGGATGTCTTATGACTATTTTGTTCTTTTTGAATGCTTATTACAATACAAGATTTTGATTGATAAATATATACAACTTTAATTATTAGTAAAATTATCTAAGTTCTTTACTACTTACGAGAGCGGACGAATGCGCGATGGGGAATGCTAGTTTTATATAATCCATATATATATATATATATATAGTCCATTCAATGAGTGTTGAAATAAGGGGTGTAGAGTGCATGAAATATGCGATAATTTTTTACTTTACAGCTTTGTTAGGAGTAGTTAAGAGGTAAACATGCTAAAAGTCCCTGTCCTTGGGGGAGGAGCTAACGGTGGGCTTATAAGTTCAATTTGTTTGGTTTTTCGATTATATCTCAAAAACGGTGGACTCAAGAAAAATATGCTACAAATTAAAATTAAAGCTGACTAAATTTTCTATAAAATTGATTATATACATATTTGTCGAAATTCCAACGATTTTCGAGATATACTTACTATTGATATCGATAATTGTGGAAATAAACGAAATACCTCACTTTTTGTTAAACATTTCAAATCCAAGAAACGTATATAAGAAGTTAAAATAAATTTAATGCTCAAAAATTTTTATTCTGACATTTATTCTGAGAAACGATTGTGGAAGGTACTAATAGCAAAAGTTTTACAAAAAGTGAGGTAACAATTTTTTTTTCCCGAAAATCACCGATTTTCAATAACGTATATCGCGAAATCCGTTGGAATTTCGACAAATTTATATAGAATCAATTTTATAGGAAATTGAATTAGCTTTAATTTTGATTTGAAATATATTTTTCTAGATTAGTCTACCTTTTTGAGATATAATCGAAAAACCAAATAAACTGAACTTCTCCCCTCCCCCCACCGTTAGCTCACACCACAGGAGTGGGGGGACTTTTAGTATGTTTACCTTTTAACTACTCCTAAGTAATATATGATCTTAAAAATGATTCCATATTTCATGCACTCTATAATGTGTTTATTGATATATATATATATATATATATATATATATATATATATATATATATATATATATATATATAAACTCCATCAACTGTCCGTGTGCACAGATCTCGTGACAAAAGCCCACAGATATGGCGACACCTAGCCTAGATACTCAGCGCATCGACTTGAACAGCTCAGTTCTCGAGCGACCATGATACCCCCAACAGCATGCTTCTGTCCTCAACATCGATATCAAGTGAGTCCATCAACTTCTTTGTGGTATTGAGCGGTAGGTGGTGAACCGCAAGTCAGGTGTATCAATACTTTGAGATAAATGTAATCTATCATCCTGCTTTCTTCGCAGTTGCATTGTATACAGAATAGGTGATGGAAACTAGAAAGTGGAAACAGTTCTTTTCCAACATGTATTGCCAATTCCGTTATGTGCATTTTTTTCGATTTCGATTTTTTTTGCTGGTTTCGTTTTAAAATTATATTCCGCTTCTAATGTAAAACCTGAATAAGCAAATTCAGCTTGGATCAGGTTTTGACTAAACACTTTTGAGATTTTAGCCCAAAAAATAATTAAACATATACATCAAAGCACATTTTATATTTAATGTTGTAAACAAAACCAGCCGAAATGCACACAGCGGTATTTCCAACCTCACCGATCGATATATATTAAGTAATCGAGGACTTATTTAGATTATTCTTATTTTAAAGCAATGATGTTCGATGCTAGATATCGTTAGCGATACCAAGAAATCGATTCTTTATTCTCGATACCGATACCTCGGTTTAAAAATAAATTTATATTTAAAAAAATAATCCAAAAAGAAACAAATAATCAATTAAGGAAACAGTAATAATTCAAGAAATTAATTAGTAAACCAGTAGTAGGAATGTCCTAAAACTAACGCTAGAATTGAATTAAATACAAAGACTTGAAAATTATTTCAATAATGAAAGCACGTTGTCTTATCATGTAACGCTCCATTTATATTAATTTTAAACTCTTAGCTATATATAATTATAAATAATAAATTATAATCTGTACTATTATTTAAAAGGACAAGCCATTTTCGTTTGTGATTACTAACCGCGGAAACTAATGAACCAATCTGTACCAAATTTCTACTACATAATCTTTAAAGTTCAAGGAAGGTTTAGCAATAATAAAATTTTAATATTTTCTATTATATTGCCATAAAAAAGCGATAAATATGTGGTTCGCAGTGAAGTTTGATGGTCGGCCGATAGGTGGCGAGTGCCATTTTACAAGAGAGGTTATAAATGTACGGTGTTATATTGAACTTGAAATTGATAATAAAATTCACTTATATTCAATTAAGAAATTAAAAAATATTTAAATTTGTGGTGCAACATGTGGATTCCAGTGTAGTTTAAAAATCTACCGATATGTGGCTGGCGCTATTCTGCGACCGAGTTTGCAATGGTAAAACTATTGAACCCAACTATACCAGATTTTATCTACATCTTCATAGCTCTAGGAATTTTTACAATAATAAAGTTTACTATATTAATAATTTAAATGTATAGTCTTGACCGCTATAAACTTTTATAGATGGATATTGAAACCTAACCAGATGGATCGATAAAATTATTTCCTTATCAAAATGTTGATCCTTTGCTTTTCGATATTCTGTGTAAAAATATGATTTATGGGTCTTTAGTTGTAGGAATTGATAATGCAGTATTTTATCCGCAAGAGGTTTTTAATAGTCTCTGTCTATCTGGATTACCTACTTATACATTAAAATTTAAATTCGGATGTGTAATTATGCTTTTACGTAATCTTCATACATCTAATCATAGCAATTTTTAGCCTGCTAAAAAATTGCCTGCTATGCGTGAAAATATCATTGAAGATATTTGCATTCTTCAATACAAGATTTTGATCGATAAACAAATGAAATTCAATTATTAGCTAAAATAATCTTTTAATACGGAGATTGCTATTAATAAATAAACAATGAGAAGCGATGTGTATTAATAAAATTACTATATATCACAAAACCTGTTTCCAATATCAGTGGTCGGTTCCTAAGATTCGACTTTGGATCATCGATTCTTAATACCAATTCTTTTCTCAAGAATCGATGTAATCGATAATGCAAGTTTTATGGGTTAACTTAATCTAAACTAACTTAATTTCGGACTGTTATTCATTTATTAATGTTTGACATGGATATTTCTTTTGGCTGGAGATCTATACTTCTCTTGTGGAGAGGTTTTTTTTTCCATTCTCGAAGATGTAACGTTTTTTGGTGGTGTTCATCGGATCGAAAATTCGGTTTCCTCATCAGAATTTTAACGAAGAATATTTTTAGTTTTACAACATTTGTCGCTAGGACCTACTTACTGTTTGGGAGCTATATTGGTTTGAATGAAAAAAGTTACGTTTGACCTACATTTTTTAAGTGTTGGGGCCTTTTTCGACAAGCTCTAGCTCTGATGGTGCTGCCCGGATCAAAAATTTGACGATAGTTTTCTTTTCAGAAGTAGTACATTATAGAGAGACATGTCCCATGATCTATACCTTTCCCAAATCAGGGATATTGAATTGTTTTTTTTTTAATTTATAAATATTTACAAATTTATAATAATAAAACAATTAAATTAGTTCAGCCGTCAATGGTTTTAAATAGATTCTACTGCTACCCATTGGTAACACTTAAATAAAAGTTGTATATTAGGAGGTACCTAGACCATCTTTTTTTCAGATGCTTTGGAAGGTTATCGGAAATACAATAGGAAGCAGGTTGGGAGACTTGTGTATTCGAGTGGGTATGGATCTTATCATGAAAAGATTTGGCCAAATCAGCAACATATGGGACATCAAGATGATGATGGATAAGTTTATTTTTGAGATATTAAGGAACGTTGAAGATTTCCTGAAGGATTTCGGATTGCTGGGTTTGGATACGAGATAGATTAGATAGTTTGTTGGCGACTAAAAGCTCATCTACCTATGTCAAAAAGGTCTAATTATTGTGATGCAAATGAGACTTAGTTTGAATTTGAGTTACTAATTTGAAGCTTTTAAAATTTTTGTTTATTAAATGCTGGAGTGGTCGACTACGTCGAGCGGTTTCTAGTTTTAGTCTCATGTGTTAAAAATATAAATTGATATCGATCCAAATTGCAAGAATTATGGCAATGTGTTAACAATTTCTCTGCATTATATATAAAGCTTATATACAGTATGTATGTATAAGCTTATTACGTGATTATAGCTGTTACTTATTTTGAATGTTTTTCGACTCATCAACTTATTCCTTCTAATCATAGCTATAAATAATTAAATGTAGCTAAGTCCTGTTCTTTTTTTTTTTTTTTTTTTTTTTTTGAGCCCAAAACTTCCATTGAAGTCCTATTCTGGCTTGAGTGGGAAGGTCAAGATTCATTTCGTGGGTCCGCCACGAAATACATTTTTACCCCGCCAGGTAATTTGAACCCACGAGATCCTCGCCCCAACGCACTCGGCCATTGGGTCCCCCTGTTCAAATTTATATCTATACTAAACTAAAAATTAATGTATATACACGGTGAGTACCTCAGGGTAAAAAAAAAAAAAAAAAAAAAAAAAAAAAAAAAAAAAAAAAAAAAAAAAAAAAAAAAAAAAAAAAAAAAAAAAAAAAAAAAAAAAAAAAAAAAAAAAAAAAAATTGGTAAACTAGATTAAAAATGAAGAAAAATGTCACACACAGTACCTTTCTATTCCAATCCAGACATACAATAATTCAAAGACTTCTTTGACGAAACTACGTTTTTTACCATAAGAGCTGTAATATCTCCCTTTTGTTCAAATATTTTTCAAATTTTGAACACATTTTCGGATTTAGTAGTAAATTTCCTAAAAGAACAGAGTACATGTGAATTTTGTGAACAGATGGGTCTGTTTTTACAAGGGAAGACATTTCTACCTTTCCATGTGGGATAGCGTTGGTTTATTAATGTACGGTAAATAATGTTTGCCCATCAGATTGAATGATGAGAACTACTAGGATTTGTTAAGAATTATCCCACTACAAGTTCATCACGATATTCCACCTGAAGTTCGGCTTGGTTTGTTGGTGCTCCTCCACATTATTCGAAAGCAATACAAAAATAAACCAACAATATACATGGATGGAGAAATGCCTTCCCCCCCCCCCTCCCCTGTAAAAACATACTCATCTATCCATAAAATTCATCTCAAAAAGTGGTATTCTTCAACATCATCTGCATTCAGAAGCTAACGACAAAATTAAGGTCTATGTTCATTATCATTGTATTTTAAACCTTGCATTGAAAATCTAATAAAATAAATCCTAAATAATAATAATAAATAAATAAATGTAATAACATATTTGATCTGGTGTCGGTTTATTGAAAGTTTTCCTTTATTTTTTATTAAACAATAATTTTTTCTTTCCTTTTTATTCTAATAAAGAGTTTATTGTGTTTAAAATGCATATTTCCATTAAGTGATTATCATAATGTCTTATTTACACTAGTAACTGATTTTTATGCCAAATGAAAACACCATGTTTTTTCCGGTTTTAAAAGTAAGTTTGTCCATGAAGACGAGACGGATCGTTAATTTAATCATACCATATGAAAGTTGGTTAAATTTGCAAGTTTTTGTAAGATTTGCAGTTTTGTGGATAGTTTTTTCGAAAAACGGTGACCGTTGAAGTATTACAAGACGTTGTACCTTCCCTAAATAAGGCGAAGATCAAGCTGTTCTTTTGTCCCAAGTTTGTAAAATTCATGATTACACGTGCTTTTCTCATATTGGAAATTAAATGCTATATCCGAAAAGTTGGTCAAAATTTGAAAAATCATCATTTTTATTTTTTTCAGTGATGCTATTGTTTTGTTTGTTGGTTTAATCTGTTGTTTTGTTAGTTACGTCTAATCTGATTATTCATTGTGTGAAATAATAAAATATGTTACAAATAAAAACTAACTTACACATTTTTTTAAAAAATATTTCGAACTAGATTATTACTTATAGTTTATGTAATATTAATATATTTTTTATTTTCCTTATTTGAAATATTGGCTGAAAACACTCGAGATTATGACATTCCAGGAAATCCCAGTATCGATCTCGGTTCTCAATTTCTTTTTTATCCATTCAACAGTTTGTGAATATTTATTGATTTTTATATATATATATATATATATATATATATATATATATATATATATATATATATATATAATAAATATAATATTAATTTATATTTAATTATCTAATACATACCAGGATTAAAAGACAATAAACTGGCCGGAAAAAAAAACTCCATTTACTAGACAAGCGTTCAAAGCTCCCAATAAATTACAAAAGATTTATTTACATGATAGTAATGAGACCCATTTGGATATACGGAGTTGAGCTTTGGGTTTCTCTGATCCTTCTCGAGAAATCCTCAATGCCCCTTACTATGTCAAAATAAATTTATCATATAATTATATATTATAAAAATATATTCAGCTTTTTTTCTTTACAGTAAAGTAGCTTTGAGTAATATTGCTTCTTTTTTTCTCTCTTTTAATACTCGATTACTGACCACTTTTGAAACCCATTCTAACATTGTTCGTTTTATGTTGACTGCTGGCATGTTTATAAACGACATTATCTGTAGAGAATAGTCCAACAGATGATCTTTTGAACTGGTCTCTGCTTTCTTTTGCTTTATATGCTATATCTATTGTTGTTGAAGAAAAACAAAACAACTTATTTGTATTATTTTATAATGTTATTATAAAAAGAATATCGAAACTTAATTTATCTGCCTAAAAAATATAGTGAATAACTTAAATTCAGTGTTAGCTATAACATATTTTTAAATTATAATCTTATATGATTCTTATAGAACAATTTGTAGTGAATTGGATTGTTCTAATATAATAATACCAAATAGTACTTATTGGAAGAGTAGAACAAACTTTTTCACTCAAGGGCAAATTTTTAGTAGAGATGACAAAAAATAAAATGAAAATAATAATCTCTGAAAATAAAGTAAATATTACTGTTCGCGCCAATCGGCGCTTTTGTGAGGGGGGGAAAGGAGAAAACTTTAATATACCGTATATTGACGCACTCTATGGAGCTCTAGGTAACTAGCCCTTATCTGCGTTAATCCCTACTAGAATATTCCTCTTTCTTCTAGCATCTGTGCTCCAGTACGCACCTATTAAAATTGCCCAAGACCTCATGGTCTTCCATCGCTTTTATGACCAAGGTGAAATTGCCTTCCAGGACCCTATTCCTCTTTTAAAAGTGATCTTATTTCCTGTGACGTTCATTAAAGATTTAGTTCTTCCCCTAATGAGTGGTGACATAAGAGGAGGAGAGCCTAGACAAATATTGCAGCTTAGGAGAAGCATTTGCCAGACCGTAAGGATTCCGGGGGCCCCCGGACAGACCGTCGGCAGCAGTAATAAGGTAAGAAGTTTCTTATGTACTATTTGTTTATGCTACCTTCTAAATAAAATCTCCCCACAGGTGCAAAACCTCGTTTTCATATTTTCCCATACAGTCCATTTTCTGGAGGCCGAAGCGGGTTTTTCGTTTCGGACATTATCATTTTTTTACTATACAATTACTGTAAATATTACTTACAGAGGACTATACCCAACTCAAAAAAAATCTCAACGCTACTCTCTCAGATGCTTCACTAGTGAAACAGTCAAGTGGAAACTGAAAGAGAATAGCAGTATATTCTCAGGACTTGAGTTGAGAAGCTTGCCACTGCCAGGACTCCAACATAAATATATATTTACAAAAGAGGCCATTGCCGTTTTAGTCTTCGAGGAGAGTTATAAAGATTTTGGAACTAGATAATGATTGGGCTGGAGGGTTGGGATGGTTGCGATGGTATTGAGGGATTTCTAGGATTTATATGGTATGAGGTTGAGGGCAAAATGTATATTTAGGTCATTATGAAGGGTTTTGTTAGAAACGTAATATAAAGAGCATTTACAATAGGAGGAATTTGCATTGGAAGGATTAAATACGTTTGATATTCGATTGTTTTGCTGTTTCCCCTAGTTCAAGTACATAGTTCCAAATAGATTTTAGGATGGTCGAATTGAAGGTATCTACAATTATTTGAAAATTATTGTTTGCTGTTTAGGGAAGGAGAGGCATGTCTCGTATGTCTCTCAGGTCTAAGTTCGGAAATATTGAAGTGAAAATTGTACAACATAATAGTCTAAAAGAAAATATTTACGAATCATAAGAAATATACAAAATTGTTAAGGATCACATTTTTTGTTTTTAATAAATGGCCAAAAATATTTCAATTTTTTTGGATTTGTTTTGTAATGTAAAAAATGAATTCGTTAGTAGGAAATTTAATGTAGTTAATTTTTGTTTGCCGATACGCGTAAGCTTATTAGGTGAGGCCTTTTTGGCTAGTGATAGGAGACAGTATGTAAGACGATTTAGAGGTACAAGGAATAATGTTCAGTCGCAAATATCAACTGTTATGTTTGGTGGTAGGAATGTGTTATGTGTTATGTGTGGGGTGTATTTTCAGTCTATGGTATTGGAATCTTCGTGCTCATAAACGAACGTATGATCGGTAATATGTACAGGGATATATTGAGAAACAATTTACTGCAATATGGGAGAGAAAAAAAATGGCCCCTGTAGCATTTTTAAGCACAATAACGATCATAAACACATATCAGATGTAGTAACCCGGTGTCTCCAGAAAAAAAAAAAAAGTTTTGAAGTAGCCTGGCTTAAAGTTTGGACCTATCAAAATTAAATTGATTTAAAGTCAGAAACACAGGCAGTCCATTCCACCAGACAGAATTCTGGTCTTATTAAATTTTATGCACTAACTATGTTCTGCTGTAGATGACAACTGTATATTAATAAAAATGTACAGAAAAAACTGTGGGATAACCTCGTACTACTATTAAAAGTTGAAAACTTTGTTGTCTATCACTGGCGTATATTATTTGTTTTTATTAATTCCATTTAAATTAGTGCATTTCGTTTGCGGAAAACTGTTAGATTCTTAATAAATTCCTAAATTAAACCATAATTTAAATTAAAAATATATGAAACGGAAGTTTAGATGAAATTTTGGGGTGGCTGGAAACTAATGAACACCACAGTAGGTATGTATATTGTTTGTTTATATGGGCTTAATGTCCTTATGCACTCCAACTAGAGCAGGAAGGACGGGTTATCCTACAGGTTTCCTACCTAGGAAGGTCGAGATTCTTTTCGTGGGTCTGCCACGAAATAAATTTTAACCCGCCCAGGTGGGATTGGAACCCACGACCTTCCGAACTAAGCGCTGAAAGACTTTCTGCCATCGAGTTCCCGTATATATATATATATATATATATATATATATATATATATATATATATATATATATATATATATATATATATATATATATTTAAATATATAAACGCGATTATTGACATTTCAATGCAGAGTTTTAAATTTTATTGTTTTTTTTTTTATAGAAATGTAGTTTATTTGTATTTGAATTTACAATTGAATTCTCCAAGATTATCAATTAAAAAATTAAAATAATTTATCAATAAATAAAGATACTTCTGATTATTTTACCCTTGTTTATGTATGGGATATACTGCCCCAGATTTAACAATAGTAATATTTCCCTATTTTCACTTTCATATAAATATCGATTCGTGAGTATAAATCGATGTTAAGGAATGTAATAGAATGTGAAACGAAGTGTGAAACTGCTTCATTGTGATGTTATTACGTTCTTACGTGACTCATGAACGGAGATAGGATCAGTCTGCTTGCCAAGTCAATAACACTAAATGAAGCGGTGTTGCCATTTCCATATTTTGCAAAGTTCTTACAACACTGCTATACAAACACCATAAATATATATCTGTAAATATTTTGTTTGTGAAAATAAATTTTAAGAATCCTATTTTTAAATGTATTTCATCACATAGCAGAATAAAAATGAAAACCCATTTGGACTTACGGACTTAAGCTTTGTGGCTCCACTAAATTCTCCATTTTTTCTTGTATGCAATCCTTACAATCCAAAATTTCTTAACATCTTCAAAGCTCCTTACAAACTTATCCATAAAGATTTTAATGTACTATATGTTGCTGATTTAGTCCATACACGATCCTATCCTTCCATGAAAAACTACATATCCATATGAATCCACTAGTCTCACAACTTGCTTCTCACTAGATTCTCGATAAGTCTCCGAGGCGTCTGAAAAGAAAATGGCCTAGGGCTTTCTAACGTAGAACAGTTATTGAAGTACTTCTAATGAGTAGCTCTTCACAAGTTATTGACATGCCATTGTATTCATTTTACCGCAAATTTACTTAATGTATATCTTGTATACAGTTGTAAGTATCAATAAAGTATAAATTAAAAAAATATATATTTCTTCTTAATTTCATTCATTCTTGTTATCGTTTAATCATTTTCCTCTCATTCTTATATAAAAGAACAAAACGTTCTTATAACAAGTTAACGAACATATTATACATTCAAACAAACATACTTGTTTGTTTATGGCCATGATTCTTGTATGTGAAATACTCCTAGATGTTAGAATATGAACTTGATGTGATAGTGTACATAAAAGACATTATTACATGTGCATATTTTGGTACTTTATATATCAAATTAAATTTTTTGTTCCATATAAGTCCGGCCATTGTTCTAAGAAACTTTTTTATAACCGATATTAAGTTTCTATCCATCGATAATTACAGATTTTCAATACATTTAATACTGTTCTTATGTCGTATTGATTTTGGTCGTAATATGTTTAACAGGCTGGATAAGAGATTTCTTTGAACGATGTTTATTTCCTTGAAGTTGTGATGCGATGCGAATTCAGTAGAATCCTTTCGTGTCTTGATGAGTTTTTTTTCCTGGAACGAGTATCCAATGTTCCAGTAAAATACTCCAATTTGCTGAGAGAATTCCAAATGACTTCATTTGGACCAAACAGTGTGATGTCTTCAACTATTGAAGTTCTACTAATGATTAAGGCTTCACAAGTTATTGACATGCCATTGTAATCATTTCACCGCAAATTTACTTATTGTATATATTGTATTCAGTAAATATCAATAAACTTATAAATTAAATAAATTTATATGCTAAACAATTATATTATAATGTATATTTAGGGCTTAAACAATATCTTTATAATGGAATGAAGTAGATAGATCCCGGATATACGTCGTATAACGGACTCACACGATTACATAAGCGCCCTCAGTCTGGTTGGGACTGGTATCAGTGAACTATCCCAAGGTGTTCTTTTCCAGCCGATGGTCTGTTTATTTTATTCTACGACTTATTTTATATATACATTTATTATAAACTGATTAATAATTATGTTTTAAAAAATGTATTACTATATCACTTGTAATTTACATATTATATATAATAAAATACATTTAGTAAATGTGAGGAATTATAAATCTATGATTTGGAGAAGTAGAAGGTCTCAAGGCCATCTTATTTTCAGAGGTCTTGGAGGATTTTCGGGAATCGAGTGTTGAAGAGATACGGAAATATCAATATGGTTATTGGGGATTTATACGAAAAGAAGGCAGAGTTAGCAAAAACGCACGTATCTACTTTTTTTTAATATGTTGTTAGGACCTATTAGGGCAGTTGATATCCAGGTTTGGAACCCACCAAACCTGGTGCGATTTGTGTAGTACTCGAAAAACCGCAAAATTTTTGCACTACGTGATTTTTGTAATTCATTATCCACTAGTTACCCTATAGCCTCCAACTATTGGGGTCTGTGTTATCTTATTTATTGGACTCTATCTTGTTACGAATTCTATTTATATTAGTGGCAATTACGTGATGATTAATTAATAATGTTGGCGAATATATTTTATTTTATGATATAAATTTAAAATTTAGAACATGGATGATATTACGATTGCTCTACTCATGAGCCAGCACAATATTTATATTATACACTTATTACGGGTTATTTACATTAGTTTGTCCTTATTCAAAGCTAACTTGTCGTCAACCCCACAGCTCCGCGAAAACACGTTTGTCGTACTCTTTTGGCTATAACTCTGAAACTATTTGTCCGAAACAACATTACTTTTTTTCATCTTAAAGCTGATTAAATTTACTATAAGAATCTATAAATAAAGTTTTAATCAAACCCCGTAAAATGTACATGCCAGCCCGCTAATAAAAACGTACTGTTGTATAATCCAAGTGTTTTTTGGCATATTTGTCGCTCTAACTGCTCAAATAATTGTTCGATCCCAAATTCCTTTTTTCTATCGCAAAGCTGATTAAATTTGCTATCAGATGCTATATACGTAAATTATATTAAATCCTTTAAACCACCCAAGCTATCACGCTAAATATGTATGTTTTGGCAAAATATGTAAACTATGACATGTTCAGTAGACTGTTGTGGGTATTTTATGGTGTTAATTATAAGTTACATATAAAAGTTATAATATTAAATTTAACCACCTTTATGATAAAAATATTAAATTTTTGGATCGGACAAATGGTTTTGGAGTTATAGCGAATAATGTGCCAAAAAAAAAATGTGTTTTACAAAAGTACGTAATTTTCAGTGCGACAGCTTTTGTATTTCAAGAATTTTGATACATCTTTCATATATAGGATCTAATTGTAAATTTAACCACCTTTCTGATAGAAAAAAACATTTTAAATCGGACAAATACTTTCGGAGTTAAAATGAAAAATGTGCCGATAACCATGGATTTAACAACAATACGGGTTTTTAGGCGTCTGGGATGCATATTTTAAGGGACTTGATTATAACTTCATATATACATTCCAATAGTAAATTTAACAAGCTTTTGGATGAAAAAAAGTAATTGTAGATCAGACAAATATTTTTGTAGTTATAATGAAAAATGTACTAAAAAAACTTGGATTTCACAAAAGTACGGGTTTTTAGCGTACTAGTATGTGTTTTTGGCCCCTTAATCTCTTTAACTCTAAAAATATAGGTCCAATCCAAATTCTTTTATTCATATTAATGCTAGTTAAATTTATTATCAGATCCTATGTATAAAAAACTACCTTTCTGATTGAAAAAAAAAAATACATTTTGAATCGGACAAATACTTTCGGAGTTATAATGAAAAATGTGCCAAAAACCATGGATTACAGTTTACACAATTACAGTTTCAACTGTCTATTATTAGTTATACTACTTATATTCTTATATTATATATTCTTTCTATCGTTATATAATAATACATATTATTATCCATATCGTGATTCTTAACGTACTATTGTTATACAATAATATGAAAATATACATATAAAATATATATATATAATTGTTTTATATATATTATATATAATGTTTTTTTTTTTGTTTTTTTTTACCTTTTTTGTTTTTTCGTTATTATTTTTTTTGTAATTGTCATCATTTTTACGGGTGATTAGCCCAGTGTTAGTTGTTAGTGATGTTATTATAATAAAATATGTTATGTTATTATAATAAACATGAACTAAAGATCAGTTTTTATTCATTACTACCAACTCCTTGTACCAGCTGTACCTGACAGAGTGGTGCCGGAAAATCTTCACTGACGTTCGGCGTGATCAAAAGTGATCAATTATAAAGTCATTTCTATAGCAACTAGATTTGATTTTTCGTTGAGATTCGAGAAAGGGAGTCCTTGAAAAATACCAATAGGTGAGTCTATAAAATATTTTTAACATGCATATTATCGTATTTATTATATACTACATTCCTGAAAACGGCCTTTTATTTTACTGTACATTGTACGGAAATAATTTCATGAACGATTTTATACATAGGATCTGATAATAAATTTAACCAGCATTAATATGAATAAAAGAATTTAGATCGGACCTATATTTTTAGAGTTAAAGAGATTAAGAGGCCAAAAACACATACTAGTACGCTAAAAACCCGTACTTTTGTAAAATCCAAGTTTTTTTAGTACATTTTTCATTATAACTACAAAAAATATTTGTCTGATCTACAATTTCAGAGTTATGCCTAAGCCGTCCGTTTCTACCTGGTCTCTCATGTTTCTCTTCCCAGACGGCTCCTCTGATGGTTGCCGTGGTAGCCTTCTCGGATTCAGCACCCCAAAAAACACTAAATCGTTTAGAATCTACAGTTTTTTCTTACATCATTAAACTCCTTTTTATTTTTTCAGGTATACTATTATAACTAACTATTGATAATTTTTAATTATTTTGACGGATTTAACCTATCTTACAATATCTTTACAATTTTCTATATGTAGAGTGGGGGGGGGGGGCAACTCAAAATGTGATTTGTTATAAACAAAATAAAATATTTGTAGTTCAAGAAAACCTAATTCCCTGAAATCAGTTGTGATCCCAAAAGGGAGAAGGTTAATCTAAGGTATTAAGGGTCTAAGCAGACATTTCTACCTTTTCTCATGGTCCCATACCTGTTCATCTTCCATCATAGACCACTTCCTACAGTACTCCTTGTCCTTTTGCCTTGCATTTTCGCTTCAGCCTCTACTTCCTTCAAGCTCCTTCATAATATAATCTTATTTCACACACATTTTTGGCACATTTTAAATAGGGGTATATTTCATCCATTTTTTTTTTTTTTTTTCATTTCTTCCTTTAAACGTTTTGTAAACTATTTCCTCAGGTATTGTCGGTACCGGAAGTATGTCAGCGGCTCCTATTCAGTAAAGGTATAATTGGGTATCTTGTCGAAAATCAGGCACTAAAGGTGCCACTCACACTTAAGCTTTCTGTATACTCATTTACATGGCAGTTATCAGACCCCTCTGGACATACGGAGTTGAGCTTTTCGGCTCCATTAAACCATCCAATTCATCTCGTATCCAACCCTTGCAATTTAATATTCGAAAAATTCTTCATGCTCCTTATTATGTCACATAAAAACTTATCCATGTAGACCTTAGTTATGTATGTTGCCATATGTTGCTGATTTAGCCGAAACCATGCCTATCCTTTCATAGTAAACTCCATAACCATCTTATCCTCTAGTCTCCCAATCTGCTTCCTATTCTATACCCGACAACCCTCCGAGGTGCCTGAAAAGAAGGCATTGACATCTTATTATGAACGTCGTGATCACATTTACTTGATTTATTTATTTATTAATACTTTTGTAAATTTCAATAAATATATAACTAAAAAATATATTGGCATTAATAAATGCATTGTATTCTACTAATTTGGTGTTATTTTTCAATATTGTTGCTTATTGTCTTTGGATGTAAGAAAAGGGTTATATTCTTAAATAAATAATAATCTAAAAAATATATATTTAAATATCTCATTCTCTACCGCTTAGATATTTCCCTTCGCTGAAACAAATAAATTAATTCTGCTGAGGGAATTGATCTTGGTGCCTCGCGTGACGACTGTCATTTCCCCCTCTTATCGCCATCAATCTTCGTTTTATAATTCACTCAGGTGGCAATTGCTTTTCACTTCTATATATTCTTAATCAAATATAAATATATTTTTCAATTAAATTGTATGTTTAAATATTTTTTTAATTCAATAAACTTTGACAGAAATAACAAATTTATTTTCAAGATCATATCGAAATTTGTAGAAAAACGTATGGTGATAACCTCCCGGAAAATTTATTTTTTTAAAATAATTTTTTGTGTCTTAAAAAAGTATTAATTTTCAACACATCTTTTGATATTATAATTAAGTTTATTCAAGGCATATTGAAAAATAGCTACATTTAAAAGAAACGCAGATTAGGAATTCTAGCCTACACGTTCAGCAATCAGTCTAGAGAGAGGGTATTAAGGAACAGGATTTTAATGCAAGAGAAGACAAACAATATTAATATATCGTCTGCTTGGGGTTTAAATTCATTAAGTAACAAAATCAAATTTTTTCATGAGAGCAAAAAAACGGGATATGCTCATTAAAGATTTCTCAGATAGTTATATAGTTAATTTTGTCATTCTCTAATGTGCATATATAACAGCTATATTCACTTGGTGACGTTTTATACTGAATTTGTATGGGAAATGATAATATTAAGACACAATGACTATTTTTTGAATTATGAAAAATTGTACTTATTTTTAGTGACTTTAACCTCCAAGCAGACGAAATACACTTTTTAAAGATACATTAACTATTTTTTGTTTATTTTTATTTATATTAAATATCATTATTATTTATTGCGATACATTTAATTAAGGATAGTTTTATACAACTATATTTCAAAAATTATGGTTAGTGATTAGGATAATGTTTAAGAACGATAATGAGTTATTTATTGTGTTTTTTTTAACACAAATAATTTTTTTAAGAAACTAACCTAAACTAATGTTTAGAATAGCTGAACTAGCACAGGATGTTACAGATAAAGCCTTGTATCTATTTAAGACAGTGTTTTCTGAATGCTGTTGACTTTAAAATGGACAAAACAGATTTAGGGCTCAACACTGATAGAAATAGCTAATGTACTTGTATTTTTTATTTCTGTTTATATTTTCGGTAAATCATACGTTTATAATTATTGGTAATAATTGTGCTAGTAATATTTTACGTTACTAATAATGGAAATCGTGACTGTTCCACTAGGAATTTGTGTCACTTGAGGTACGCATGTTGGTATAGAAGGATCAATACAATTAGGATTGATGAATTATTTGCCACTTACATTGTTTGTTTTTTTTTACTAGTTTCGAATGTAAAAAAATCGACAGTTCTAAAAGCATATAATCATATCGAAAACCGCACAATGCGGCCGCTAATGAACAAAAATCAAAAATTTATAAATTATATTGCCTCTATGTAATCGCGGTACCTGTTTTAAAGATGCTTATTATTAAACTAACAAATATTTGTTAACAAATAAGAAGCTTACTTTTATGTACAGAAGGCTCAAAAGGAAAACAAAGGATTAATGAGATTCCAATTTTGGATCAGTTCTGTCTTGAAATTAAACATGAATTCAAGTTCACAGGCTCGAGTAGATGGTCTTTAATAGAATAAGACAGGTTCTTTTAACAAATATGGGAGAAGGACGTAAGTATTGATTTTAATTTTAAAATCGAAATATCTCAATTTTGGCGCAAACCATGTTACACTTTTAACGTATTTAAATTCATACCTTCTTATAGATTGTTTTCCAATAAAAGTTAGCTGCAACTATATAATTTTTTTCTTATTTTTTTAGATCGATGTACGAAAAATTCGGACTTGTTGGACACTTGGATAAAAAGCGAAAAGACGAACAAAGTTTCCTCTTTTGCGTCGCAATTAAAAGCTATTTTAAAAATCACTGATGATTTTCCTGATCCGGTGGAAGAAGCAATAGACAAAATTTCCTTCAATTATTGTTTGGCATTGGGAAGAAAATGGAAAGACTGTTCCCGCTGCAGGCAATATGTTGACAAACGCCATGCTGAGTGGCTAGGCATAAATATTGATGTCCCCATGGAAATATTTAAATAATAAAAAAAAAATAAAAAAGTTCTTTATTTATTCTGGGACCTTAAGTCCCTTAAGAATAAAAAATAATGCACAATCAGGGGCCTTCAGAGCCTCAAGATGTTTATGAAATATTATTAAATATAATAAAATAATAATTAATAATGATAACAAATAAAAATTAAGCTTAGAAATATTGACAAAAAGAAACAGAAATATTCTTATTCATTTTGTGAATCAATTGTGTAAAAACAATAAAATTTCGTGTACATAAACTTTTATATTTTACATAACTATTAATTGGCTAATGACAGTTTTCATGGATCTGGATGGACAGTAGGTAGTTAAATAAGTGATATTTAAAAGTGGAAAGGGTGTTTGAGTGGCGAATGGTCTAAGGGATGGAGTTCCATAGAGACGAGGATCGGATTAGGAATGATCTGTCGAAAGCAGCGGAGCAATGAGCAGGACTGTACAAATCTGATGGGCGGGAACGGGTTTGGCGGGTAAGAACAGAGGATTTGAGCTGAAGGAGGTGAGAAATGTAAAGTGGGCGTTGGGATTTTACTGTTTGGTAGCGAAAGGATGTCACAAAATACTGGCGACTGTTGGAAGGAAAGAGCCACTTTAACTCCGAGTAAAATTGTGAAACATGGGCGTTCCTGGGGATCCCGAAAATAAAACGAATGCAGCAGTTAAACAGTCTTTTGAGCCTGGCCTCGAGATCACCAGGAACACCCCCATACACAGCACAGCAATAGTCGAAGTGGGGGTAGATAAGGGAAGTAACTAGTAATTTGCGGGTTTCGAAAGGAAGAAGATGAACGTTATTGAGACGTTTTAGGATCGGGATGGTGCGACGGGAAATTTCGGATACGTGGTTTTTCCAGGATAGGGTTTGATCGAAAATGACTCCGAAATTTTTGACTGAGTTTCGATCTAAGTGAACCTCAGCCATCATCTAGTTAAGGCAGGCAACAAGTATGAGGCATCATCGAAAACCAAAGAAACGCCGTGTTCAATATGTCCAGAAGAAGTTTTTTTCGCCGCCAAATCATTAGAATGAAGGTCTCACAAAAGTTTATTGCAAACTCAGCCACATTCCGAACTATCATCTGCCGTAATCCTTGCTTTATATTTCGATTTAGATCTTAGCGAAAGGAAGTACACAATTCTTCGATCATTTTTAAATTCACTTCAAAAAAACTAGTTTCCCTTCTGTAAAGGATAGCGAATTTAATTAATTGTTTACCAAAAACAAAAACTTAAATCAAAAGTTTTATTTGGGGGGGGGGGTGAAGCATTTTAAGTGTATCAACAAAAAATTACATTGGTTATGTTTTAATTCAAATTATTTTTAAATGTTAGTTTCTACATTAAAAATATTAAATTTCCAGTTAATTAATTTAATAATATTAATAAATAAAAATTGTTTTCTTTATTTAAATTGGATTTTGATTTTTGTCCCGAAACCCCATTTGAAGGCCGCACTGTGCCACCGGTAGTTTTCTATATAGATTGTATATGTACCTGTAATGTAAGGCAAGAAATCAAATATGCTGCTACTCACCTAAGGTAAAATGAAAATGAGTGGTTGAATAGTCTACAATTAAATACTTATGAATCATTAGAAACGATAAAATCGTTCAAAACCAACCTAGATTTTTATTTAAATGACCAGATAAATATTTCCAATAGTCCCATTTTAAATTTGTTTCTAATATGAATAAAAAAAAAGAAAGAAAAGTCATAGGGAAAACCGAAAAGTTTTAAAAAGCCGATCTCTGACCTACTGACCCTTTCGCCTGAACTAATTCAGCCTGCTCTAGGTCCTGATCTCTTTCAGAAGTCCTTTTCATTTTGCCTTTTTAGGTGAGTAACAGCATATTTGATTTCTGCTCTTACAGTCTTACATATTTTAAAAAGTTTAATGTATATATAAAAGCTATGTAGTAAAGTTCTGATATTTTGAATAATAAAAATAATTTCAATAGAAGTGGCAAATAATTCATTAATTCTACAAATTATGTGTTACAGAAACTTGTTTCTATTTTTTATTGATCGCATGCGCAGTTACTACTATGAAAATAAATGTTTTATAACACTTTCGATAAACTTATGTACATAATATTCTGATATTAAACATTAATGAATCACCATCGAAATCTCAATTCCATAAAAAGTGTCAATAAATTCCTTATTACAATTCATAGTAAAGCAATCAAATTATTGTTTTTCCATTATCTGTTTTTTTGGATAACTTTTATTTCAAACTAAACAGATTTTCAATTAATCAAGAAAGTACAAAATACTTGTTTGTATAATCACGCTTCGAAAGAATGAAAAAAAAAGAAGGATTGAGTTAATCATTAGTGAACGACAGGTCAGATTTAATCGAGATCTAACCTCACTGCTGACCGATGGACTCCTTGAAGTGTCAAAGGACAATGTTCAATAAGCTCGAGGTCATATTCTCGACTATGAAAATAGACCAAAAAATGAGGTCAAGGTATTTAGGCCTCATGGGAGGGTGTGGTATGGAAATTTAATTCTTGCTTCATCTGTTAGAACAAATGGCTAAGGATGTCCTTCAAGAATATGATTGAATCTGATTATTTTTCGCTGAATACACAACTCTTAAACTACAACCATAGTTCTTTGTACATTACTTAACAAAAAGTATCTACTAGGGATGTGTCGATTCTCGAACCGATCAATACTACTGACGGCGATAGTTTGTTGGTACCTGATTGTATACTTATTATACACCGGTTTTTTTTCTATAATGATAAAAAAATATATACATCTTTAATTATTTTCATTTAGTGTATATGTATGGTATAGAATATAGAACTATTCTCTGTAAAAATCAAGCATTGCTACTACAAGCCAAGCGACAAATTGCTGAAGCTATAGTGACTCCCAGTAAAAATGATACACCAAGATATTTATTGGTGTCTTTGAATAAATAAATAGTCCAAATTATATTAAATTAAAACAATAATTTATTTTAATCACTAAACATCCTTAGATCCTAGAAGGAAAAGCGCATTGCTAGAAATCAAGTTAAAAGCACTTGACAAATTTTAAGCCAAATTTGCGGCATGTCATGATTTTCTTATTTATCTGATTGATATTCTTGGGATGTACTTCCAAATATTTTAAGAAATAAACGACATTTTAAACTTGCATAATTGGTAGATTGTCAGGGAAATTAAAAGAAATCCAAGGAACTATCTTTAGGTAAACCCAAATAATACATAAAGGAGTAGAAGCGACAATGCAATGGAAAGAGTGAAACAAGCTACCCCCACTCTAGCAACCCCCTCGGTACCTGACGGCCTCGCTCTTGTCCACGCTCTGTTTATGTTTTGAAGAGGTTTTACAGTTACTAGTGAAATGCCGTGTTGTGTAGCTTTTGGTTGCAGCACCAAAGCTCAAAATAAGGATGCTATTCCTCCAATTACTTTTGACTTGTAAGTAAAATTTTCTTAAAACTCAAATATAAGTAAATTTTTTCTGAGCTATCCAACGAAATACAGTAGATTCATCCTTAAAATTTTATTTTCTTCTGATTGGAACGATTTCCTATTTTCAAGTGTATGAATAAATAAACTTTGCAACGTTAGTAATACAAAGTGAAAAACTAACGTAAAAGTTTTAGTAATTAAAACGTAACGTAAACGTTAGTAAAGGAGATAGAAGTTACTAAGAGGATACTTTAAACACAGTGATGATGAGCCGAATGATTTGAAAATTTTTTGTGGCAATTAAAAGTATTTTTCTTTATTTGTTAGTAATACACTTGAAAAAAGAATTCATCCCGAAACATTAGACGGAAAGATAATTACAAAGAAAAAATATCAAAACTTTGTCATTATTTGATTAGTCTGTGTTTGCATAGCGCATTACTCGGAAGATTGAAGATTACTGTAGTTAAACCATAACCCAAAATTATGCTTTTTATTGTATAATAATATCATATTTTATTTTTGTCCCTAGTTTTCCCTCGGATAAAGATGAACGAGTTAAATGATGATGCCGTCTGACGAGAGAATTGGAATCCATCAAAAACCAACCGCTAATGTTCCAATTAGCAAAAAGCATTTTAAGGAAACCGACTTCGACCGATCCTCTCGTTTCGTCACAAAATTGAAAAAAGGCGTAGTCCCATCAGTATTTGACGGATTTCCCGACCAATTGAGACCAAAGAATAAACAAAGTCGTGAATTTTTATTATATAATATATAGGTTTTATTTATTAATTTTGCAAAGGGATTTTTATTTTTTTATTTTTTACCACAATAGAGCCACTATTCCCATAACTAATTAATTTTAATATAGGTATGCATAAAAAAAAAAAAAAATTAGGAACCAATTTTCTTGTCAAGTAATACTTTAAGTACTTAGTAATCGTGGAGCGTATTAGGAACAAGCTTCTTCCCCTTGCTTTAGGGGCTTCATTACCGTAAATAGCTTGTCCGAAATCCAAAGAGTGAAAATACTTATAGTCCGAGAGCCATTGCGAAAATATTTACATTATTTGAAGAAACCTATGGCTTCAATTTTTTGAATCTTTATAGTATTTAAAGTCAAAAGATGAATCTACCAGTCAGATAATGCTACCTGATTCAGCCAGTCATAAAATATATTAGCTGTAGGAAAAGGGGCTCTATAGTGGTAACAAAAACAAAAAAATAAATAAAAAATAAAACAATAACAAATAAAATTTCTTTAAAAAAAAAAAAAAAAACCTATACACATTGTAAATAAATCTTTACAATTGTGTACATGCATGTGCTCTAATTTCTATCAGATGCATATTAGAGCATATACATTTACACAATACGTAAAGTTTTCTTTTATACTTTTTTTTTTTCAATAGGAGAGTGATAAAAAGACATAGTAGTCCTACAACAATCACCAAATCTCCTGAGAAGAAAAAATTGAAGACAATGTTGGCAAATGCTAGAAATGGCGTAACAAAATTACAAACACAGCTTGAAAGTACTCCAGCTGAATTGAACTCTGCGAAATGTGTTTGCTTCAGCAGAATCCTGGATCTCTCATTTGCTAAAAAAAAGTATCGGGAACCAATTTTTTTCTTGGTGCGATCATTTTTTGGTCGACGAATCTCACTACTCACAACTAGTTAGATCGATAGGAGTTTTGCACTTTCTAACTAGAATTTTCCATCAAAAAAAAAATTAATGACGATCTTCACATGAAAAAAATTAGGAGTACTAATAATAAGCATATTCTTTTCAGTGGCCAACAATAACTGTTCTTGTTATATTAACTTGCCATTCATGTTGTTGCTATACGAGTCATTTTTTGTTGTTATATCAGTCATATTGTTGTTGTAATGTCAGTTTGGCGATGAATGAATAAATTTAAAATATATTGTATAATTTGATTTTCATGGCTATGATTTATTTATATGGTTATTTCCTATCAAGAAACGATAGTAGTTATGCGAAAGTGTAGAACTAAAACTAAGTAATAAATCAAAGAAGTAAACTGAACACCTTGGTACGAGGGGGTTGCTGTGGTGGGGATGAACCGAGCGCTAGGGTGACACAGTTCCCTCGCCTACTAGGCTTGTATGCAGCTTCTAGTCCTTTACGTATTCTGTGGGTAAACCAGTTAGTGCAGAAACAGTGCGGCGTTTCCTTAGAAAAAATAAATTTATGCACGATTAGCTCCGAAGAAAACTTTCCTCAGCAAAAAAAATTACAATGTTTGGATGCAATTTGAAAATGGATATTTACTGAAAGACCCTGAGTTTTGGTCAACTGTAAAATTTGCTTTTTTGTTTGTACTTTAAAAATTGATGTAAATAAATGTGTTGTGGAATTTCTGGTTTTGTTGCCGGTAACCATTTAAGATTTATTTTATTTTCTCTCAACAGGGTGTATCAATTTCACTGAGAGCCTCTGTATGTATTCGAAACTGAAAAGGACACTAATAAAACAAGTGCTAACAGACAACAGCACCAAGTGTATCCTCCCGTTTGTGATTAGTGAAAGGTGTTAGTAACATTTGCGATTCCTTTGGTAATAAATGAAACCCAGAACATCCGACCTGATATAAGGAATCAGTATCAATACCGCTGTGGATATTATATTAATGAAAGCTGAGCCTAAATATAAAGATATTACTCATTTATATATTCCCACCGATTATTCTTAGTAGTCAACGATTCATCTTCTATTCTTCATTCTGTTGATTGGTTTCCTCAAGATTGATTACTCATTGTTTACCCGTTTTTCCCTGCTTAGACTACGGATGCATAGTACATTGAGGACTCTCAGGTGAGCCCGAAATGAGATGTAAGAAACTAATGAACTCCTTTATCAAATTTATTTTCGCAATCCTCAGACGTTCTCACATATAGGAATGGTATTCTGAAATTGGGTGGCTTTGCCCTAATTTCCAACGCTAAAATTTCCTAATTGCATTCCTATTCCAATCTTTAAAAAAAAACAAACAAAAAAACACCCATATTCAGGAACTCATTACTCTGCGTTCTTCTATCCACCTCTCAAATACAGGAACCTACCCCCATCAACCTGTACATTCCTTGCGCATCGAACTGCATCCTTCATAAAATACTTTTTCATCCCCGTTTTCTCATGATGGAATTCCTTGCCCATCTCGATTCGAAAAGGTTCCTCTCTACATTGCTTTAAACATCTTTTATTTATTTACCTTCTGAATTATTAATCTTCCGTACAAATAAAAAATAGAAATATTTATGTTAATGATACTATAATAGTATACTTAAGTTGCATCTCTTTTCAAGATTTCTCCTTTGTTTCGTTTGTAACTTATTATAACTAATCAATTATCGTAGCCAAACGATTTTCCTATTTATTGCACCCATGTTTTATTCCTAATATAACTCCGCTTTAGTTAAATTACGTCTAAGGACGTCTTTCTTTGAAGGTGTGAGTGTCTAAAAGAGGCAACGATATCTCAAGAACAAGAAATTAAGGCCCTATATGGGATTAAAATTTCAATGACCGTATTTAATATAGCGACCTCCGATTATTATCGAATGGTCAGCTCTCGAGTCCTGCCGATTCGAGTCCAAGGACGAACCTGAAGGTCGATGTGTGTGCCAGTTCTTCGCCGTCGCTATTATCCTTAACGACGGCAACTTGGGATATAACTGTAATGGTTGTGAGTCGGCTGGAACGATTACCGTGTTAATTGTTGCCCGTGACTGTTGTTAGGTTCCAAGGTCTTCATGCGAAGTCTTTTACACTTGTTCCCCGCATTTCATATGTTTAGGTTACGGGTAACCTTCCCAAACGTAATAACATGTCAATGTGAGATCGTTTGATTATTCCCAGTATTAAATACCTAATGAAATAAAAAACAAAAAAAATACAAAAACGATTTGTTTTATGAAATTTTTTGGTTTTTTATTTAATTATTTAATAATAGGAACAATCAAACGATCTCTCATTGACATGTTATTACATTTGGGAAGGTTACCAGTAACCTAAACATATGATAATAAACTCAAAATGAAATGCGGGGAACAAGTGCAAAAGACTTTAACAGCAGGGGGGGGGGGGGGGGGGAGGGGCGCAAGAACCTAATGGAATAAACCACGAAAAACCAATCATTTCGGACTTTCAATCCGATCTTACTTTGGAAGTTAATTCCTTCCCCAACAAATCATAACTTTATTCGCAGACTAGAAAGTCCGCTGAAAGAAAGCACTACCCCAGGTGGCAGCTCAAAAGAGGAATCCACCATGGGATTATGCAATGCATCAGGACGTACGGTTCTGGGGAGTCCCAACATTTGCGACCAAGATGAGTCGGGGCCTCTTGAAACACCTTCTAAGCCGAAATTCAAGCGTAAGTACTTTATTGGGACCCTAAATGTTAATTCACTCATCAGAATCACTAAAGTATTCTGATAGATTAAAGAAGTAAAGAAAGACCCGGAACAGTTGAACATTACAGAGTCCCAAATGTTAGAAAGAGGTACATTTAGGAGTAGAGTGGAAGGGTCTCAAGCTGAAGGAAGACCTAAGGGAAGCGGACGGACGTCGACAGAAGATCAAAAGAAGCAGACCAGTGAACGTATAAAAGAGTACTGGAGACAGAGGAAACTAAAGGCAATGAAAAAGAATTAGAGGAAATAAAGTTGTACCGTGATCCTCAGTTGTCAGTTCGCGTGTAATAATAGAAAATAACATTGAATTCTGATGACGTCAGACTACATTGCTCTCTCGATAAGTGGATTGAATCTTACTCATTTTTGGCTATCTTGGTACTGCCAACCAAGGAGATTGAAGTTGGAATACATATTTTTATTTCATCAGTTTCTTGCTTATTGCCTTTACCTTCTTATACTGTCATAATTTATTATATTAGGATCTTATTTATGTTATTTAAATAACGACATCGAACTACTGCTGCACCCCTGCACCCGCCCAAAATACTTTATATCGATTATTACCTTCTTTCGATCTTTTCGTCGCTTTCAAAATTTTCGAGGGGAAGGTTATTATCCTTCATTCTCACACAGAACACAAAACTCTGTTAAAACTAATGTGAACTTGTTACCTTCTCATACTAAAGAAGAGGAAATAAAAAAAAAAATGCATATATATATTTTTTTTATATACATTTATCCAAAGTAAGGAGCATTGAGGATTTTACGAAGGATTTTGGATTGTAAGGATTGAATACGAGATGAATTGGATGGTTTAGTGGAGCCCCAAAGCTCAACTCCGTACGTCCAAATAGGTCTAATCACAGTCATGTATATTAGCCTTTTGTAACTAATTGGGAGCTTTGAACGATTGTCTTGTAAATGTTGAAGTAGTCTGAAAAAAAAAAAAAAAAAAAAAAAAAAAAAATATATATATATATATATATATATATATATATATATATATATATATATATATATATATATATATATATATAAATTTAAAAACACTAAATTCATATTCAAACTGATGTTAACTTCTACTACACCATCTTACATTTTAGAGGATGAAATTACAAAATATAAATATAACACACTTAGCAATACAATCCAAGTTGAAATTAAAGAAATGAAAACCTTATAGGTAAGATATCGATTTGGTCGTGGATTCAAATCCCACCTGGGCTAGAACAGGTTGGTGACCTGTAGGGTAACCCCTCCTTCCAGCCCATGTTGTAGTACATAAGGAAGAAAGCCTGTAAAGCTTTAATAAGATATAACAGATGAGGTAATAGTAAAAGTCTATAGATAAATGTGAAACTCGGGTTTGACGAATTTAGTGGATCAAATAAACAAAAATATGGAATTTATTATACTGAATAACTTCTAATTATTAGGATGACGACCTTAAGATGTTTTGCGTGTTTGGAATTTAAAGTGTAAATTTAAAAATTATGAACTTGCTGAAGAAGTAACGCTTTTCTTCTGAAAGACGTCTTTAGGGCGGTGGTTATATTTTGGAGCTTAATGTGATTTGCCTGAGAAAGGGAAGGAATAAGTTCAAAAAAGCATTGAACTTAATGCGTCAGGTTAACACTGTAATCTCCGAAATGTAAACAAACCATGTTTAACAATTGTATAGCCTCTTTAAAACAGGATTTTGGAACTGAACAAATAATATTGGATTTACTTTAATTTTATTTATATTAAAATCAACCTTTTACCTATCATGTCTTGCCTCCTGCTTATATACAGCTAAATAATAAACAAAATAGTTTATTTAAAGTATATATTTCATTATAACTTTTGCTAAGAGATAAAAGTACTAATTTAATTATTGAATTAATTTTATTTAATTAGTATTTTCTCTCTTACAGCCTATGAACAACACTGTTCAGTTTTTTTCCTTAGTCAAAGCAGATACTGTAAAAAAAAAAAGTTACAATTTTATTTAAAGCTTAAATTAAAATTAATGTTTTAAATCTGTTTATATTTTAATAATCGTTTACTATGTTTGCTACTAGTTTGTGAGTTGTTTGTTGTACACATTGATAATCCTTGGCTAGATAAGATTGGGAAAGAAAATAGTAAATTCAGGTAAAATGAAACTAAACTATCTTAAAATGATTATTTTTATTTTGTTAGTAAACTTAATCAATTTTTTAGTAATTGATTTTAATGTTTTAATACATCTTGAAAAGTCATGGACTGTTGCTAGTCTAGCGAAGATCCCTTAATTAAGAATTTAATTTTCTCCAAAATCAACATTGAGTCGATTACTAGCAGAATGTTGTTCATATGTAGAATCATTTTATAATATAGAACGTTTTATTGTTTAAAAAAAAAAAGAAGTATTTGTGGTTTTTAGCTGATGCCTGAACTGAAAAATATTAACTAAATCCTGTAATACTTGTTTTACTTAACAAGTTTATGCATTATATAAACTTTTGATGTTTATTTACTTTTGAATCATCTAAGTAAAAAAAACAAAACAGATATTTTTGAGAAACAAAGCTGTTTTATAACTCATTAATTCTTTTATGGTACATTAGAGTTTTTCTATATGAAATAAAAGTATAAAAAAATAATAGTAATAATGTATTGAAAACTGATATAATCAGGCTGCATCTTTAATTTGAAGTGTTTCTTATCCAATTTATAAACCAAAAAGGAAACAGAAATAGAAATAATTTCTATGAATAATAATCTTCATTTTCAGGTTACCTATATACCTATATACCTGATCTCTTGGACATTTTTCCTCATTATTTTGTTCTCTCTGTTATGATATAGTAATTGTTCTATTAGGATTGATAAATCCACTTCTATTTGAATAATTTTTTACTTGAAAACTAGTTTTTTCATTTATCCTTATTGTATTGATCTTTCTATACCATCATGCGTACCTTAAGTAATAATAATTCTATTTATCGATTCAGCAAATAATCTTACTCTTTTTGCACTTATTCAAGCATTTAGATTTCTGAAAAGAACAGTTTTGCCAACCTTGCGCAACAGAAATCAAATTTGGGATCGATGAATAATTTGGCACTTTGCTGAAACAATTTCTTATTTTTCATATTCATAGATATTTAATTTTAGACTATTTTCTACATGAAGTATTAGTTTTAGTCCTGAGTCTTTGTTGCATTGATGCTTATTTGGTCCTTTTTTATTATTAAAATTCTGTAATTAAAATCTATTGTAATTTTAATAAAGAGGGTACTAATATGGAATTATAATTAGGGAATCAAATGTATTTATTGATTTAATTCGTTATTTTTTATTTCATACTCTATAATAAATATTCCTATTTATTCTTAAATTGATTCATTAATGAAACTATAAGAAATAGTATTACTGAAAACATCAATAGCAAATTATTGAATGTACAATAAATATAGATGTGTAACAAACTCAATTTGAAACATGATTAAAGTTTTCATTTTATGTTTAAATTCAAGTAGAATATTAATATTTTTTAAAATAGTTTTTCATATTATTCTCTATAAAGATGGTACTCTCAATTGAGGAAAAAACTTGAGGGTGATTTCGGTCACTAGTTAAAATAGCAATAAAGCGAGGGAATAGAATCTTCCTGGGCATAATATATATATATATATATATATATTTATTTTTTTTTTTTTTTTTTTTTTTTTTTGTTCTAGTTATTGAGAAAATTTATATAATTTTATTTATTTTCTATATAAAGTTTTTCATTATATACATTTGATCAATGTTTATATTCACAATCTGTTGAAATTAAGTATTTTTGACATATATTGGAGTCTCAATAGTGTGATGTTAATGTGATCATGTGCACCTCCGACTATGGAAATTTGAGAAAAAAAAACATTGGTGGGTTTTACTAATCCTTGATCTTACTATATTCTTAGGAGATAATTGTATACCTAAACATACACATAAAATTTCTAAACAATTTATAATTTGTACACAAGTGAATTGTCATATTTATGATCTACATTAGGAATCATGCAGGTTAGTGAAAATGTAAGTGCATGTCCCGAAAAATAAAACAGTGCTTACTAACCATACAGAGTAACCAAGACTAGACTATAGAGTCATAACCATGTATTGATGACCTACCTGATTTTTTGTCAAAAATTCTGGTCAAAACCAGCTAAGTCCATTTTTTTAAATTTTTCAGGTCAGACTGGATTGGGAAAGGGAATTATTTTTTGTATGGCTGTTTTCAATATGATTTAACTACTTTTTGGAAAAAACCTTTCACCTGAAGATAGTCTAGTAGAAAAACTATTCAATAAAAAAAATATATATATATATATATATATGGAAATTGGACATAGCTGGTTTTAGAATTCCATGCCGCAAATATTCAAAATGTGATACAACACACCACCATTTAGTAATTTATAACATAAAACTGTTTGGAAAATTATTTATATCCTATGAGGAAAAAAAAATGTTTGTCCATGTGCTGCATCGTTTTTGTTTTATTTGAATCAGATGAATCAAACGGTGAAGAATACTGTCAGTAGTTAGAAAATGAAAGAAATAACCACTTTTGCAATTAGGTCTCATAAAACAAAAATCAAATTTATGGCCTTAGGATTAAATTTATTAATATTATTATGTTATATTAATATTAATATTATTAAATTGATGACAATTTTTTTAAAGGTAAATCCAAAATTTGCTGAATCATGCTAGAGGGAAGAGAGACCTTTATATTGGCCGATTTTGCTACAAGGCATTAATAAAAATTAATAAAAAATGCCCCTTCTCACTTTGTGTTTCTCGTAATATATTAAAACCTTATATGTTTGAAACAAAACTTTGCATAAACATTTTAATTGCAATTGTGTAGGAGGAAATTTGTTGATAATGATTTATATTGGCATTGGACTCCTTAAAGATTTTATTGAGCATTATTCAATATGTTTTGGATACAATCGTTTCCCATGTCCAGGATCAAACATCTAGTTGATATAATTTACAGTATTACCATTTGTCAAAATTTAAAAAAAATTATATATTCTGTATAATTAGAATATCATCTTATTAATACTGTGTTACAATAATTAAGCATGAATGAAATGAACACATTATTCTAATTATACAGAATATTGAAAATTCTAAAAATGTTGACTAAAGGAAATAAGAATAAGAATGTTTGATCCTGAAGATCAGAAATGATTATTCCTGAAACATGTAAAATAATGCCAAAGTGAATTATAAATTGGAAACATATTTACATATACAGGGTGAGTACCTCTTAGTGTAAAAAAAAAAAAAAAAAAAAAAAAAAAAAAAAAAAAAAAAAAAAAAAAAAAAAAAAAAAAAAAAAAAAAAAAAAATTGGGTGAAACTAGATCAAAAATGTAGAAAAATGCCGCAGATCTCACTTTTCTATTACAATCCGTTTCATATATACGATAAATCAAAGACTTTTTTGAAGAAACCATGTTTTTTTGCTATAAAAAATGTAATATCTCTATTTTGTTTAAATATTTTTCAAACTTTGACCACATTTTCGGATTTAGCATTAAATTTCCTATAAGAGCAAACTACAAGTAACCTTGAATTTAACAAACTTGTGACATAAAGAACAGCTTTATCTTCACCTTATTTAGAGAAGTTACTTTTTACACATCATTCGAAATCTGGTTAAATTTGCAAGTGTTTGTAAGATTTGCAGTTTTGTGTATGGTTTTTCAAAAAACAGTAAGTGTTGAAGTAATATAATTTTATTTAATATATTTATAAATTCACCTTATTTAGGGAAGTTACAATGTCTTATATTACTTCAACGCTTACCGTTTTTCGAAAAAACTATTCACAAAACTTCAAATCTCACAAAAACTTCACAAATGTTGAAAATTTGTGAGAATTTCATATCTCCATGAAATAATTTTGTTTCAATTTCATGGAGAAATTCACTTTTAAATCCGAAAAAACACGGTGTTCACATTTGGCATACAAATGAGTTACTTGTGTAATGTGTGTTCTTTAGGTCACATGTTCGTAAAATTCAAGATTCCTTGTACTTTGCTATTTTCGGAAATTTAATGCTAAATCCTGCCTCTAATATATAAGGAAGGTTAGAGAATAGGTAAATTGTGGGCACATTTATAATCATATACATTACGGTTTGATCTTGGCAGTTCAGAACTGAAAACAACCAATAACATGAACAAAAACTCAGACTATCAAATCGTTGTGGGATATTAAAATATTTGTGAAAAATTATCAAAATAAAACTTTATGGAAAAAAAAGTATTTAAAGAGCTTATCTAAAAAAAAAAAAAAAATTAAACTAAGTGAAGTGGAACTATGAGTCTCTGTTATGCCTCACATATCGTCTTTTACCTTTTTCTTTTTGTATAATTGTACATTGTCAATATTGTAAGAAAGGTGTGAATTAGACATATGAATTAATATTATTAATAGAGGATTGTTTTATGATAATTTATGGGAAACTCAATCTATTGAGACTGCTTTCTAGTTCTTAGAGTTCTTTTACTGTAGTTGTAAATACAATCAATTATTTTATTACTGACAAATCGAAATCTGTCAGTTTCTGTCATCATTTGGCCACATCTGGTTCTTTTTTTTTGTTAATTTTAGCCCTAAAAAAGACTTGCAAGAAAGGTCGAAACAGGCACTCCATTAAAAGTTTTTTTTAACTTGAACATGTTTTTATCTTTCTCCTAACTGCATCCCAGACCATCTTCTTATATTTGTTACAGTTGACTCTACTATTCCTACAAAGAAATTTAAGTTACACTGTTACAGTTTCAATAATGGAGTTAAAGAAAGCTCGGGTGAAAAATATGAACATTAATATAATATTTCTAAACTGTGTTTCGATTGCTATGTGTCTTAAGGAATGGAGATGAATGTAAAATATTAAAAAACTAGTTTTAAAATATGTCACATAAGTGGAACATCATCTAAATATTCCTAATTAAGTAATATAATGTAGTTAAATTATTTTATTGTTTACTAATTAAATCTTATTGTAAATGATAAGCAGTTTATTTCTAATAAGAAATATGTGGTTGACTGTTAAATAATATAAGAATAAAATGATCAAGGATTCAGTCAGATAGAAAGAAATAAACACATCTAAGTAAAAAACTATTTGTAGTGTGCCAACATTTCAACATATTGCAGTCTTCTTCTTCAGGGACACCGAACCACTTTAGTTTTTTATTTATTTCTACCTGACTGCATCACTGACCATCTTGTATTTTATTCCTATGAGTAAAAGTCCCATTAAAAAAAAAAAAAAAAATGTAGTTTTTAAAATTTGTTGCGGCTCAATGTTTTTTATCTTAAGAAATGCTTGAAAGTTATACTTCGCAGTGGTGCTTGACTGCAAATTAATCCTTGCAAAACACCGATTCTTATTTTCGGCCTCTTTCTTCTGCTGTTTCTGAATTTCAAAAATATTAAAAATTTGGAATTCATATTTTAATTGGAAAATTTTGATTTCCCAATATATTTTTGTTCAATACTTTATAAGTCTTTAACAGACAATTAGTCAGCCTGAAATACATTCTTTTTTTAAATATATTGAAGTATATTTTGATTATATTTCCAACAGGTTTTCATTTATTATACTAAATTAATAAGATGAACCTAACATGCATTTCGTCAAGATTAATTATCGTCCAAATTTTATTGAAAATTGTATCGGAATTGTAAGAGTTCATTGAAATGGAGCAAAGTTGTCAAATGCAAAATTTGAAAAAGGAATAAAACATGATCAAATGAATGTTTTATTCACTTCAACTGATCCATTATAGAAATAGTCTGAATTTATAATAAATGGTCAAACACCATTAGCATATTTCTAATTCAAAGTTGTTAAAGAATTTAACTGATTAGGCTGTTGATAAAATAAATTGCGATGCTTTTATTATAATTTTAATTTATAAAATATTACAATATCTGTGATTGTAATTTATAAATTTAGCGATTGAAATAATGAATTATGGTAATATATGAATGACCTGGATGTACAACAAACAATTACAAAATATCAAATAAAGGATTAAAAAAAAAAAAAAAAAATTAAACAACAAAGAATTTATTCAAGTATTCATAAATTGACAACTGTAATATTTAATAGATTACCCATTCTTTAAATTTAATACAAAAGGATTGCACTCTGGGAGCTAAAACATTGTTGAACAAGGTAAAACTAGTAAATTTTACATTGATATTAAGAACAGAAAAAAAAGAAAAGAAATATTTTCCAAGATAAAAATAGATAATTTTAGACTAGTTTATAAAACATCAGTCATAAGGCACATTAACCAGAGGCATTAATTATTATTACATTAATAAATATATAAACATATATTTACAAAAATTAATTATTATTGTCTTTGGAATTGTTGCATATTGTATGCAACCATTTTTGCCGGTTGCATGCCAGGTGGTTGTTGATTCCCTTGTACCATTCCTGATCCTCCTACAGTAGGCCATGAAGTGGCAGGCATAGGTGATCCCATTCGATAATTCTGTTGATAGCCAAATTGCCCATAAGGATATGCTGTCATTCCCATGGAGTTGTACGGCTGTTGCATCTGCGCAGGCGCGGTGGGGTAAGCTTGTGGATACCAGTAGCCTCCGCCCATGTTACCATACATGTAATTCCACTGGGGGGTCGCGGTTTGGTTCATTGTATTAATTGAGGTGGTCGAAGAACCCGTATCTACATTTTCTTTACCCCAGAAACACTTCACTATATGGCCGTTAATTTCCGTGTTGTGAACGCCTTCAATGGCGTGAGCTGCTGATTCTTTAGTGGTGAATTTAATGAAGGCGTAGCCTTTGTCCTTGAAGCATCGGATGTCTTGAATGGTTCCGAAAGGGGAAAATACTCTGTGCATTAGATCGTCATCGATTCCATTGATGAAACCACCGCAATAAACAGTACAATTTGTGGGGCTAGATTGATTATAAACTTCGTCGAACGTTGGCGCTTTCGTTTCCGTGTTCCTGCTGTCACGTGGCGGGGGAGGTTTTCTTGTAGACCAATTTGTCCTAATGCTTCTGCTGCCAAGCCACTGGCCGTTCATAGCAATTATAGCATTTTCTGCTTCAGCCTTCTTTACAAAAGATATAAATGCATATCCTTTTGATTTGAGTGTCTGGGGATCTCTTACAATTCTGCAATTAGAGATTTCACCAAACGGAGCAAAAGCTTCTCTCAAAGTCTGTGTTTCTATTTCTGGGCTCAGATCACCTACAAATATATGATAATGGTTACTGGTGTCCAATTTGGGTTGGTTACCAGAAGAAGTGGCCCAATTAACTTTCATTTCTTTTTCTAGGAAAAGACGTTTGTTCATGGCTACCAAAGCGGTCGCAGCGCCTTGGTGAGTTGCGAAGTCGATGAAAGCATACGGATCATTCCCCGGCTCACGAATTACTTTACACCCGTTAATCTGACCAATCTGTGAAAATAAAGTACACAATAGTTCTTCTGAAACCGAGTGGTCCAAATTCCCGACGTACAATGTAGTAGGGTTGCTTTCGTCACACATCTTATTTACATAAAGGCCTGAGGAAGGTTGGAAAAAAAAATATGCTTAAATATAACTTATTCTTCACTAAGCACTAAGAGAAATCTTCGTTAACTAAACTAATAAACTCACAGACTAGAATTATTACACTGACTCTATTGTAATCTACCAATAATAGACACTAAACTATAAACAAAACTATCTAAGCTTAAGTGCCTAACTTCTGCCATCTTGAAATTTTATAACCAAACCGTAAACAATACACAGCCTTCTGTCTTAGTTGTTAATTTTTTTCATTTAAACTTTTAACTATTATATTTATTTTGATTATATTTTTTATAAGTATTTTGTAATTAGGTTTAATTTTTAAAAAATTGTTAACCATAAACTTCGTAACCATTGTTTACTGATAACTTAACAATCTTTTCTTTGTCATAAGTATGACAAGGAGCTCAGTATCTGGGCCTTCAAAATACTGTTATCATGGTGATAATGGAAATGCCACACTGCTATTAAATGTCATACATATTGTAATTCATAATTTGTTATTAATATTAAAAGCTTTATTCGAAACCGCCATTATATTCGGATCGTATAACTGTTTATATAAGTTTATCATTTGTTTGTTTATTTCTCTTAACCCCTTAATGTATTCTAGTACAGAAAGAATTATGATTATTTATAGTTTCTTTTGTGTGAATATTTCTAAGGTGTAAAAACGTTTAAATGGCTAACCATTAAATTGACATCACTTTGTTTGATATCTTCAGTCCTATGAATAGTTCAATTGCTTAAAAAAATATTTTTGAAGTAATTGGTGGGTGTTACAATGGTTCTACAATAAAATAATTTGTTAGTTAAATTTATTTTCTTAGTTGCTTTGAGAAAAGAATCTTTAACAAAGTTTTTTTTCTTTAGCAAAGTTAGTTGTTTCAATATATTATACAATAATACCCATTATCGCAATAGAACATGTTTAAATTTGTTTGGGTTATATTTCCATGTTTGTAATTATCTATTTTATTACATACAAACATTGTATAGAAAAAAATAGACAATGCAAAATTTAAGAATAAAACATGAATAGATTGTTAGTTAGTAATACTTTATACATCCATTTCAAAGCATAATGACAAAAAATAAATTCAATAGTACCTGATACAATGATGTGATTAAGTAACAATAATGAAATAAATTTAATGGTAAAATTATGCAAAAAAAGGCTAACCGCAAACCTGGCAACAGTAAATAATATTTTTAAAACTTAATATATGATATTTAGAATGGTAATGAAAGAAGTTTACATATTACTTCACATTGTATTTGTATAATGAAAAAGAAAGATGTTTACTAGCAGTATGAAATAGTGATGCTTAAATTAATTATTTCAAGTGTCTAATTATAATCAATTTAGTTATGAACTCATTTATTTATGGATAAACTTTTGTTTTTTTCTGTGTCCAATCTCCAGATTCCTAAAACTTTTTACAACTATATGTCTATGTATTTGCCAAAAAAAAGTTTGTTACGTTTTTCTCTGTCCAACCAGTCCTCCCTCACATATTCCTCTATTCATCATTCCTTCCATGACGCCCTCAACCCGACTTCTTGGGCAACCTTTCTTCCGTTTTCATTCCAGACTCTATTCAAAAATTTTTTTTAACATTTACTTGGAGCGGGTTCTAAGAGAATGGAAGCAGAAATGTCACAGAATGGGAAACAAAAATTGGACATTGTCGCCTATATAATCTCCAGTTTGCTGACGATCAGGTCATAATTGCGTTAGGTGCAGAGGATATGATGGGAAAACTTCTCTAGGAGTACTCAAGCTGAGGACTAGAAGTCAACAAGGAGAAAACGGTTTATATGGCTTTTAATGGCCAAAGCGAATACTGTTCCATTGATTCTAAAACCTGAGGCTCAATTTAAATATCTGGAGGCTGAGATGAGTGATGTTGGAACGACAGACAAGGACATTGAAAGAAGCATCAGTAACAAATGATAAGTATGAAATTGAATTAGAAAGAAGTGTTCAAAAATATGTTTTTCTCTAATGTATAAATATATAAATGTATGTATATTATAAATACATTATATACATTATACATTATATACATTATAAATGTATGTATGTATAAATATATAAATGGTTTCTTATTAAAACTGAATAGCATAACAAACTACTAAGGTGAGAACAAATTTATTTTTAATTATTGTTGTTATAATGATATCGATTTTTTAAACTTATGTTTGTATAAGTATATGTCATGAAATCATGTTATGGTGCAAAATAAACATTAATGATTAGTTATAAATTATTTAATAATTTATTTGTATTGATGGTTTCAAGTCAGTTTATATTAATTTTTTTATAACTGTTGTTTTTTTTTAATTATTTGGAAAAGTGATTAGAAATATATCTTGGCCTATGTTTAATAATTATTAGGTAACTGCATGTTTGATCTGTGAATTGTACTTTTGTTAATAGTTTGTTGTTATTTTTTGAGGGCTAATGTCCTTTTGTACTCTAACTAGCGCAGGTAGGATCGGTTATCCAACAGGTTACCAATCTATTCTAGCCAGACTGGGAAGGCTGAGATACCCACAATATAAATATAATGCAGGGAATCGAGTCTACTTAACTTACATATTGGGTCAATCAAAATGAATAATGTTATATTTTCAAAATTTACATAATTAACATTTCATAAAAAATTTCATTAAAACATTAATTACGACAAATAAATAATCAATAGTTCAACACAAGAAACACAAACATTTTTGATTCCTTGAAAAATATATCAAAACACCTTATACCCTTAAAAGTGCCAAAACAATGGAAAAAAAAATGGTTATAATAAGAAAAAAGATATTAAAAAAAAAAAAAAAATTATCTGACGGTTATGATACTTTTTTTTCAATACAATATTATTTATGATCACAATTATGATAGCCAAAATATGTCTTATAAGGTGGAAAATACTTGATGAAACTTGCACATTCAAACTGTGTCCACTTTAGACTCCCTATTATTGCACACTATATTATATACCTCGAGTCAAGACAAGTTTTTATTTTATTATGAATAATGGCTTTTCAATTCAGTATACCTATTAATTCTCCTCTGTGATAATGAAAGCTGGATTTCTCTATAGGAGCATATTGGTAGGATTACTGCTACTGAAATGAAGTACTCAGGAGAGTGGTTGGACATAAAAGACATGACTACATTCAGAAGGATACAATCTGAGTTAGAACAATTAGAAAAGAAACAGTTTAAGTGGTTCTGACAATGTTTCAAGAATGCAGTAGGATCTTTAACACAGACAATTCCTAGAAATAAAGCAAGGTGGGAAAAGATCTGGAGGTACCATTTGGTTACTGGTAATGGTGGGGTGACATGAGCCTGACAATTGAGTCTACTGGTCTTTTTCCCCTTCCTCAAATTGATCAATGGAAGTTTAATCTTCCTCTGTTGCTTGCTTACCTTTCAAATTATGTAAGGATTTCTTAATTATGTTTAGGAAGGCTGGTCATTTGAGGAAATCTTGTCTTCATGTATTCTGATTTCATCTAATAGACTACATGTTGTTCATAGTCTGCAATATAATTAAGATAGATTCAATATAGTTCCTTGACTTATACATCATAGATTACATCAGATACAGCACATATTTTCAGGTTTCTTATAAGTCTGTAAGCTGATCTCTCAAATATCCACACACACTCTTTTTTAGTTTTAACTGAATATGTACAAACAAAAAATTGAAAAAATATAATATTTTAAGATAATTCTAACCTATATAGGTCACATTTAATAACCAAAGAGATCAAAGATCTGGGTTTTATTATTATACAAACATGAATGAATATAGAAGTAGTAAAAATGCTTTCTTAGTCCAAAGATGGCATTGATAAAAAGAGAATAGAAAAGAAAAACAATTTTTCTCTGATATAAAGTCCATCAGGAATAGGAATAACAAATTACAGAGATAAACAAAATCATATCTGGTCAAAAAACAAATAAAGGTAAATAGAAATAAAAACAAAAAAAACTGTGTTTCCATTTCTTCTACATTCATTCATTGTTTGTGTAAATATGAAATTCAGATCATTGATCATTTGGTTTATTAAATGTGACCTATATAGCTTAGTCTTATTATAATCTTGAAGAATTATATTTTTTCGATTGGCTTTTACTTTTTCAATTAAAACATTTTTGAATGGGATTTGAAATTTTTGGAGGGGAATCCTGGAAGTAAAAGGAAGAGGGGAAGACTGGAAGTATAAGGAAGAGGGGAAGACTGAGAAAAAAAGTGGTTGGAAGATGTAAAGTGCATCAGAAGCCTGGGTGTAAGAAGAAGGAGGCGGGTTGCTTTGGATAGAGAGGAATCGGAGTGAGTGATTGAGGAGGCCAAGGTAGAAACCAAGTGTTTCTCTCCATTTCATTAATTTCCAGAATTGTATTTGTAGAAATTTAGAATTTTTAAGCATAATAATGACAAAAAATAATAAAGATTGCAAGACTTAATTCCTCCTTTACAATACATTTTTCTTTCTTTTTTTTTTATAACCTTTTTATATTAAATATCTAAATATATATTTGTATCATTCAATTAAACATTGTATCATTCTACCAGATTTTGATACTGTTTCATACTCAATTATTTAATTAACACTTTTAATATTATTTTTTTAAAATTAATTTACTTTGTTTGTTAATTTTTATCATTTGATCACATCAAGTTTTTGTTATTTTTAGCCTTGAAGAAGACCTGCAAGGCAGGTCAAAACATCGGCATCCATTTCTAATCAGCACTCCATATAAAGTTGTTTGCTCTTAGAGGTGTAGTTTACTAAATCTGAAAGCATCCCAGACCATCTTTTTCAACCAATTCTCTTCATAGCTTCCATTTTATAAAAAAGAAATTTTTTATTTTCATTTATTTATTTTTTTAATGTCACACCTTTATTCTTGCCAATTTCTGTTAACTACGATTTTAGTAGAGAAGATAATTCAGGGTGTGGTCAATAGAGACACTTGAGTATTATAATTGTGTTATATAATTACTTTCATGAAAAAGACATCGAAAAACTAGTTTATTGGGGGAATTTAACCGAAGCCAAACAATGTATTTTGATTTGTTCAATACAATTTTATTAGAAACATTCTTGTTTTCTGAAGTTATTCTGAAATTTAACATTTGATAAGATAACATTGGATATTAATAGATTTAAAATTTGACATCTAACTTCTCATTATGCACAGATTTAACACATCCATTTGACTATTAATATTTTTAGGATAATACTTAACTATTAAGATAAATTTATAATTGATTTTATTCTCTATTATTTTCATAATCTGCTGGAATAGTTATTATAATATGTGCAATCGATTTTCTAGTGTTTGCTACTGTATTTACTGTTGATTTATTTTCCAGTTAGGTTATTTATTTATTCATTTATTGAAATTTACAACTATGTAAAGAAAAACATACGTCTAGTAAATGTTATATCAAGTTAGGTTAACAAGTTTTAACAGTCCTTTCTTGTTCAAATGCATCAAAGATATCTTCTGTTATTACCTACAATACAATTTATAGATTGTCTACACTTATTGACTATATTTTCTTTTCAATACTAAATTATTTTATTGTGAAGTTATAAGTGACTGTAGAGGAATAAAGTGTAAGTTTATAAGTATTAACATTGTTAATTTAACACTTCATGTATGGAGATATTTTATTGTTTCGACCTTTTGGCCTATATTGTAGGCCTTTTGTAGGGCAATTCAAAAACAAAAGGTATGACTATAATATACCTTATCCTATTTTGTTATTACATGATTTTTATTATTTCTAACTTATGTTTTGTTATAATGCTTTTTCATTTTTTTTTTTTGTTTTTTTTACTGATTGAAGATCCTAAACTTTTTTATTTAATTATTAACTGATATTTACAACTGTATGCATTAATATACAGCAAGTAAATTTGAGGAAAATGATTATAATGACATGTCAATAACATTTAAAGAACTAGTTTAAATTAAAACAGTTTCTTGTTTTTGGAAGTCTGGTATGTGGAAGGTGCTTCATTAAAACTAGAATTAAAAGTCATTGATTGTTTAACTAATAATTCCAGGTTATTAACGTTACAAAGAACACCTTCATTCAAACCAAGAAATCAATTTTTAAAAATTTGTTTTATAGCACCTTACAGTCATTCGATTTTAAATACCTTATCTACTTCATATTTTGTTTTTACTCTCTTTTAATAGTGTTATATCTTGTTTACGTTTTTTTGCCTTACAGAAAGCTTATAATGTTGGCCGAATCATCATCATACTGTAAAGTATTTCTGCCCTATCTAGATGATAGGATATAATAGATTTGTTCATATTGATTATTTTTTCTAATTGTAATTTATTATACGTGGCTAATATACATGTGTGTGTATATATATATATATAGTTGGTAATGAATACTGGTTAGGTTTAATATAAATAATATAAAAATTATGTTTAATAAAAATATAAAAAATAAAATAAATGATCTAAAACATTTTTAGAATCAATGAAATAATCATCATTAATCAAAATATTCTCCATTACTCTCAATATATTTTTGAGGAGTTAATAACTTTTCTATCCCCTGTGAGTAGTTTAGTCTTTGGTATAAACAAGTTCTAAAAACGTATGTTGTACAGAATTTTAATTATAAAAATTTATATCTCTTGAAAAATGTTAGTCGGTGTGGCGATTAGAGTGGTTGATGCAAGTTTTGAGCTTGTTTACCTTTCCAATTTCCTTGAGGTGGTCAGCGACTGTCGATTTGCTGACTGAAATTCTCTCCTAGTTCTCGTACTGTTCCATGGTTTTCTTTGACAAAAGTTCTCAGAACATCTTAATCCAAGGACGAAGTCCTTCCATAACCTTCTTTGCCTTCAAGGCTGAGATCTCAGATCAGACAAACCAATATATAGCGTCAAGTTGGGAATATTGTAACAAAAAAGACATTTTTATTTTAAAAAAAAGAAAAAAAAAGTTTGTTATATTGTCTTCAAATTGTTTATGACGAAATCAACAGTGTTCAACCTTCATATTAGACATAAAATAATATCAAAATTATAATTGGAAGTTACTTATAATTTTAGTTATCAGGAATCACAAATTTGTTACAGTGTGCCCCAGGGGTGCGGTTAGACAGCCAAAGGGGTACATATCAAAACACAAGGTAGGTAGGCTATAAATGTTGACTAAACATACATCAAACGAAATAATATAGATAACATTCAATTATGTTTCATGATAAATTTTTGGTATATATATGAGTATATCATCTTTTCTTCTTTTATGTCATTAGCATTGTGTGGACCAATGTCCGTATCTTTTTTTTTTTTTTTTTTTTTTTTTTTTCCTATCCTTAACTATATTTGATGCAACAACTAGAAAAAAAGATACATAATCAAATGAGGCACAGTATAACATGTTACATTTTACTGTGCCTGCTGTTTAAAACAAACAATCTTTAAAATTATATTGGTTAGGCATTGCAATAAACTTGTTTTTACTATTAAAACGCCAACTAATTGAAGGTCAAATGGAATTTATATATTTACTCACCAGAAATTATTATTTTTTTAACAAGAACAAAACTTCACTTGCCGAATCGTTCACATTTTTTTTTTTTTTTTACAAAAACAAATTCGATTATTGTTCCGTCTATCTTGCAATTTTTGATAGATTTTTATAGATCTATTAAGTAGATTAAGGAGGCACATTATATTGACTGAAAATTAATGAGACCCCCTAGTAAAATTAATAAAGGACAGAGTCATGATATTATAGTGTGCTCCTCTCTACACTCTACCCACTTGACCCTACATTTGATTTTTTTTAATTAACATGTAACATGTTTTACCCGTGGCGTAGTTGGTCAAAAAGTGGTACGTTTTTGGGGAACATGAGGGCGTTACTTGTCGTTCGACACGCTCTAGCTCTGTTGCTGTTATTCGGATCGAAAAATTGACGACCGTTTCTAATCAGAAATTAAATGGAAAATATGTTTGTTAAACAAATTTTTGCTAAGATCTGCCGTTTAGGAGCAATATTAATTGTATGAAAAAAAAAGTCACGTTTAAAACCCTTAATTTGAAAAAAATAAATCTGCCACAGATAAATGAATTCACAGGTAAGCAAAAAAAAAGGAAACATATGAGCTTCGGCTGTCCAGGGGTACTCCTAAAACATGTTCCATGTTATTCTTTCTTTAGCCATCAGGCTCAAGAGGGCCTTTAATTTTTATTTTCCTCTTTAAAACGTCTTCTTTTATGTTAATCTACTTCATGTTTTCTATTTTGTGGAGAGAGGAAGGAGGTGGTTAGGTTAAACTACAATACGAGATCAACGTGTGCCTATTAGATAAATAATAAAGAGGTACTAAGAGTTTTGTGTATCTGTTAAGCCGTGGATCCACAGGTGGCCAGTTTGCAACCAGCGGCCTCTCTCTAACCTCCATGCCATCGTTTTCGGTTTGTGGGTTGTCCTCTATCGAATGGGGTATATACTCTTTTAATATGGGCTTTGTGTGGAGAGCCTGGGCTCGATTCTAATCCGTGATTACAGGATCGTTAGAAACTCATTTCCTCTTCAGTTCAACAGTTTTAATATTGCGCGCTATTTCACCCAAGTACTTGAGGTGTTTACAATTTATTTGATTGCTTTTAATTTAAGTTTTGCTCATTAGTTGATAGTTTATGCAAAATACGCAATAAATAGGAGAAACGTAGAATCTGAGTATTAAGAATTTTTTTAAATGATGGATAGCTTAGAAAATTGACTTTTGTGACGTAAAGATTGTGGAGGATTTCTAAGTAAAAACCTATGGATGATTTTACAATTGTGTGCTACTCATGGGTCAGCACACAATTCACATTGTACACTTATTATAGGCTATTTCCAATAGATGGTACTTATCTTTAGTGCTAAAGTCTGAACTGGCATCGCAGAGTCCGTTTAAATCTGATCACTCATCTTCTATAAAGGTTCGCTTATTTGGCTTCTTGTTCTTCCGACATCTACTTCCTTTAATAAGACCTCTTATTATTTCAAGTGTTCATGTTAAATAGGGGTATATATTTATTTATTTAAATAGTTATCAGTCTGCGTTCTACTCAAAGAGTATGAACTTGGATATTCTCATTATAGAGACTATTAAAACAAAATATTCCGATGTATGCGAGGTAGCTTCTTGTGACGGATCATTATAAACTTTAGTTTTCGGGAAGTATCTTTTGGTATCGGATGCTTTGCTAATTTCAATGAGTGGTACTATTAATAAGTGTTTTTTCTTCATTACAAACCAAAATTAAAATTGACTTTAATTTAATAGGGATAAGGATATCAAGATATAATCCTAAGTTTCGCAAAGAAATAGTTAAGTTAGGAATGTTTCCACTTCATGCTAAAATTAAATTTATCGAATATATTCTTCACCTAAGCTATAACCTGGAATTCAATTGAACAATTAAAGTTAAGGTGTTGCAATATAAAAAAAAATGAAATTTAATTGAAAGGAAAAGAGTACGTATATTTCCCCCTGTAAAACTATTTTGGTTATAGTTTTACTATACCCATATAAAAATTTTGGTATGGACACATTTTAATAGAGTGTTATAGATTATTAAAATGGGCGAATTATTAAAATATTACAGTACAATAGTAAATCTCCGGACATTTCAGTTTTGGTTTTCGATCCTTCGACAGAAGGAAGATTAGAAGAAGATAGAAGGATCCTGGTTTGCCAAGTTGCGGTAATACCATCAGTGCCACTCCTTGATAAAGGTATTATTTCAGGTTGATGAGAACCCCCCTCTCTCCCTCCCTCTACCCAGGCCGAATCTAATAACCACTGCTTCCTGGGACCCTCAGTCGGGATAAACCTATTTGGCTTTGAGATAAGCGGCCCAAGAGTAGGCTGGAAATTTAAAACGACCTCTTTGGATCTAGGGACTTACTTCTGATTGAATTAAAAAAAATATATGTTGAAAGTGTTTACAATAATAAAAAAATAAAAACCTAGGATATAGGTTAAAATATGCAATTAAATACCTAAAATATGCAACTATACACATTATTTAGAAAAATGAAAATTTGTAATACATACTTGTGTATCAGTACAAACTCAAGTTTAAGTAACTAAATGTTTTGAGAAGGGAAACAAAAAGAAGAGTAATTAAGAAACATAAAGACAAGGTGAATATTAAAAAAGAAAACATATATAGAAGGGATGGACATAAATCTGTATCGATACCAGAATTTTCTGATCCAGTGGCAGTTTGTGTAACAAAAGTTTTTTTTTTTTTTTTTTTTTTTTTTTTTTTTTTTTTTTTTTTTTTTTTTTTTTTTTTTTTTTTTTTTTTTTTTTTTTTTTTTTTTTTTTTTCAAATTTTGACTAATTACCTTTGTTTTATTTGTGTTTTGCTGTGTTAATAAAAACTGTGCGGTAGTAGCAACAAATAGATAAAAACCTCTCCATCACTCTTAAGTCTTAATTGAGAACTCACATACTTTCCAACTAGACATTTCTTCTTTGCAAGAGTGATTTTCGACATTTTAAGTGTACACTAATAAACATTTCACACAATAATGTGTTTGGGTGAACATTACGTAATTAAATTATTGGGTAATTAAACGATGGTAGGAAGAAGGAAATAATAAAATTGAAGTAATATTCCAAGTATTTGAGCCGAGCGAGAACAGAAAGTAATCCGAATAAACAATTCCAAGAGATGCAAATGTGATCGAAAGTTCGAGCCAAGGGAATAATTAGCACCTAGACACAAACACAAACTTATTTATTAGGCGAAAAAAAAAGAAAATGAGGAGATCCAATTTTTCGGTTTTTTTAATATTTTATTTTTAAGTTTTCTCAGAAACATAAAACAAATTCAAAAGTCAAATGATGACTTGGCGGATATGTAGATAAATATGCATTTAAAATTGAATATATGTATTTACTCCAAAATATGCCCAAATATGCAAAATAAAAATAACTCAAATTGATTCATACATATATATTTTGATAATATTAGATGTTTTAGTTGGCTAGGAAAAATATGAAAATGCATATAATTCACATCCCTAGTTATGGCAGCCTTCTTGATCCAGTAATTAAATAATTATAATAGCTTTGGCGTCAGTAAGGTCTTTATTATTGATATTCTGTTTGAACCGAATGGTATTGGTTCTTCTGTACAACCATACGTTTTTTTATTATTTTTCGTCATTGCAAGTTAATTTTTAAATTGAATTACGAATAATTCAATTATTAAAATGTTTTGAAATGGTTACGTAATTTTTAAGGAAAAAAATATTCAAATTATGTATTTGAAAAACACAACTTAACAAACGCGTCGGAATAAGCAAACAAGAAACTCATTTATGGGGGCGTATTCAAGGAAATCAGAGGATTTTTTTTTTTTTTCACAAACAGCTTCCCGTTACGAAACTTTTTCCCGTTGTTATTTTATTTTATAAAGTTTCTTTTTAAAATAATTGAAAACGAAGTTTGTTTTTTAAAAAGAAATATATACGTCTCCATTTTCTTTGTGTGTTTATAATCAAATAATCAAAATGATTTAAAAAGTATAAACATATTTAACTAAAATAGTGTTAACGATTCATAGTTTTGTAATTGTATCTTTGATTAATGACTTTTCAACTTAGAAAATGTGAGGAAAAAAACCCTAGAAATTTAATGTCTCAGTATTATATCAAAAGTTCGCAAAATTTTAACTATTGTAATACAATAAATTGAATTAGTTTTCGTTGCTTATGTACTTTTTTTTTTTTTCGAGTCCCAAGTCGATTTGGGTTCGAATCCCAACCGGGGTCAAATCTTTTCTCTTCAAAAATAAAAATACATATATATATATATATATATATATATATATATATATATATATATATATATATATATATATATATATATATATATATATATATATATATATATATAAATAAAATAAATATTATATATATATCTATAAAATAGGTATAGACAGGTTAACTATGAGAAAAGAATCTGTGTTGGTTGGAACCAATACAGAGGCAGAGAAAAACGTAATGATTTAAAAACTGAAGGAGGAAAAAAACCTTGTGCCCCGGGAAACTAAAAGAAGAAAACCAAGAATTTTTCTCAAGGATATCGATGAAGACATTACACTAGACGACATGGTAGACCATTTGGTGCATCAAAATCAACAGAACCGATTTTAATCAAATTTGCACGCCGTGTGCAGTTTGATCCAAGCAATAGAGGAAAAGCAATTTTTCGTTTGTGATCACTAACCGCCAAAAACTACAGAACCAATCTCTACCAAATTTTGTCTACATCATCTTTATAGGATGGTTTAGCAATAGTAAGATCTAATAATTTTCAACTAATTCTTTATTGAAAAATGAATAATAAGTGGATCACAGTGAAGTTAAAAAATGGCGGCAATCGCCATCTACATGAAAAGTTAAAAGGTACAGTGTTACGTAGAGCTTGACATTGATAATAAAATTTACCCATTTTCAATTGAATTGTTATAAAAACAGCTATATGGAGTGAAATATACCAAATTTTAACTGCACCATTTTCATAGTTCTAGGTTTAGCAACAATAAAAATTTAAATGTACAATGTTGAGTGTTAGAAACGGGTTTTGCCACACTACCACATACTTTTATGGTTAGAAATTAAAATCCAACCAGATCAAATCAATAAAATTATTTCTGTCGAATGAAAATTATTAAAAATCAAAATGCCGATCCTCAGCTGTTTAATATTGTGTGTAAAAATATGAACTTTGAACCTTTAGTTGTAAGCACTGATAATGCAGTTTCGTCCATCTGGATTACCAACTCATATATTAAAATTGAAAATTGGATGTCTAATTATGCTCTATGTTATCTATTATTATTTTATTTAATATTATTAATTAATAATTATTTTCACTAATGAGACGGGGGATGGTGAAGTTATATATAAAAGGACGAGCCATTTCCGTTCGTGATAATATAACTACATCATCTACATAGTTCAAGGAAGGTTTAGCAATAATAAAATTTACATATTTTCTATTAAATTACTGTTTAAAAAGCGATAAATATATGGTGTGCAGTTTTATATTTCCTATATCTATGTCTATATCTATATCTATCTATATATTTTCTATTAAATTACTGTTTAAAAAGCGATAAATATATGGTGTGCAGTTAAGCTAGCGCCATTCAAGAGAGGTTACAATGATCCGGTGTTAAATATAGCTAGAAATTGATGATAAAATTACTTAATTCCATTAAAGTGTTATCCAAAAAGCTATAAATATGTGGCAAGCGACAATAGCGTTTTAACGAATGAAGCTATCTGAACCAAATTTTAACTATATCACCTTCATAGTTCTTGAAAGATTTACAATTAGAACATTTACTATGATAATAATTTATACTATTATACAGGGTGTCCCACGAATGTTGTGTCAGGCTAATAAAACCCAGAGTCTATGGAATTTCAATGCGATAATCAGGGATCTTATATTGCGTCATATTAGTTACCTTTTGAAGATATTCAACCCTTCCAGAATTTCACCAGTATTGCTGGAATGGCTCCAGTACTGAAAATTTCACCATAAGTGACTGGTTTTTATGACGGATTCAGGAAGTAGGTATAAAAGGCCATTTTTCGTTTATGATCACTAACCGCGAATACTACTGAACCAATCTGTACTAAATATTAACTACATCATCTTCATAGTTCCAAGAAAGTTTATCAATATTAAAATCTACTGATTTTTAATTTATTTTTTATTAAAAAAAGATATGTGGACAACAGTAAAGTTTGAAAATTGACCGATAAGTGGCGAGTGCCATTCTACACGAGAGGTTACAAAAGAGCTTGAAATCGATGATAAAATTTATTTATTAAATTATCAAGAAAATTATTTAAAAATATTTAAATATGGTGTGCGATATGTGGATCCCAGTGAAGCTTGAATATAACGCCATTCCACAATAGAGTTTACGATGGTAAACTGAACCTATCTGTACCGACATCTAATATCAGGAATATTTAAAATATTTTCAACATTGACAAGGTCATTGGTGTTAGTGATAAAGGTCTGAAAGTTGCTTTTTCTGGAGTCATTGAATTTAGAGCAATGTAGTAGCAGGTGACTCATGCAGTCCTCCACAAAATTCTCACAGAAACTACAATTTTTGTTTTCTTCAAGTGAAATGGTAGCGTTCTTCAGGTACAGCTTGATGACTGCTTGGCTTGAAACTCTTAATTGACTGACAATTCTCACTTTATGGAACCCAACTTTAAATGATAAATATTTTTCTGGTTATCCAATGTTAAAATTGCTAATATACCTGTAGATTGGGTTCGCGGCTGAATTTAAAGCCCCGCTGATATCTACGGACAAAAAATGGGTCGTTATTTTTTGCAAAATATCATCTTTTTGTCGTATCAAATAATTTCCCTCAATACGTAAAAATTCCTCTCTGCAACCTAGTGTTTCGAAGATTAATCTCACTTGTGTGACCGAATAGAATTCATATTGGTGCTTATTTCTTATTTTATCAAGCTCAATAAGCCTGTCCCCCACTATTCAAGTTCATAAGTCCAAATAGGTTTAATGATGGTTTGGTATATGAGGAGCTTGTTTTCAACAGAAAGATGTGATGTCCTATTTAGTAGTCTATATGATTGGCTGAAGAGTCTGTTAAGTTCTTGCCTTTTATGTCGTGTGTGAGAGTTCTATATTAGTAATTGGTCTAGATAGAAGCCAAGATACCGTACTGTGTCAGCTATGAGTAGTGGAATATAATTGATATAAACAGGAGAGAATAATGTGCGGCGTAATGTTAAAGTTACGTGGATGCATTTTAATGCGTTTACTCTGATCCTCGGGTACCCATATTTCACTAATTTTTTTGTTTGCACTGTATTAATGTACAATAGAACCACTTGAGGTACACTATGATGATATAGAAGGATCACTTCGATTAGCATTGATGAATTGTTTGCCACTTCTATTGGAATTATTCTTATCTTCTTGCGAATTTTAAACATTCATCATCATTTCTAAAACATACACAATTTTCAAAACATTAGCACTTTGCTACGATTATATTTACTATTTTTTTTTTATATGTAAGACAAGAAACCAAACATGTTGATCCTCGCCTAAGGAGGTAAAATGAAAAAGGGCTTCTGAAAGATATCAGGACCGAGAGCAGACTGAATGTGAAGAAGCAAAAGGGTCAGTACGTGAATAGGTGGGTAAAATCTTTTCGGTTATCCCTGTGAATGCTTGGTTTTTCCATCCCTATTGGAAACAACTTTAGATCAGATAAATGTTATCAATACTCCCATTTTAAATTTATTTCAGTAGGAACGGAAAAAAAAAAACACTCTTGGAACAGAAAAACCAAAAAGTACCTGACCCTTTCGCCTGTTTCTCTAATGTTTCTATGGTGGTGTTGGATTGTGAAGGAAGAAATCGATCGATCTATATTAAAGTTAAAATCTTATTCATTCTTTTGTTTTTTAATATATATATTTTCTCCGCGTATCTACGCGTTGCCATTGATACGGCAGGTGTAAAAGCTGGGCCAATTAGACAAATACAGTGACAGATAAGAGGTAAGTGGTGACCTGTGATAGGCTATCAGTGATTCATCATCACTCGTTACTGCTATTGATCGTACAAGTCCTTATCTACCCTTATAGCGCTGATAAGCCAGCACTAGTAGCCGTTGTAAACGTGCCCTAGAGGCTCAATGCCGTAGATATGTCAATATTTTGATCCCTCGGGCGGAAATCATTATAAGCTGTAATATTTATTAATTTATTTCATCATCATTCAAATAAAATAAATAAATTAATTTGTAGTATACAGGAGGATAAGATCCCGCACAAAATAATTTAGCATGTACATGGTACCCAAACAACTTACACACGTCAGTTCTTTCAGGCAGAATTAAAGCTAGGAAAAAAATTTAAATTTTAATCCACATACTAGACTTTTAAGAAAATAAATTGCTTGGCGTTTTCGACTTGTCAAAGATTTAATCGACAAACATTCAAAGCACCCAATCAATTACAGAAGACTTATTTAACTGACAGTAATTTGACCTGTTTGGACATACGGAGTTAAGAAGTGGATCTTCACTAAACCTTCCAATTCTTCTCGTATCCTATTCTTACAGTCCAAAATCTTTAAAAAAATCCTCAATCCTCTTTGCTCCTTACTACTATATGTTACAGATAACAGATAACAGATAATATTGCAGATTAGGTACCTTGAAAAGCTAAGATGATTACAATAGCGTGCCAATAATCTGTAAAAACTACTAATTAGTTGCAAAAAAAGTTTAGATTAGAACATATCCAGGCCATTTTCTTTTCAGAATTCTCGGAGGGTTATCGGGGATACTGGGGGAAGCAAGTTGAGAGGCTAGTGGATTTGAGTGGTTATGGAGTTCTCTATGAAAGGATATGTTTCTGTTGTGGGCTAAATTAGCTACATATGAACATTTTATAGCTTTTTCGAAGTTTTTTGGATTGTAAGGATTGCACACGAGATGAATTGGATGGTTTAGCACAGCCTCAAAGCTCAACTCCGTACTTCTTGATAGGTCTGATAGATGAAGGCCAACGGACTATTCTATCAATTATCAAGAACCATCATAGGCAAGCAGGAAGTAAGTAGAGAGGCCAAGCTTAGCCTCTTTAAAAAAGAGTCCCTTCCAGTGCTCCTGAATGGTTCGGAAAGCTGGACAGCCATCGATAAACATATTAATAAGGTAACGGTGGCTGAAATGAGGTTCCCCAGAAAAATACTTGGAAAGACCAGGGACTGCGTTAGAAACGATAGAATACGTGGTAATCTGGGAGTGGAGGCTAAACTCAGCATCCTGGAAGAGCGGCAATTAAAATGGTTTGGCTACATATGGAATGGCAGATACCCGAAAGGCCAAGTGGTCCTTTGAAGCTAGACCGGAAAGTAGACGTCCTCGTGGCAGACCTAGGAGTATGTACACTGACTACGTTGGTAAACTGGGAACAGGAAGAAGATATCTCTTGCACCATACCGCAGATGAGGAGACTAGCAAGAGATGGACCAAGTGGGCTAGATGGAACAAAATTGCAATTTCACACTTAACGGAACATAAAAGTTAGAGAAAGAAGAAGATGGAAAGGGCCCTGAATACTTCCTTGAAAAACTCCGCCATTTTGGGTTTAGAAAGAAGAATAGGAAAAATTATTAACTTTAAAGGTTCTATTACCGGGTTTGAAATGGATAATAAGTAATTATAATTTTAATGCTAGTATTTTTTTTCCTTAGTTTAAGATCTAATACTCGATTTTCATTTTTACCTTTCATGATGAAGTCAAATATAAGGTACCTTTACAGATTCAATACCACGATACTACTATTATTACAAGAGATACCAAGACCTACACTACCTTACCTACCTACACTTACTTAATCCTATTTGGAAATATGCCTCACAAATTTACGGAACTGCCAAGAAGACGCATATAGAACTTCTTTAAAAGATTTCCAAATAGACTTAAAAGTCATCCTAATAAACTCTTAAATGATATGTCCACGACAGCGATGTCCAACAATATCCATAGAAGGTTGAAAAGGAGCTGGATGAGAGATCTCCTTGAGTAAAATTAAATGAATAACAAGAGAGATGGAGGTGACAATGAGCAATGCTCCTTATCATGCCCCTCATGCTAGAATCTTGTCATTGTTTTATAGACCTTTTTTCTAATTCAAACCTGATTGACCAATCTGTCTTTTCCTGTTCTCTGTCAAAACCTTGGTATATTATTGACCAATACCTTTCCTGAAAGCCACCGATCGCCCAGTAATCCCGTAAATCAGTAGTAACCCATTCCGTTCTACTGTTTCACGTTACCGCCACTTCCTCGACCTACACGCAAACTCCTAGTTTTCTCTTTCATCACTCTAATTATTGTTGTGTGTTATACAGGGATATCGATATGTATAATTATGAACAGTTTCAACATATTTGTATGTTATTATAAATATATATAATATATTTTACTTCTTCTATAATTATATTTGACTGAATATCTAATAGGAAATAGAAGAGTCTGTCAAAGTTTGGAAAGGTTGATAGTGGAGCAATAGCGCATCTCGGATGAGAGGGAGTTCCTGAAATTAGATGCAATGGCAATGAAAGATTGTTTAAATAATGCTGTCATCGGGTATTAGGTAAAGGTCAAATAATGTAAAGTAAATATGTAAAGTAATTAATTAAAAATGCATAAAAGTGACTGTGAGGAAAGATATTTGTAAAGGAACGAACCAATGAAGTATTATCGTTGGAAGGAGGGGAATAACACAGGCCAATAAAAAATTGTTTCTGAAAAACTTTCTTAACTTTAATAGCTGATCTTTATGGGTTTTTATGAGCCAACAAATCTAGCCTTTGTTTTTTTTGCATCACCTTTAGTGTTTGCAGTAAACTAAATCATCTTTTTCAAAAAACTTAAATTGGAAAATTATTGCTCTCTCTTCCTAACCCATAAATTTTGGTTCTAACTGTCATCAAGCTCTTTTTATTGTACATCACAAAATACTTCCATTGGAATAGAATTTAAATCATCCAGTGGTCCGGGAACCGGCAACTCTGCACCGTGTTCTACTGGTCGAATGGCGGACGGAAGTTTAAGGTAGCTTATCATCTTTGTGATAATGCTTAATTTATAAAATTGAACTGTAAAATGTAAAGAAATCCGTAAAAGGGTATTACAGCTTTATTATTATCATATTTGGATTTAGAATAAAAAAAGTAAATAAAAATAAGGTATTTTCACTTGATAAATATTTCATCGTTGGTCTGTACAACCATTTTAACTTGTAATGGTGAGAAACATGATAATTGGTTTCAAGTTATGACCGAGGAAGCTACTTTAAAAGAGACCAACTTCTTTTAAGTCCGTCTCTCTGGGTATTCGATTTTATACGGGCGGGTTTGATTTCTTTGACGTTAAAGAAGTTATTAGAGACGACTCAGGCATTACACAGTATGCTCGGTTATTAGGTTGAGGTTGTACTTGTGTACGTTTTTACGTTTGAGGGAGTATATATATGATTAAATCTGGGGAAGAAAACTCAATAAAAAGCTTCATAAAAGGGAAAGAAACAGGTCTTTTGATAAAAACAGGGGAAAAAAGAAAGTGCTTTCATATGATTCACTCGCCAACGATTTTCTTTTCAAAGGAGGGCTGTATTTTTTCTTGATTTAATCCAGCATTTGAAGTATATTTATAAGATAAAGTAATTTTATTATGATGTCATAAATATAAGCATAATTTTTTTTTTATATTTGTATTTTATAGAATCCTTATAATGATACGATACGATTATAGACTTCATGAAATATCCAAATTCACAAACAATAGGATAACTTTTTTTTTTTAGTAAGTTTTTATTGAGAAAACATTACAATTTTCCTCAATAAAGGTCAATAGGTAATATGGATGATTATGAATCCACCCCTAAGCCTTTAACTATCCAATATGTATAATAAGTAGAGACCGGAGTTTTGTGCAGTAAAAATTCAAAAAATGTGCAGTAAAAATCACAAAACATGCAAAATTGTGCAGTAAAAAACTCAAAATCTGCAAAATCGTGCAGTGAAAAACTCAAAACGTGAATTTAAAAACTTAATACATGCAGCAATCCATTTATTTACACAAATATGCAAAACTTAACCAGCCTTGAATAAACTTGAGGACATTTCGACAAACGTTTCGTTTTAGTGTTATTTCAATCTGAAATACTTTCAAATTTGGGAAAAAAAGGAGACGAAAAAAATTGTTAATTAAAAGAAATATAAAATATCTTTATTGAAATTTCCTTTTACGTGGAAACAAAAAAAATTTAAATATTTTTGAAAAATAAATTAGTTTTTAAAAGTTTCGTGAAAATGTACGACATTATAAATTTCAAAATATTTCTCAGTAAAATTATGCCGCCTGTCACTTAATAAAATGTTCTTTAGCAAAGAAAAGGAACGTTCTACATCTATGGGTGTAAAAGAACAATTTTTGTAGCATGCGATAGTGGATGGATCCAGATTATCAGCTTCTATTTCCTTTCCGTTGATACAATAATTTGATATTTTTTAACGAATGTAGCCTTAGTTTTTCTTAAGGATTTACTCGAATTTTGAAAATAAACATCTCCCCTTTTCATTTTCAATTCGTTTAAAGCTCTCTTCGAGAGTTTCAAACAAATATCAGATCTGGATATTCATTGGTCCATTGTTTCAATTTTGTAGAAACACTCGCGGAAGTTTTTGGCATTTTTAAAGTTGATAGTTTAAAATCTTGTTAACAACTAGCCCTTTGTGCTAAATCAGAAGTGGAGAACGAAATGGAAAGCGGGTAGTAAAATTTTCTGAGTAAACGTCATAGTTCTAGGAAGTACGTCGATCTTCAATGTTAGCCTAAATCCTCAAAGCTCCCAATTCAATACGATCATTTAAAAGTTGTAGGTCACAAATATATTTGATTTAAGCGAATTTTTACTTTCAATTTTAAACTAATTAACCTATTTAATATAAATAATTGTTATAAATGTTGCCTAATAATCCTAAGTAAAATTTTCAAGAAATAAATGGTTAATTGAATAAGATGAATTTGGTTCAATTGTGCAATTTGGTGCAGTAAAACCCGAATTCGTGCAATTAAGCTCAGAAAGTCAAATTTGTGCAATTTCGTGCAAAATAAAATTTAAGAATAAGAATCCTTAAGTTATAAATGAGATAACTACTTGGGTTAGAGAGCGCTAAATCAAAGAGAACTAAATGTACAATAACACAGAAATCCGGTCTCCAAGGTTCGATGCCGGCATCACAAAACTTTGACCACATTCCCCCTCTAAAGGCCCCCATACACCATGGGATAAATTTCAAGGTTTGGACTGCGCAGTTCAAACCTTCAAATTTATTCGAACGTGACTGGTGACAGTACTTTATTTTCGAAAACATTAATGTGTTGTTCTTCACTTGACGTAAGCGGACACGTTTCGCATTTTTCAGCTGTTTTTTTTTTGCAGTTTAATAGTCTTATATAATTTCTAAATTATATAATTTTTAAATTTCTGGCGAGTAAGCGCTAACTGAGCAGTTTTGAGACATAGAAATAACCCCCAAATAAAAAGCATTACCGGCTTGTCTCCTTTTTTTTTTTTTTTTTTTTTTTTTTTTTTTTTTTTTTTTTTTTTTTTTTTTTTTTTTTTTTTTTTTTTTTTTTTTTTTTTTTTTTTTTTTTTTTTTTTTTTTTTTGATTTTCATTTTACCTTGATATGGTAGGCGCTTCCTAACTGCTCAACGTATTCAAATTTAATCCCAGAAATATTCATATCATCGAAATTATCACAATTTCTGCTACTACCGGCTATTATGAGCGTTGTGGTGTTTCAAGTCATCAGTGTAACCACGCACCGGTATTTTATCACCCAGTTTTGGTCCCTTCCCCGCACTCATTACTTTCCTAATGACGAAAGAGAATCTGCCTGTCTTAAAGCAGGTCTTACCTTTATATCTAATAGCATCCCGCATCGCGGCTTCGCCTGCTCTTATAAGTAAAGAACTTATAGTAATCATTTTAACTAATAATAGAAGATTTTTTTGTTTATTGATAAAAATCTTGTATTGTAGCATGCAATTAGTTAGAATTGTTTTCTTAATAAAATTTTCCCGCATAGCAATAATTTTTAATCAGTTAATATTGCACTTTTATTCGGTGATTGAAAATTGCTTAAAAGCATAATTAGATTTCGAATTTTGAATTTTAATTTATACAGACAATTGGTAATGCAGATAGACAGACTATATATAATGTATGATACTTGCGGATCATTTTCTTACACACAATATCAATAAATAAAGGGTTGACCTCTTGATTTGGTAATAATTTTATTCGCCAAATAATTTCATTGGTTTCATCTGGTTGGATTTTATTTTCTAACCATAAAAGTAAATGGCAGTATGGTTGACCTCCTTTCTCCCACTCAACACTGTAAATTTAAATTTTTATTATTCTAAATTAAATTATTGCTGAACCTTCCTAGAAATCTGAAAATAATGTACTCGTAGTTAAAATTTGGTGCAGGTTCAGTAGGATTACCATTGAAAACCCTATTACGGAATGATGCTAACCACAAACTTGTTTTAATAATTCAATTGAATATTTAATTAGTAAATATTATTATCAATTTCATGCTCAATATATCACCGTATCAATATAACCTCTTATATAGAATGTTGCTCACCACCTATCGGTCAATTTTCAAACTTCACTGTTAAACACACACTATCTCTTTTTTGATGACAAATCATTAGAAAATCAGTATATTTTATTATTGCTGAACCTTCCTGGAACTATAAAGATGGTGTTGTTAAAATTTGGTCCAGATTGGTTCAGTAGGAAAAATGGCTTGTCCTTTTATATTATAGTATAGACTGGCTCTATTTTTTAAATACTGAACTATATTAATTAATCTTTAGTTTAAATGAACATTAGCTTATATTTACGTTCAATAATTTCTAGTTCAAATCCTCCTGAGATGATCCACTGCAGAAGTTTAGCAACTTCCTTGGTCGAGACCTTGGTCCAATGTGTGATCCTCATACATAAGTCTGCAACAACTATTTGTGGCGAGCGTTTCAGAGTGTAGGTGCTACTTCTCGAGTCCGTAGGTGGTCCGTTTATATGGAATGAGTGGGTTTACTCAACTTTAATAATAGCTCTAAGTAAATAAAAAAAAAAAACACCGAAAAAAACAAACGTTCATTCCTAAAAACACTTGAATTCAAGCGATTATCTCATATGTTTTGAATATTGTTTTGTTGTTACATCTCAAAGGCAATGCTTAAACAAACATTCAAGACTCCCACCTAGTTTCTATAGTTTAAAAGAGCCAAGGTCGTTTTAAGCCATCGTTTTGTAATTGTGACATTGTCGAATATTCCCCGAGGCAATTTCGAATCTTGGATTAAAATTTAGAACTGTCATCGTACCGTTGTCAACGTACAAAAATGTCAACTAGCGATTATTATAACAATAAAAATGAAAATCTTTTCATATGTTCTTAAGTCAGATTTCATTTTGTCAAGATGATTTCTCATTCAGTTTCTTTTCAACCTTCAACGGACATCCCTACACATCATTGTCGCGTACATGTTATATATGAGTTTATTGGGATGACCTTAACTTCTATTGTGAAATCTTTTTAAGTTAATCTGTAGGTGGATAAACATATACTTTAAAAGTATAAAACGGATGTTAAATTCTTACATTAGCTTATATATACTGCATTTAATTTAAAAACCTTAATTTGTTAAAACGAAACATAAAATAAAAATAGTTTAGTGATAAAGGAAGACATAAATTTAAAGTCAAATATATTAATTTATCTGAACGAAAACGTGGCTAAACCCCGAAATCTCAAATAAATAATAAACAAAATAATGTATTTAAAAACAAAAAAAAATGACCATAACTCACTTCCTAGTTCTTTGATATCTAAGTCCGTATGCATAGTTATGTTACGCACATACAAAGGTGACTGTTTGATTGTCCTATATGTTTTTGTGTCTATATGTTATATGCGTCTTTTTGGCATTTCCGCATATTTGTACGCCTCACAAATATACGGAAATACGGCGTACGTCCAAAAAGATTTTAATAATTCTAGGTATATATTTTTGGTCTTAGGTTTAATTTAGAATGTTGTCCAATGAGGGTATAAATCAACCTTATAAAATTGAATTAATTTTTACATTTCGCCGAGAGTTTTTGGTCCTGTGTCATCCTTCCGTCAAATGTTTTTCGAAGGTACATCACTGTATCAGATTGTGGAATTTTTTTGCTTTCGATAAAGACTGGCGGAAGGTCTCTTTTAGTCTTATTTTCCATAGTGGATATCAATGTCTAGTGACAATCGTAGTATCGTCTACGTTAGCAACTATCATAGAGCAATTTATAAAGGTTATGTTGTGCATGTATGCTACGTAAAAAAAAATAGCTTGTAGCACTACAAGATCTTGGGTTTAGTACTTTGGTAAGAATGAACTGTATCTAAACCAATGGTTGTGAAAGGAGGAGATTTCGCCTAAATAACACTCAACCGCCAGGGTTTTTTCCCCAATTAAGTTTACCCACTTTTATAGAGGCTGGGTGGCCTCGGAGGGGGGGAGAGGGGGCTCTCCCGACCTCTAAGTTGATCTACGGCTGAAATACAAATTTTCTGCCTTCCGTCGGACTCGAACTCGGGTCCGAGTATCTATTTTAAGTGCGGGATTCAAACCTAATTCACTAATTCCTTTCTGGCATTAGTCGATATTGAACCGTGATATGGAGTTATAATGTATTTCTTCGGGGTATCTTTGACCTCTGTAGGTGTTAAGGATATATGTTTGATTTATTGTGTTACATTTAAAAAAAAGTATTTATATATATAATCTATGTAGCAAACTGCTAATTTTGAATTTTTGTTTGTTTTAGAACTGGTGATCAATGTTTAACACGAAACTAGTTTTCAAATTAAAAAAAAAAAAAAAATTCTAATGGAAGTGAAATTAACTAATGAACTAATGGATCCTTCGTATACTATCATACGTACCTCCACCAAAAGAAATAAGATCATAAATCTATTTCAACTTAGTTTGATACTAAGAATGTTTTCTCAATACAAATTTATCACATTATAATAGGTTATCAATACCTTTTTCCACTCAATGAACGTAACTATCACATTAGATCGTTCAACACATCGTCGGCACTAAGTGCCGTTCGTTAACTGTTTTTTTTCTACAAGACCTTATGGTTTCGATTCTGTTCGGCACTTAGAAGATCGTGTCCCAATAATATCATTTTTATGAATTTGTAGCATTTTATTACAGGCAGGCCTTGTAGAGTACAACGGTAAACGAACGAAATAAAAAATCCTTCTTTTCACATTCGTCAGTTTTACATAGTGAAGCCATCATTATTATGTTTTTTGTTGTTGCTTGGCAACTTGTCTTGAGTAGGCTGATCTCAAGTTTCAATGCTTCGCCGACCCGAAAACTAAATTATAATGTGTTTCAATATTACAGTTGTTAAATCTACTCGGTAAATGTTAGGACTCGAAGGCGATTAGAGTTGAACAATGGCCAATTTAAGGGTTCGCCTAACTTGCTATTGGTTAGTGGAAGAGATTGAAGAAGGACCGCAAAGTTTGAGGTTTTGCGGTAGTTGGAGTTGGGGCTTAGCTGGAGGAAGGTTGGAGGGTTGGAGGGCTGGGAGTGATCCAATCAAACTCCTGTAAAACCTTCTAATTCTCTAATTGGAACAATCGAAGGGAAAAGCCTTACTTCCTAGTTGTCTTTATATTGGAGCAAAAACATATCAATGCCCATTTATACTATATACGGTATATTTAAAGTGTGCTAATGTTTATATGTAAGAGGTAGGATCATTATCTTAATATATATAAATTACTTGTCGCTGTCTTGGGTCAGGCTGACACCTTAACTACTGAACCGATTTTAATCAAATTTGCTCACCGTGTGCAGTTTGATCCAACAAAAAAGATAGGATACCTTATATCTTAATTTATAGTCGCAATATTATTTGTATATTATCTGTAAGTCACAATTATCTGTTAGCTCTATACGATTCTAACATATGGCGGTATAAGGTTATACTATTATATAAAAGGACAAGCAATTTTTCGTTTGTGTTCACTAACCGCCAAAAACTACTGAACCAATCTCTACCAAATTTTGACTACATCATCTTTATAGGATGGTTTAGCAATAGTAAAATGAATAATAAGTGGATAACAGTGAAGTTCAAAAATGGCGGCAATTGCAATCTACATGAAAGGTTAAAATGTACAGTGTTATATAGAGCTGGACATTGATAATAAAATTTACTTATTTTCAATTAAATTTTTATAAAAACAGCTATATGGAGTGAAATATACCAACTTTTAACTACATCATGTTCATAATTCTAGGTTTAGCAACAATAAAAATTTAAATGTACAATGTTGAGTGTTAGAAACGGGTTTTTCCACACTACCACATACTTGAAATTAAAATCCAACCAGATCAAATCAATAAAATTATTTCTGTCGAATGAAAATTATTAAAAATCAAAATGCCGATCCTCAGCTGTTTAATATTGTGTGTAAAAATATGAACTTTGAACCTTTAGTTGTAAGCACTGATAAAGCAGTTTCTTAATAGTCTCTGTCCATCTGGATTACCAACTCATATATTAAAATTGAAAATTGAATGTCTAATTATGCTTTACGTTATCTTCAAACACCTAATCAATCTAAATTTAACACAGTTAATAATGACTGCTATGCGTGGAAATATCATCAAAAATAGTATTTTCAATTCTTCACTTTAATACAAGATTTTTATCGATGAATATATAAAAAAAAAAAAAAAATCAATTATTAGTTAAAATTATCTAAGATCTTCTTCACATATGAGAGAGGGCGAAGCCTCGACGGGGGATGATGAAGTCATCTATAAAAGGACAAGCCATTTCCGTTCGTGATCACTAACCGCGAAAACTTTAGAACTATTCTGTACCAAATATAACTATATCATCTTCATAGTTCAAGGAAGGTTTAGCAATAATACAATTTATATATTTTCTATTAAATTACTGTTTAAAAAGCGATAAATATGTGGTGAGCAGTAAAGCGAGCGCCATTCAAGAGAGGTTACAATGATCCGGTGTTGAATATAGCTAGAAATTGATAATAAAGTTACTTAATTCAATTAAATTGTTATCCAAAAAGCTATAAATATGTGGCAAGCGACAATAGCGTTTTAGTAAAACTAATGAACCTATCTGAACCAAATTTTAACTACATCATCTTCATAGTTCTTGAAAGATTTACAATTAGAAAGTTTACTATAATAATAACTTATACTATTATATAAAAGGACAAGCCATTTTACGTTTGTGATCACTAAACACGAATACTACTGAACCAATCTGTACTAAATATTAACTACATTTTCTTCATAGTTCAAGAAGGTTTAGCAATATTAAAGTCTACTGATTTTTAATTTATTTTTTATTAAAAAAAGAAAATATGTGGACAACAGTGAAGTTTGAAAATTGACCGATAGGTGGCGAGTGCCATTCTACGCGAGAGGTTACAAAAGAGCTTGAAATCGATGATAAAATTTACTTATTAAACTATAAAGAAAATTATTAAAAAAGATTTAAATATGTTGTGCGATATGTGGATCCCAGTGAAGCTTGAAAATAGACCGATCGTGTATAGCACCATCCCACAATAGAGTTAACAATGGTAAACTGAACCTATCTGTACCGAGATCTAAATAAATAATTTTTATAATTCTAGGAAGGTTTTGCAATGGTAAAATTTACAATAACTAAAATTTAAATGTACAATGTTGAGAGGCAGGACTGAGGTTTGCCACACTGTCATATACTTTTAGAGTTCGAAATCAACATCCAACCAGAAGAAATCAATAACGTTATTTCTGCCGAATAAAAATTATTACTAAATCAAAATGTCGATCCTTTACTTTTTTATATTGTGTGTAAAAATATGATCCACGGGCCTTTTGCCGTAAGCACTGGTAATGCAGTTTATTTTCCGCAAGAGTTTCTTAATAGTCTTTATCCAACTTGATTACCAATTCATACATTAAAATTAAAAATTTTATGTCTAATGGTGCTTTTACGCAATCTTCAACTGCCTAATCAGTGCGATTATGACTAGATTAATAATTACTGCTATGCGTGAAAAAATCATTGAAGAAATAATGCTGAACCACATGCTAAAATACAAGAATCTTATCGATAAACAAATAAAACATTAGTTTTTAGTTGAAATTAGGTTTACTTATGGAGGGTGGGCGAAGCCGCGACGGGGATGCTGGTATATATATATATATATATATATATATATATATATATATATATATATATATATGTATATATGTAAACCTTATTAATTAAGAATTTCGGCAATTTTAAATTACTTGGTAATAGTTTTAAATACTGCATGCTTTAATTTAATTAATTTTTTAATGACCCTAATACGTTTCCTATGTCGTGGTTATAGTAGTATAATGATAAGTAAACCACAAAAAAAAAAAAAAAAAAAAATCAATTGGAAGGAATATTTTCCCCGTCAATGTACATCTAGTAAATATAAAGTAATTCTAATGACTTGTTAAGCAATTATTCATTGGTGAAACTTTTAATTAAAGTTCTGTGTTGAAAATTCGGAGGTCATTTTTTTTCAGACGTCTCAGAGGATTATCTGGAATTGATTGGGAAGTAAGTTGAGTCTGAATTAGTAAAAAATTTATATTAGGAAGGGTGGGTATTTGGTTAAGGCAAATTAGTAATCTTAGAAAATTTAAAATTATTACGTAGCAGTTTATCATTAGAAAGTAGTATTTAAAAATTTAAATTAATAGAATTAATAAATTATTATTCTTTTGAATTATATGCCACATATCTCTTCACGATTTATTCAATTTTTTTTAGCCTCTGTCGGTGCAGTATGTCTGTGCGTGTGTCTATGTGTATAGGCAAAAATTTATTTTCTGTTATTTCCGCCGTGGCTATGCTTCCAGGTGAGGGGACCCTGCCAGGGTACACCCAGTCTCATTTAAGTGGGTATCCTTAGTTGGGGGAAAATCAGGCGGTTGAGCGAGTATTCTGGCTAAATCTCATCCATTCACAATCCTTGGTACTGAAACAGTACATCTTTACCTAATCACTGATCCTATGACGCTTCATGGGTAGTTAGTGGTACAGGTTTATATATACAGGGTATCTCTTAGTGTAAACAAAAAAAATGGGTGGTTATCCAAGTATGTATTTGTATTGCTTCCGAATAATGTGGAGGAGCACCATGGTGTTGGAAAATCATATCTTGCCGAACTTCAGGTGGAATATCGTGATGAAGTTGTGGCAGGATATTTTGTAACAAATCTTAGTAATATCATCATTCTATCTGTTGGGTAAACTATGATTTTTCAACAGTATTCGACAGCAATATAAAGATGAATACACTAACGATACTCCACATGGAACGATAGAAATGCCTTTCCCTGTAAAAACAGACTCATCTGCCCATAAAATTCATCTCAAAAACTAGTATTCTTCAACACAATCTGCATTCAGAAGCTAACGGCGAAATTGAGGTCTAGGTTCATTATCATTGGATTTTAAACATTACATTGAAAATCTAATAAAAATAAATCCTAAATAATAATAATAAATAGATAAATGTAATAACATAAGATCCTCTGATCTGGTGTCGCTTTATTGGCAATTGTCCTTTATTTTCTATTAAACAAAAATTTTTGCCTTTACATTTTATTCCAATGAAGAGTTTATTATGTTTAAAATGCATATTTGCATTAAGGGATTGTAATAATGGTTTATTTACACAAGTAACTGATTTGTATGCCAAATGAGAACACCATGTTTTTTCAGTTTCAAAAGTGAATTTCTCCATGAAATTGAAACAAAATCTTTACGTTTAACATATCATTTGAGCTGATTAAATTTGCAAGTTTTTGTGAGATTTGACGTTTTTTGGATAGTTTTTTTTGAAAAACAGTGAGCGTTGAAGTAATATAAGTTATTGTGACTTCCCCAAACCAGGTGAAGATCAAGCTGTTCTTTAGATACCAAGTTTGTAAAATTCAAGTTTACAGGTACTCAGCTATTATAGAAAATTTAATGCTAAATCTGAAAATGTGATCAAAATTTAAAAAATATTTAAATAAAATGGAGATATCACAGCTTTTATGACAAAAAAACGTGGTTTCCTCAAAAAAGGCTTTGATTTATCGTATCCGTTGCAGATATTGGAAGTGAATGGTGAGATCTGCGGCATTTTTGATCTTGTTTCACCCTGAATTTATCAAATAAAAAAATGAAAATAGTTTTTGACCAAATACTCTTAGGTATTTAAATAAAGACAGATTTGCGTATTAAACAATTTAAGTGTTAAACAATTACATTAGCTGTTTATACAAGGAGTTCACTCACCTGTAACAAAAGAAAGTATATTTAATTAAAGCCATTATTTCCAAGTTCTTTATATATGTTGTTGTAGTACAGACTAATTGTTTAGAATAATAACAACCCACTCTTAGCATTCATATCTGTTTATTGTGACTTGTAATAGTCATTATGGATAATGTGGTCGTACTGTATTAAGGGTAACTTAAGAAAAGCACTTGTACTTAAGTGTAGTTTTCTTTACATACATATTTTGTAAGATCAACAGCGAACTCAAAATTTACTCATATACTTCAACATCAAAATATTAAAATATATACATTAAAATTTTGGAAAAAAAACCCCAATCAAGTTAATGAACAAAGGAAGATATTAGATGTTTTAAAAACAACTTTTAAGTAAGAGGTGCTAGTAGTAGAGATCATTCCATTTAAAGTGATTTAAAAGAGGTTGATTCACAATTTTAAAAAAATACGAAACTTTCCAGGTTGTTTCCCCTATGTCTAAAAACTGTAAAACCAATTAGTATATCCATAAATAATATTAATTGTATTACGAAAGCTCTAAATTTGAACTGATATTTCGGTATTTTTCTGAGTAATTATAAATACAAGAAAAAAAAAAAAAAAAAATGTTCCCTTGAAACATATAAATAAGAACTAGAATTTGTGTAAGTTTCAGATTTTTATCTCCAGGGCTATTAAAAGGCGAAATGACACAATTTTTCACAAAAAAAGGAAATTTTTCAAAAAATACTATAATAAATATTTATAAAAAAATAAAAAAAAATCAAATAAACTGTTTAAGCTAAAAAAATTTAAAAACAAGATTTTCAAGTCTTGAGACATAAGGAAAACAAACTTGAAAATTTCATATTTTTTTAAAATGGTCAAGCAACTAATTTATTTTTTTTGGATCACAATAAATAAATGACCCAGTAGGGAACGAAAGATTTAACACATTGGCTAAGAGAGCTGCTAATTTATATGTATATGTATTTACCCTATTAATTCAATTTTCTTACTTTTACTCATACTATAAATATAAACATGGAGTGTAAAATATTGTAGATCTAACATATTTAGGGGATATTTTAAACTATTAAAACGTACTGTGTATCTCAAAAAGTTATTTTAGCAGTATATTGTTCGCCTCTTGTAGTTGACAGCAATAATTAGTTTTTCAGCCAATGCTCGTTCCTCCTCGTTCCTACTCTGAATATCAATTTATTTCCAATTAATTTCTGCAGGCTTTGTATCGATTCGATCTCTCTGACGTCTCTACGTCAGTTACAGCTTTCGGGTGATGAAGCTGAAGTCTTGCCATGGCAGTTTAACTTTAATTATATAAGAATAATTAAAGCATAAATAATTAATAAATATAATATAATATGATAATGAAGTTTTATATTTCTTCTGTGGAAGCAAACTAGAAAATCATAGATCAGATGAACTGTTGCATTTCAACTCTGTTTTTCTAAACAGGTCTAATTACTGCCATGTAAATGAGACTTTTGTAATTATTCTGAAGTTTTGAAAGTGTATATAGTAAAAGTTTAGACGAGCCGTTTCTAATTGTTTCAGTCTTGTTTGTGAATCCCAACTTAGATATAAAAATGAATAAGTACTTATATAATTTTTTTTTTATTGCTGTTTATTGAAATTGTCAATTGAACACCATGAAATCACTAGTAAATGTGATGATAAAACTCATTTTGAAATGTCAATTGGTTTTAAAGCAACTAATCATTTATACCACTTAACAAAAGTTCTGTATTAGATGGTCCTGGAGGCCACCTTCTTTTCACACATCTTGGAGGTTTATCTGGAATATAATAGGATTCAATTTAAGACACTAGTGGATTTGAATGAAACGATAGGTATCTAGTTTGGGCTAAGTCAGCAACATATAGAACATTAAGATCTTTGTGAATATGTTTGCTTGTGACAAAGTAAAGGGCATTGAGGATTATCGGAAGGATTTTGGATTTTGAGGATTGGATACGAGATGAATTATATGGTTTAGTGAATTTGGGGCTCCATTCCGTCTGTCCAAAAATTGCTCCCTTGTAAATGATTCTTTTGGTATTAATTGAAAATTTCGAAAGTTCATATAGTAAAAGTTAAAGAAGTCAAAAACGAAATTTCTTGTTTTTTCAGTGTTGTATGTGGCTTCCAAGTAAGATATTTGGAGTCCTAGGTGTCGGATTCGTTTAGTTGTATTAATAGAATATTATTAAAGGATAGTGTAGTACAAGAAATCTCAAATTTACGACGAAGGGTAAAATTTCTTTGATATGAGATTTGAGAGTTTGGGATGCAATGAAGGGATTATTTTTTATTGATAACTGACCTGTACCATTACCGAAACGTGTTGAGGGAGGTGTTAGGAGGAAAATTATTAACATCCGTTTATTTCATTCAGATGTTTTCATCACCATTTTGATTCAAGAAACGGGATGATATTTTGTAAACTATATGCTGTAACTATATTGCTGTTTATATGGATATGTTAAATTTAAAAAAAAAAAAATAGGATTGCCTATTTTTTTTATTTCTTGAAATGATCAAACAATGGATTTCATTCTAATTTAAAGAAGATGACTGGATAATAAAACTTAACGTTTGATTTCATTATTAAATTAAGCACCACAAAAAAAAAAACTTTTAAAAATATTTTAAATTTGATTATTTTCAATATGGTACATTTTTTTATGGGGACTAACTCGGTTTCAAGAGTGTAACCGTCCGTCCGTTATCTCTTGTAACAATTATTTTATTGTTACTCATTAATAAAAAAAGTAGTATTAATAATTAATATTAATATTTCTAATATCAATTTCCGCTTCAAGGTCGCACTAAGTCTAATGTTAATTAATATTAGTTTAATTATTAATAATTATATATTATTATTGTTATTAATATTAAGTGATTGTACATACTAATGTAAATATATACCTATTCAAAAAACATGTACCATGTACTTTGATTTAAACTGAGATAATCCGGGGGTCTGTGGGGTCCCCCTGAAGTCATGAGACACACACAAATCAGTGGCTGCAATTTTTGATTTCTAATTCATAAATTTAAAACTTGAATCGATGTTGATGTTCAAATTAAGCTATGATTTTATTTGATTCAAAACCAATTTCAATTTATGAAAAAACGTAAATAATTTGCTCTATCTGACATATTTCACCACCGATTGAAATATAATTTTAAGGTCATCTAGAAGCCGAAAACTGCATAGTTTAGGGAAAATCCGGAGGTCGCAGGATTTCATTATTGAGATATCTCAAGTCATAGTCGACCTCGGAATTTTTTATTCACATTAGTTTTTGTCTGGATAAAACCCAATGTTTTATGCATGGATAAAAAGTAGAATGTAGTATGATTCTTGCGGTACTATAACTATTGCAATCAGTTGAACACCGCAGTTGTTATGGCCGTTAGAAGTTGTAGGTGAAATCTCAAATTCAAAATTTTAACGTCCTCGAAAGTGGTAAAAAATCAATATTTTTTGATTTTGATAAAATTTCACGTAAAAGGTTTTTTTTCGTGCAGTATATCGAGATTTGAGGTCAGTTTTTCATGAAAAATATTTTCTACTAATTTACAGTGGATTTCATTGGAATTTTGGAATTTTTTAAAAAGTTTTTGAGCACCCTAAGTCGTGTCTTGAGCATAACAAAAGTATTTTTATTTCAAATAGCATACAAAACTGGAATTTAGTGTGAAAGATTCATTTCTATATCTTGACTGAGAGCTGAGAAAAAAAATAAAACGTAATTTTCATATATTGTTTTTTTTTTTTGTTTTTTTTCGGCTCCAAATGCTCATTTGCGGCTATAACTCTGGTTCTGCACTTTTATACTCGTAGGTCCCTACTACCTACACAAAAATCTGCATGCAAATCTGTGAGTTACAAGTAAAACGTCCCCTTGTAAAACAAAAACTTATAAGACACTTTGTATCGTAACGTAACTACACTGCAAGTTTGGACGAGACGTCGAACAATGGGACAAGGTTTTGAGTCAAATAAAATCATAGACTGCTTAATTTGGTCATCAACATGGATTTCCTTTTTTTTTAATTATTAGGGAGAAGAACCGTATCGTGATAACATAATTAAGCATCACAAAACTGTCGTTTAATTTAATGACAGCAAAACTACTTTAACTCTGATAGTTTGATTATATTAATGGTTGTCGTGAAGAAGCGGATTAGTCAAATTACCTTGAAAACGAGTTAACTATTAACCTTCAAAGTAGGATTTTTAATCACTATGTTGTGAAATATTGGTTAAATTGGGCTTTTTAATAATGCCAGAAAGTATCTATTTTGGCAAAAATGGTGTTCAGGTCTTGAGTAGGTGGAGTGGGTCTCATATTTTTTATCTTCATCAGTCGGCTTCTCCATTCTCCTCCGTCTTTGGCTTGTCCATCCAAGAGATCATCTCTCCGCCCTTCTGATTCGGTCCTTTCGACTCTCTCCTATCCAACTGTCTCTCCGTTTTCTATGCAAGTCCTTTTTAAAACTCCACACCTCTTCTTACTTATTGGCTGTCACCGCGGTTCAAACTAGTCCATACACTTGAGGGCTCCACTTGACCTTAGGCATTCAATCCTCATAATTGAAACATCATAGAGTGCCGGTCTTCTTACGATAATTAATCAATAACAATAACTAATTTAATTTCATAATCGTGACCCATAATACTCCGCAGAAATAAACATCAGCAGCATTGATCAATACTTAAGAATCGATTTTGGATCATCATTTCTCGATATTATACTTTTCTCAAGGCTAGATTTGATTCAGATCAACTTTTAAAATCAACACATCTCTATGAAATAAGATTTAAAATATTACCTGTGGCATATTTATTTAAATACATATTTTTCCAAAAAATCACCAGATTTAAAAACAATGTTAACAGTTGAGATAAGATTGATCTCCTGCCATTCATAGCTTAATTGTTCTGTTAACACAGTTGGTACGTCTTCATCTTTTATCATTAACTGATTTTAAGGATTATTGTAGATTACTGTAGATAATAGTGTCAGCTGATAAAGAAAGGTGTGCTCTGTGTTTTAATTTTAGTGATAAAACAACTGCCGAACGTTTGAATTTTAGCCAGATGATTTTTCATATTTACTGTTCTTTATGAAATAAATCAGAAAAAAATGACCATTTAATATGTGATTTTTAATTATCAAAATATACAAATTTTAATAACTTAATAATCTAGACTTTTTTTGGTGAACAAAAAAGTTATCTTTTGAATATGGTTCCACTGTTTTTCCTATTGTTAATTTGTTAAGGTGTGGGTTTAACATATAATTTATTTATTTATTATGTTTTGTTTGTTACAGGTGAGTACCATTATGGATGGAATCGATTTGTCTTCTTCATGATTTTGTTTGATCTACTCGTGAGTATTACAGAAATGAATATATACATATGTGTATACTTATACTATTTTTTATTTGGTATTTATTGTAATTTACATCTGTATACAATAACATAAAAATACATCTAGTAATGATGATATAATAATACACATAATTGACTTGTCAATCGCTTGTAATGTAACTGCTCATCAGCAGCACTAGAATAATTGTTTATTAGGATATATTAGAATAATAGAAGATATTAGAATAGTAATATCTTTCTGGTTATAATCGTTTTTGGCAAATTAAGGAGCATTGAGGATTTTTCGAAGGATTTTAGATTGTAAGGATTGGATACGAGATGAATTTGATGATGTAGTGGAGCACCAAAGCTCAGCTTCATATGTCCAAGTAGATCTGACCACTGTTGTTTTTAATGAATTGGAATCTTAGAACGTTTGATAGGAAATATTGAAAGAGCTGAAAACGACATGCAATTTCTTGTTGTCTTAGTCTTGTATTTGGGTTCCATGGAAGTCGTTTGACCATATAGAGACCAAGTAGATTTTGTAATAATAGTGAAAGGTAAATCCTAGAAGATTTATTATTTTTCAAATGCATCCAGCTGATTTCCAGTGTTTATACGTTTACAATTCTCCGGCTGTGGTGAAGAAGTGGATACGTCAAAATTGTGCACTTTTCAGTTAGCATTTTTTTCCGAAATTCTTCAAGTACTCTGAATCCATCATTTGTATACAGATGTTTAGAAATAGATACTTTAAGACCTAATTAAGAAGCCCAACTTAACCAATATACCACAACGCTAATATCTGCTATAATCGAGGTTTGAAGACACAGTTAACTCGTCAAGATAATTGAACTTATCGACTTCTTCGCTAGGTTATTTTATTATAGTACACTAAGTTATATTTATATTATGTTTATATGTTTTATATATACTATTACGGCTAAAAGTTTTGAGATTCGCATACAATGCTATTCAGGACATGATGAAATTTTGAATGTTATTTATTAATAGTTTTTCATTTTCATATTAAAGTTGAATGCTGAATTTCATAAGCTTCTTATTCATAACTTGTAGAGAAAATGGACGAGAGAGTCAGGTTTTGTTATCTTAATTAAAGGGCTTACTGCAAAAAGGAGGTAGTTCCTTACAAAAATTTGTTATTTTTATAAAGGATGTTTTGTTGTATTTCTATAATAAGAAATTCCAGAAAAATATTTCGTACCAAGGAAATTTATGTATAAACTACTATAATTACACCGTTTCCCTAACTGCATCATTGATGAATGACGTGCGTGGACGCGTTTGTTATTTTATGTTAATTTAAATTAACACCTTCTATTTTTAAAGGCAAAATAAAGTGATTTCATTTCTTCACATGAAATGGGTAATCATGCGGTTAACCAAGAATAATGTTGTTTATGTTCTTGGGTTGTTTCGCACGAAATGGACGTTTTTATTTAATTAGAATCGTGAGCTATCATGTTGTTTACAAATACAATGTTTACCATCTCTAGTTGACTGTTAATGTCAAATTTATTGTTTTCTAGTCAATTTATCATTCATATTTTTGTGTGGTTTATATAATAATGATATACTAATAACTATGTTTTTTGACTTTATGAATAATGGTTGAGAAGATGGTCGCGGATGCAGTCAGATTGATAAATTACTAATCTTAAGCCGGCTGCACACATTCGTTTTATGTCATAACACGCAACACGAAACAGACATGCTCGTCAAAGATTGGCAGATGTGTGGATGGCCATTCGGCTCGTGTTATGTGTTATATTTTTTCGGATCCTGTTATAGTCGTATAGCCAGCTCCACACATTCGTGTTATGTCATAACACGCAACACGAAACAGACATGCTCGTTGAAGAAGCCGAATGTGTGGATGGGCACTCGGCTCGTGTTATGTGTTATCAAGTTGTTTCTGCTCGTGTTATGGGTGTATCGCTATAGGAGGCGGTTTTTAACACACATCAAAGGAAATTTGCTTCCCCATAACACAAGCCGAAACAGAGACAATCGCTTATCCACAAATTCGTTTAGCAACAGTGAATAATCGTAAAGCCCAGTTAATCATTATTATCAATAATAACTGTTTTAAAATGAAAAACTATTAAATTTGATAATAAATAACGTAAAGTAAGCACGTAGCGATTTAAAAAATATACAATTTAAATCGATAACTAATTTCATACATTTTGAGTTGAACTGGACTATATTAGGTATATTTTTTTTACGGTAGCATTTGTAATGGGAAACTACGTTGTTGACAAATTTTTTTTCGTCTATTCAATTAGTCAAGAAGAGATTTTCGTAGCTTATCTTCACTTTTGCTCTTAGTTCAGTCTGAAAGTAGATAGATCTTGGCCTAAATAAAGCTTACGCAAACTTTATTAACACATGAGACAATGTGATAAAGAAATAATAAGAGCTGACTGTAAGGAGATTAAGTAGCCTTGCATTAAAAAAATGGTATTTGAGAGACTAAAGAGTCCTGAAACAATGGTAAAATAAAATATGATATAAGAAAGGGGGGAGACCGAAACAGGAAAAAAAACAACATAGCCCAGTCGATTTATACATCGGAGGATATCAGCCTAAGATACATGTTTTTAAATACAGCAATAGATACTTGAAAATGTTTTTTAATTAAAAAAGAAGCAGGTAGATTCCTGCCAATTCTCTTACTCATTTCGAAAACCAGCAGTGCAATGTTCTTCCTCAAATCCGATTTTGTGATCTTTTTCCGTTTCTAAAAAAAAGTTGGTCTACAGGTACAGTATACATATCAAATAAAGCTAATTAAAGTTCCTTTAAATTCTTTCATGAGGACATTTTTGTGAAACCAGTAATTTTTTTAGAATGCGGCCGAGAACTTGACTCAAGGGAAAAATTTCAAATATTGTGAAAAATCACTATTTCTTGGAGAACTGTATTTCCGCAACCAATTAATCTACATAGCTGCGGTTAGAATAAAATCGTCACACATTTAGTACTCTTTAATATTGTAAATGCTACGTCAAGTAAATTTACATATTTGAGAGATATTAATGAAAAACGAAAATAGTGCTAAAATTTCTACTACGAACATCCCACCTGGTTTTGAGGTTTGAAAACTTGGATTTTAACTATCCTTATGGGTCCTAACAACATAATAAGAAATAGTAGATACATGTGTTTTTACAAACTTGGCTTATTTTAGTAGGTATATTGTCATGACAGAACAGGGAACTGTTTCGTCATTGTTTCGTGTTATGTGTTATGCCATAACAGAGAACTGTTTCGTGTTATGTGTTAAGACTTAACAGAGAACTGTTTCGTGTTATGTTTTAAGCCATAACAGAGAACTGTTTCGTGTTATGTGTTAAGCCATAACAGAGAACTCTTTCGTCGTTAATTTGGGTAATGTGTTATGTGTTATGACATAACACGAATGTGTGGAGCCGGCTTTAGATGAAAAAAAAAACTTTATAACGTTTCGACCCACTACTAAACATGGATGTGTATAATAATGTCAGCTGTTACCGTCGAAACCCACGAAAACATCGCTAAAGTTAGGGTGTCGATCGAATAGAGACCAACGCGTTCTGCATGAAACATGCATCTGCTCTTCAGATCTGCATCCCTACAAGATCATGATTGCCCAGGAACCAGGAATTGTCCCCAACGGACTGGGGTCGGTGTGTGGAATGCTGTTAGGCGATCCTTAAAGAAGTGTCTTCCACCGCCATTTTGTGAACGAGTGACGTAGCTCATTTTTATCTCTGAGGGTGTGTGAATTAACAGAATTACCGGTACTGGACAGCTGAAAACCATCGTGAGCTTCACCAAAGATCCTGAAAGATTCTAAGACTGCAATTGAGGAAGGAATCGGTCAGATAACCCAATCCAAACTCGAGAAAGTCATACAAACCGTCCACGAAAGGCTCAATATGTTGCCCCACAAGGTCATCATTTGGACGATATAATTTTGAAAACATAGCTTTGAAAAAATACAGAATATAACCTTCCTAGAAAATATTTTGTTTTTTTTTACTAGCTCGTGTGATTTGGTTTTACCAGCCTATTGAAATGTGGGAGGTTCCCGTGCCCCACTCTGTAGTTTATAAGTTTATAGGTTCACCTCTATATTCAATAATAATTAATGGTAAAATTTTGAAAGCAAACTTTACAGTACGATCAAAAAGTCGCCATTTTTTTCTGTAGTTCATAATAAGCAGATCAGTATCAACTGATTTAAACATTTGACCGCTACCTAATTACGCAGCGCCGGTAGTCATAGTAACCTACTTCTAATTCTCATTTTACGTCATATTAATTAAATACGTATACTTCTGTTAATAATTATTAAAGTTTTTTGAAAATCAATAAAAGGAATACAAATTCAATCCTCTAAAAAATATGTACAATTTTACATTTGAATATCTTGATATAATTTAGAATTTAATCACAACTATCAAAACATTAAATTATGGAATAGTATCGATTAAAGAATATTTCGATATCACTTGAGAAAATAATCGGTCCGGAGGATAATCGATGATCCAAAGTCGTATTAGTATTAAATTAAAAAATAAGTTAAAAAAAAAATTATAAAGATAAAAAATATTCCAAAACAAACATTAATAATAAAATATTAAAAAAAAAAATTACTTGTTTTTTAACTTGATACCGGTTTTCCCTTTTCTTATAGGTTTTTTAATTCACTTTTTTTTTTTTTTTTTTTTTTTTTTTTTTTTGTCATATCTTGTTTTGCTTTTTCTTCTAGCCCTGATGAAGGCTTACATTGTAAGTCGAAACGTCGGCTAAATAATATTATTTAATTGTGTTTCCTTGACTGCACACCCCGATTATCTGCATAAACGTCAATTATACTTTCAAATAAACCACAATAATAAGATATTTTTTTGATATGTACTTTATTTTTTAGCACTGTTGGTGGTATCGATAATAGAAAAAGTTTTCTACTTACTGTCGATAGTTAGTAGTGTATATATCTATATTTAGTCATGTGTATAATTTACATTAACTTGGAGTATAATACATGGGAGAATATACCTTTTTCGTATCCGTTCTCGATTTATTCTCTCTCGGGAAGATATCCATCGAGTGTTTCATGGAACGAGGCTGAAGCTGAGCAATCTGCGACAGTACCAGACCTCGACCGAGATTACGGATGTCGTAACCGCACTAAACAAGACAAGATACCTCAGGAATTAGTAAACAGAGGTGGGAGTGGGGAGTGCCGGGATGGTGGGGGCTAGGAGGCGCCAGTAGTGTATGTGTATTCCCTCCAGTGTCTTCCATGTCTTCTTCCATGTCGAGTGTATTCGGGATACATGTAGTTCATCCATGTCTCCAGTAGTCCGTCGCCTCGTCGGTAAGTCCCCTGGATACAAGTGACAGGTATTGGATTGTATGGAGTTCTTAACTGATTTGAAAAAAAAATGTCATATTATTGAACGCTCATTTTTTTTTTTTTTTGATATAATAGATTATATATATAAATAAAAATAAAAATAGCGATATAAACCTTTTTTTTTAATATTCAAATAACATAAAAAAAAATTATGAATCAGTTTAGAAAATCTATACTTTTTCTTCTTCCTATCACTGATAGCAAAAATAAGTATTGTGTTTCTGTATTATAAATAGTACTCGTCTATCCCTCTTACAAAAAAAAAAAATAATAATAAAAAAATAACAAGTTAATAATCATTGTAGTATTGTTGTCTCATCTGCTCTCCTTGAACGAATCTGAATTTTAAATTATATTTGAGCCGGCATTGTAAAGGCCGTAGGCGTTGGTAAACCACTTAAATTCTTTCTCGTATAGTAGAAAAAAATATTTACTAATGTGTGAAATTTTAAACAATTAATAAATATTATTTATTTATTAATTTCTTGTTTATTTAGTTTATTAAAATAAAAACATATATATGTTAATATTAAAGTGGAAGTCATTGCATATACATATGATTTAGTAGGCATAATTTATTAATAGTTGGGAATAACAATTGAACATCTGATGTCCTAAAACATCTGTTATTGAAATAATTCATTTTTATATATATATATATATATATATATATATATATATATATATATATATATATATATATATATATATATATATATTTTGTATCATTTTAGGGGAATTTAAAGTGTTTAGTTATTCTTTTATTTATTCTACTGTTCCTCTATGTTTTTACTTGTAATAACCTTCATTGTACAGATAAATATATAACTTACAAGCATAGGTTACCATAAAAAATTACAGACATAATACACAAATATTTCGTGTATAAATTTCCTAACTATATTTTAAATGTCTCCTTATAATTTTATAATTCTCTTTTGTTTTTTATTTCTATCAATAAGTTAATATTTTTAAATTTTGATTTTACGTAATTATATTTTTAAAAAGAGAGAACCTCTCAAAATATGGGAGGAGTTGTTATCCCGTTGCCGTGGCAACTGATAAGATCCGCCGGCGACGAAACAGTCCAGTATCGATGTCTAGGCCGAGTATCGATAGTTCGCTATCAGGCGGCCTTGGGGTCCTCTCAATGAGGCAGTGTATGTGCGATATTGTTAGCGTCGAATAGGGCTTCATGCCTTCTCACAGTGAAGTTGCTTCAGTGTTTATTCCAAGTGTTTATTTTACGTATATTATCACATTATTAAAATTCATTGAATATTTTTTCACAACAGATATTCAAATGTGTATAAATTGAAGTGAAAATGATGGAATGTTGTATTCAACACTGAGAATGATTATTTTAATTAGTCATTTTTTTTTTTTATAACAGTGGATTTATCATTAATTATTTTAAAAGTTAGTTCTTTCCTTCAAATGTTGACATTATATTTTATTTCTTATAACAGATGTTATTATGTAATGTCATATAATTACATTTACTATTAATAAACGTACATTAATTTTTTAAAATTTTATTTCTTTATTCACACCTGTTATAGATATAATATTAAGTGAATTTGTTGGCAATGTAATGATACAGGCCTTATAAACATGAGGGAGAGTAGCATTCAACAGTACATTCTCCTGACATAGATTAAAATATTTAAAAAAAATGTTTGTCATGGATAAGTCTGTAGGCTGATCATTAGTTCTTTTGTGTCAATTTTTTCACCCTCATAATGTGTAAAGTTTGTTTCACCCTAAAAAATGTAATATTTTGACCCTATCAAGCTCTGTTGGTGTTGCTCGGATCGAAAATTTAACTGTTTCCTAATCATAAATTTAATGAATAATATCTTTTGTTATACAAAATTTGTTACTAGGACCTGCCGTTTATGAGCTATATTGGTTTAAATGAAAAAAGTCACGTTTAAAACTCATATTTTCTCTCAACTTTGTTTATTACAAAAAGCAACAGGTCATTGATATTCATATCCATAATCAATTGTTTTCTCAGTCAGAGAGAAATTAATTTTATTTGAGCCGATCTCTGAGAGAATATCAGTCGTGGTCATGTCATTAATGAGTATATTATTGTGTCCATGGAGTCTGTCATAAAACTTTTTATAAAGAATATGTGTGTTTTAATATTAGTAATCCAAGAATATAATTTATTTCAAACGGATACTTTGCATCTTTATTTTACTGTTAATTTTTTTAATATCTCGGCAATTATCAATTCAAGCTAAATCAACTTTTTATATAAATTTAAATTACATAAAATCATCTATAAAAAAGTTATTAATATTTTTTTCATAGATTGGGTGGTTGGTAAAATAAAATCTCTGATACTATTTATATTTTCTAAAGTGAACATGTCTAAGAGTTTTTTAAAAAAATATTATTACAAATTGATAAGTATGCTTTATTTGTAGCAATCCGATCAAGTTGGACGAAATTCTTTACTTTAAATTAACCAAATCTATTTTTTATTATTTTTTAATTTACTATCAAAATTAGTTCTGCTCAAAAATCTCATCCTTTTTTAAAGGTTTGCCCATAAAATTCAACCAAGGCATATAAAATGTATCGAGATTAGTAAAAATAATAGTTGAATAAAACCCAACAGTATTTAAAAATATATTATAAATCGACTTTGTTTATATCCGCCCCTTTTGTTCATTATGGATAAGGTATAGGGTATAGTGTGATTTTTGAATAAATTCTTGAGAGATATGTTCCATCTTATGCCAAACTGTCATAATCATATTATTTTAAAATTTCGTAAATTTGTTTATTTTTTTTATTATACTAATTTCTTCTATTAAATTTATAATCTTTAATATGCCCTGAAGTATAAAGGGAACTTAAGTAACTAAAAAAAAAAATGACAGTCGAGAAAATCAAAAATTAATTGGGTGAAATCTTTAGTCTGTCTGTAAATATATATATATATATACCCAATGATGTTAAAGCGTTTTTGAAAAACAAAGTTTGAAACTCCACTGACGAACAAACTAAGAAATATAAAAAAAGTACGAAGCAGTGGACAAGCGCTATTAGAGGTACAGAAGAGAAGTTGTTACAAGGCTGAGCATCGGACAATCTAACCTGACTCACGCATATCTGATCACAAAAGAGGCCCAACCATATTGTGAAAGATGTCAATCTCCAATGACCATTAAACACGTTATAGAAGATTGCACATTATTTAGAAAAAAATAAAATACCCCGATCCACAGAACTTGCTGTAGGGGACTCAAGAAATTCTATAAACAAGATTATAAATCTATTCACTTTACAATAAAATATAATACGAAAATTATGTTACAGGACGAAGAAAAATAAATTTCCAACATTTAAATGAAAAGGGCGTAATAACCTGGAAGTTGATCGCCCAAATAAAAACCTCGATCTATATATACGGACAGGCTAAATATATATATTTATTTATTTTTTAATCTGATGATAAATTAATTTATAATAAACTCGAAGATTAGAAAGGACCTTAAACTGGCCCAGTGATACAGGACAGATGCTTTTGAAGACCCCTTGTCTTATTAATTCAAAATCCACTGCCCCGTGCTCCTAAACGGTAGATTTTAGCGACAAATGTTATAAAAAAATTATTCTCCATTTAATTTCTGATTTAACTGGAAACTGTCGATAAATTTTCGATCGGAGCAACATCAACCGAGATAGGGTGTTACACTTCTGAAGGTTAAAAATACTTTGCAACAAAAAACTGTAGAGCCTCCCAGGCCTAAGACATCAATATCAAAATGCTGTTATGAAAGATATTATTTCATCTTTAATAATAATTACCCGTGCACTAGGTCAATACTGCTTGGTGCGGAATTTTTAAAAAAATATTGAATAATCAAGCATAGCTTATGCAAGGCCAGGCGTCATGTTATTGAAGATATGCATTAGATATTGAAAGAAGGAGGATTGCAATGTCAAACTGTCGCAACTGAATCGGTAACCAAACAAATGCAGCCTGAAAACAGTTTTATTACTTTTTTTGTTATTCTTAGATTGTTTCTCTTTCTTCCCCCTGTTTTATACCGATTTTCAATCACCTGATACGCTATTAAAACAAAATTAATAAAAACATCAGTGTATATTTCTGTCTATGACATTTGCGATTCCTAAAGTAATAAAATATCAATTTTCCAAAATAAAAATTCACAAAATGAATAACTTTTTTTATAATAAACTATGTATATATATTAAATGTCGTAGATTATAAATGCTATTTGCGGTATACTAAATTATTTATAGAATAATCATTGTTTTTAATTGTTTTTATTTGCTTTTTTAGCTATTAATTTTTTTAAATAAATATTTATTTTTAGCCAAGGTGTAATCGTGAATCAAGAATCAAGTTATTAGATACGTTAATGATGCTCTAATTTTAAATATAACGAGAAAAAAAAAGTAAATTTTTAAATCATCGCAACTCATTCTCCACGTACAAGTCACCGTACGATAATAACACATGTGTGCCATCAGTGAATGATAATACCTTCATTGCCTCCCAAACACTAATCTCATAATATAAACCTTTAAGAATGGTGTCGAAATTGGAGAATTTCAATAAATCCAAAAAAAAAACACATCAAATAGCCATTACCCTTCGTCGTATACCTATTACTTCTTATCTTACAGTAGGAAATGAAATAAAAAATGAACTTTATTCTGGGACTTACTGTTCCCTAAGAATAATAACAATGTACAATTACAGGTACATTAAATGCATCTGTAATTAAAGCATATATTGTTGACCGGAAGAAAAATTGAATAAAAAAAAATAATAAAGAATACAATCGTATATGAAAAGATAAAATAATTCTAAATATTTACTTAATTATTTACATATTTGCAAAAGATTGATTGTCTAACAGGTGTAAAAATAAATTATTTTCAAAGGAAGTAAAGGAAGCAGCTTTACAAATAGGAAAGGGTAGGGAATTCCAGAAGGAGGTAGCACGAATGAAGGATTTTTCAAAGGAAGCGGTTTTATGTGAGGGGGTATACAGGTTAAAAGGTTGGGATCTAGTTTTAAGGAGAAGAACGCAGAGTTTATAGGTCAAAAATATAGGACGGATTTTTTCGTTTTTAGAGATTGGAATAGGAAAGTACACAGAAAGTATTACTGTCGGAATTTAGGAAAAAAGCCACTCAGAATATCGGCGAGTAACGTGTGACCGCCTGGGGATCCTGAAGATCTAACGAAACAGTTCATCAGTCTCCTCAATCTCATCTCGAAATCAACAGACAGTCCCCCATAAACCAATCAACCGTAATCAAAGAAAGGAAAAGTAAGAGAGGACACTAATGACGAATGAAGATGACGAATAATTTGGGAAAGGAATTTCGAAATCTATTGAGTTGTTTAAGGATTATGATGGATTTTTTTTGGAATTCGGGTGGTATGGTTGTTCCAGGATAGGTGTTGATTGAAAGTAACTCCTAGGTTTTCAATTGAGTTTTGGAATTGAATGAGGTTATAGAGGTAAAGCAATGGATAGTAGGGAAGGGCATTAAGGATAGATTTATCCTTTAATGGTATTCCATTAATCCTTGTTGAACAGATTCGCTATTCAAAGCAACCGATAAATTTAAATAATAATATTTATTAAAACTTTTTTAATTAATTTTTTTGTGCATTCTTAAAATTTAAATTTGAAGGATAGTTTGTTTTATTATACTGCTCTTTTTATGATTAAATTTAAAAATACAAAAACAAGATACTGATTTAGACTTATTTGGAAATACGTAATTAATTTTTGGGCTTCACTAAAACATTATAATTTTCCCGGTATGCTAATCGTTATAATTCAAAAATTATCATTAAATTCACGATGGTCCTGGACCATGTCACAATTTTTTTTTTGGATTGACATTCTTTATGTCAATTTACAGATTGACATGTTGTTTTAAAGTATTTTATTGAATTAATTGGCTATTTTCCTATCTTTAGGCAATAAGTAATCTGCACAGCAAAGAATCCATTCATTCAATCAGCATAAAAACAAACAAAATTAAAAAAAAAAATGTAACTATACAAAATAAAAAATAAACTTTAATTTATTTATTTATATATTTACATTTTTGGTGCCATGTACCACCACCACATTTGGTTAGAAGCACCATACTAAGGTTGAGTACTATAATACCTTGTAAAGATTCGTTTCTTTCAAAAAGTTAATAATGTTTTTCATCAGACCGTTATTCTTTCTTTCCTTTTGATATTTTTTGCATTCGACCAGAATATGCTCTATTGTCGTATATATAATAAATATATTATATAGCTAAATATAATATACAAATAACTTTAATAAATAATAACATAAAATAAAGTAAAGATACAATTAAAAAAAAAATTAATAATAAAAAATCATTAAATATTACATTGTTATGAAGTCCTTCAAATGCACATACGAAAAAACGAATTTTTTTACGAAATATCCTGCGGGCAGACGATTCGTGTTTTGTTAATTGTTTACAGAACCTCTTAACGACTGTTTTATAACAGTGGAAAATTTTAAAAAATTTTACTCGGTTTTATGTTACATAAATATATTTTTTAATTCTTAATTCAAATGAAACGTCAAATTAAGATTATTTATTTATTTTAAAAAAATTGTTTAAACTGAATGTAGTTTGAAAACAATTTATAATTGAACAAAATATTTTGAGATTGTACTTTTTACTTTTTCTAAGTTAAGGAGCCTACAGCTAAATATAATATACAAATACTCCCTGAAATCCAATAATTTCTAAATTTATCTCTCATTCTGTCCCTGATGATACTCCATGATCTGTGTATTTTTGAGTTTCTTAATCAGGCATTTCCTAACCTTTGTCGCCAGAACCTTCCGTTTAGGAGCTATATTGCTTTGAATGAATAAAGTTACATTTTGCCTACATTTATAAAGTGTTGGGGCTTTTTTGACACGTTGATAGCTATGTTGGTATTGCTCCGATCGAAACTTTGACGACAGTTCCCTTTTAGTAATTCAATGGAGAATATTTTTGTTACATATTGTTTGTTGCTAGAACTTACTTTTTAAGAGCTGTTTTAAAAAGTTCTTTTCTCATTCAAAAATGTAACATTTTGACACGCTCTAGGTCTGTTAGTGCTGATCGGGTCGAAAATTTTACGACAGTTTCCTCATCAGAAATTTACTGCGGAATTTTTTTTTATATATACATTTAAAAACCTACGAACTACCTTTTTGGAACTACTTTTTGGTTTGAATGAAAAGAATCATGTTTGAAAATCCCTATTTTCTCTTAGCTTTGTTTATTTCGAATAAACATTAATTGCTAGTATAATTTAATTATTAATTTAAGTAATTTGATACTTTTAATTCTGAAATGGAAAAGTGATATTCCACTAATCCCTGTTGAACAGATTCGCTACCTGGGACTCCATTTGGACAAACGTCTCACTTGGAATCCACATACAAGACTAAAACGACAAGAAACGGCCCGTCGTTATAGAATACTCCAACAATTACTAGACAAACGTTCAAAGCTTCCAATAAATTACAAAAGACTCATTTACATGACTGTGATAAGACCTATTTGGACGTACGGAGTTGAGCTTTGGGGCTCCATTAAACCATCCAATTCATCTCGTATCCAATCCTTACAATCCAAAATCCTTCGAAAAATCCTCAATGCTTCTTATTTTGTGACCAATGAACTTATCCATAAAGATCTTAATGTTCCATATATTGCTGATTTATCCCAAACCAGATACGTATTCTTCCATAGTAAGCTCCATAACCACTCCAATCCACTAGTCTCCCAACTTGCTTCCCACTCCATTCCCGATAATCCTCCGAGGCGTCTGAAAAGAAGATGACCTAGAGACCTTTTAATGTAGATTTTATTGAAGTGCTATTAGTGAGTAGTTCTTCACAAGTTATTTACATGCAATTGTATTCACTATCAACACATTTACTGAATGTGTATTATTTTTTACAGTTGTAAATATTAATAAATGAATAAAAATTAAAAAAATTGAAAAGCAGTAGATTATATATTTATATATGGATTACATATTCATGATCTGTCATGATCAGAGAGAAATCGAATTTTTTATTAATTACTTTATAGCATATATTGTATAATTCTTTATATTCTTCACATATATAGTTCTGTTTCTTGTTATTATTTTTTTTTACTTATTTTTTGTTATTTCTTGTTGTACATATTGTGTAAATAGGATCATAAATCAATCCATCTTACTTATTTGAGGCAGATTGTAATAATTAATCAATAAAAAATATTACAAATGAAAAAAAGTTGCACTTCTAGGCTGAATGTGCCCATTCCAGACGAATGCATTGTAATATCTGTTTTAGAATCTGGGTTGGCTGCGAGTAGTGCTGTAGTGTTTTAGATGAATACAAACAGCCATTATAAGTGACCGTTTAAGGAAGTCGCTCGTTTAGCAACAAATTAAGATGTATCTCCTAGGGCAATGCCATCATCACGCTGTTAAGGCATTTGTCCTCCCTTCGGATTAACCTTATACGTGCAGGGCATATTATATATATGTATATATATATAGATATATATATATATATATATATATATATATATATGTATATATATATAGATATATAGATGATAGATAGTACAAGTTTTTTAGTACTTGGGTTATTAGGATGTTTTCCATAGAGCAGTATCCATAAATAATTCCTCCTGCAATGATGGTGAGAAAAATATGTTAGAGCAGATCTTTCATTCAGTTTCCGATATGTTAGTATGTCATTAATGGGTATGTTACTATGTTCATGAAGTCTATAATAAAACCGTCCATAAAGATTATGTATATGTTCCTTTAAACGTAAAATCTGGGTGGAGTGTGTGGTATGTTATGTATCAAGGTGATTCCGAGATTAAGTTATTATTTTTAGTTGAAATATTTGTATTTTTCTAAGGTGCGTATTTTTGCTTTTCCCGTATATTTGTGTGGCGTATGTCTGTATGGGTTTATGTAACTGGACGTATTTTGTTGCTGTCGTAGTTTAGATGTCGACCAGTTTTTGTAGGATTGAATACAAGAGTTTTAGTCTCTTGTTCAGACTGAGATGCTGTTGTTTTACTTGTGGGCCCCATGTCATTCTTCAGTCGACTGTAAGTCCTAAGTTGTAAATTTCGTTTGTCTGTGTTATGTGTTATTTATCGATGATAACAGGTGGGAAAGAGTGATGTCTGAATGTAGTGGTGATGTGCTAAGATTTGGTGTAATGTTTCTATTTATATGTAATATAAAGAAAGCTCTTTCCTATAACATCACATGTAAACATTCATTTCTTAGGGTTCAACTTGGATTGTGTAGTTTAGTGCGCTATATTGATATAAATATATAGAATACTAAAGTATTCTTAGATGTAAAAAGTTTAAGAAGAAGTTAATAACATGAGTTTCAACATGGATTTAGTGTTTTATGTATTATGTTTTCTTATTTCCTCTTCGCTAATCTGTAAAAGTGTAACAACTAGTTAGCAACATTAGTGTCTACATGGATTTGGTGTAGGACATAGATAGATATACATATACATATCATGTGAAAAATATTTGTATTCACATATTTTTTTAATTGATTCTCAATAAGGATGACAAACCTTATTACTTATTGCCCTATGTTGAGACAAATTGTAATATCAGTTCAATAAACACCTCGATTTAAAAAGCATTGTGAAAAAGTATATCAGGAATTAACGTCATAACTTTCAATGTGGATATTGTTTTATATATTTATAATTTTTTATTTCCATTTCGCTAATGTGAGAAAGCTTGAGTGTTAACTTAATCAGAAGTTACCATTCTTTGTCATTTAATATTATATTAGTTCTGATATACTAAAATAATAATTCAACATAATAATACTAAATCAATGTTGCATTAATATTTTAGTATATAAGAACTAATATAATACTAAATGACAAAGAATGGTAACTTCTAAATATAATATAAAATATAAAACACTAAATCATATTTAGATATTTTCTTATTACACATTTTTTTTTCTTATTTCTCATTTTAGTATGAGGAGGTATAACATAAGTTAGTATAATATTACTTTGAAGATGGATTTAGGCGCGGTGCACACTTGAGAAACTGGTTTATAGAAACATGAAACTGAAGTTGCTTGCCACAGATAGATTTGATTAACGTTGGTTGGGGCACACAGCGTTTCATGAAACCATCCTATGTTAATCTTATCTATTTGTTGCAAGCAACTTCAGTGTAATGTTTCTATAAACCAGTTTTTCCAGTGTGCACCGCGTCTTAGACATTGTGTGTAAATGAGGGAGGATAAACCTCCTCCCTCGAAAAGTAGCGACTGAAATATCGAAATAAATCATAACGAGGTTAAAATCAATAAAAGGTATTTTGGACGCGTAAAGGGTCTGAAGCGCCTCGTCGACACTGAGTTTTATTCTCCGTTTTTTGGATCAGTCGTGTAATATTGTTAAGTATACATGGAAAAAAATGTTATCGAACGAAGACATGAGAAAGTCTCAAAGTTTCGATCTGTGAAGATATCACTAGCGTCTTCGTCATACGATAGCTACTCGTGACCCGTACGTTTTGGCTGTATCTCTAGTAATTATTACTTTAATAGATAAAAAACATTATATTAATAATTTATATATTATATTACAGCATCGTATTATGATTCAGTATTGTTATGATGATATTTGTTATCTTGGTTGTTGCCGCTCTAAAATACTGGGCCTGTTTGCCCGACCTTAAAATAGCTCAAGCCAAATAAGAAGGCAGCTGATCACGTTATTAATATTTATAAGGCATTGTCGCTCCGATCCCATTTCTAGTACATCATTCATCATCTTTCAGTTCCTGCTTCTTGAAATAGTTTAATAGACTGGGAATATTTTCATTAATTTATTTTTAGATGTGTGATAGTTAATAATACAATGTATCGATCGGGAGTTCTCTTGAATATCGATAGTGTACAGAAATTTGATGGCGGACATCTTTGTAATTTTTTTTCTAAACAAAATTGACAAAATAATGGAGATTATCTTTAGTGTAAAAAGATAAACTTTAAAGTATAAATAAATAAAAATAATGATAAACTGTCGATTCGATAAACTGCCAGAAACTGTTTGATATTTTGAATGAAATGGGGATAACAAAGAAATTGGTTAATCTAGTGAAGATGTGCTTGTTTGTTAACATTTAATAGATTCCAAAACGGTACTTTTTACACCGAAACGTTTAGGTACGTTCTGGTTTAAAACATGCAGATTCTCTTTCCCTGGTATTATTTAACATAGCACTAGAATACTTCATTAGGAAGGTAATGCCTAGGGGAAAAGGATTAGAGATAGGTGATAAAATTCCTGTCCTTGGTTTTGCAGATGATTTGTTACTTTTCGGTTAAAACGAGGAAACTTAAATTAAACGCAACTACGCTCATGAAAAACGGTAAGGAAATTTGTTTAGTAATTAATACCGATAAAACGAAATATATGGTTAGTAGTAGGAACGGGGAAAATTTCGGTGATGCACATATTTCCGGGGTTACATTTGAACACGTTGAGCAATTCAAATATCTAGGGTCTATTATATCAAGGAAAAATGAAATTCAAGAGAAAATAAGGAGATATTTATAAATTAGGGAAGTGGAAATAAGAAAACATGAAACTTCTTATATACTTTCTCACATTTCGTTTTAGATAGGTGTGTTTTACTAAATTAATGATACAATCTATCTCACCTTAGGGCAATAAGAAATATGGACGACAAAGAATCCATTCACGAATTTTTGTAAACTGAAAATTTCTCATTTTCTGTATTATATTATTCCACAGGGAAGTAGAAATAACAAAATATAAATTTATAAAACACTACATCTATGTTGAAACTCATGTTGTTTACTTCTGTTTCACCTTTCTACATTTAAGAAGGCTAAATATAAATATAACACTTTAAACAATACAACCCGACTTTCAAATAGGCAAATTTCAAATAGTAAGTAGATATTTGAATTTAATTAAATTAGTTGAAATTCTTTATTGAATAGCTTTGGAAAAAAAAGAAGCAACTATCGAAAAACATATAGCAATCGATAGTTCTCAACCGATAGTATCGGCCTATCGATAGTGCTAACTATCGACTATCGCCCAACCCTAATTGAAGGTCGGACCGATTTGGTGGAGCGCTTTGTCGATAATAGTACAATTGTTTTTTTTTTAAATAAATAAGTTATATTAATATTTTGATTAATTTTTAATATAATTGTTACTTTCAACCTCTCTTTTTAACATAATTAATTAATAGCATTATGATTTCTGAATATTGTTCTACTAATCGACTTTGATACAATATGGCACACACATGATAATAAAAATAGAGTTAGCACTTGTTTGAAAGATGAAGATCTAAGTGATTGCTGTAAAGTAGTTAGCAGGATATTTCCTGTCATCATTTGGAGTACGGTATCAGGCCCCATTCCTGGGAAATCCCATTTCACGCTATCACATTATTAAATATCTCAACTCCACCTTCTAAATTAAGAGATCGTCTCTAACCTTTCACTTATATACAACCTATCTCGATTAATATTCCCGTCAAATTTGACACCATTATTATACGTTTCGATATAAAATGGCCTAAAATAATTGGTTTGTTTCACAAGAAATGGACGTTTTTATTTCGTTCGAGCTCTTGTATTTAACAAAGAAATTTTTTAAGTTTTGATGTCAACCTACTTTTTATTTTTTTAAAATTTATATTGCATTCATCCTCACTCAGAGGTAATAAGTAAAATATGTGCTAATGAATCCATTTAACCCTCATGCATTTGAAAATACAAGAAGCTGCACTTCGATTTCGACTACTACAACACTTACCTGACAAACGTTCCAATCTTCCAATTCACTACAAAAAACTCATCTATATTATCAGACCTATTTGGATTTACGGTATAGAGTTAGGTGGATCCACCAAACCATCGAATTCTTCCCGCATCTTATCACTTAAATCCGAAATCCTTTAAAAAATCATTAGTGTACATTATTTTATTACAAAAAAACTGATCCTCATAATTAAAATTTAATATTTCGCTAATTTAGCACGAACCAGATACCTTTCTTTAATAAAAATAAAACAAATGATCACGCAAATCCACTCGTTTCTCAACTTTTTTTCCATTATATTCGTGGCAATCCTCATAGGCGTCTGAAAATAAGGTGGCCTCGGGATCTTCTTATATTGTAACACTTCCATTAGAGTGCTACCAATGGGTGGTCAACACTTTTTTCTAATGTCATTACTTTGCATTTATTTTATATAAAAAAAAATAATTATCTTTTTTCAAAAATTATTTTTCCAAACAATAAAATTTTCAAAAAAAAAAAAAAAAAATATTACAATATTTAAATAGAATAAAAATTGAAATTTATTTTCGTTTTTATTCCGTTTGAGCTCTTTTGTTTAATAACAATTTTTTTTTTTTTTCAATGCACTATAAGTAATTGTGCGGTGAAATGATTACACTGACTTGTGAATAACATGTCAAGAACTACCCATTACTAGCACTTCAATAAATGCTCTATATTGGAAAGTCCCTAAGCCATCTTCTTTTCAGTCGCCTCGGAGGGGTATCAGGAATCGAGGCTGGGAGACTAGGAGATTAGGAGATTCGATTGGTCTGTATTGCTTTTCATGGAAGGATAGGTATTTTGTCTGGACCAAATCTGTGACATAGTAAGGAGAATTTTGGATTTTACAAATGATTTTTGGTTTTAAGGATTGGATACGAAAATAATTGGAAGGTTTAGTGGTTATAGAACCTCAAGTTCAACTGCGGTGTCCAAATGAGTCTATGTACTATTATCTAAATAAGTCTTTTGTAATTTGAGGACTTGTATAGTGAATTCTGGAGTATTCGAAAACGACTAGCAGTTCCGTTTCTTTTATGTATCATATGTGGATTCCAGGTAGTAGTTCTGTTCTAGGGGATCGGTGGAATATTACTAAAGGAAACTGTAGGGAATGAATTTATAGGTTTACGACAAAGGGTAAAGGTTATTTATTTAGTTTGTTTTTTAATTCGCGATTTTTGAAATCATTCATGAGGATTTGTGGTATGAGATTGGAGTGATTGAGATACAATGAAAGGATCATTTTTTGCTGATAACACATATCTTTCACCAGCGATCGTGCTAGGATGAGTCGGAATATACCGGATGGGAGGAACGCATAGAGCTGGTTTTGAGGGTTCGGGTTTTGATGGAATGGATTGTAGGGAGGTGATTGGTCAGGGATTGGTAGTGTCGGCATCGAACATTCGGGTGATTTATTATTTTCATTATTATTTTGAACTAGCTTGATGTGTTTTATAAAATTTGAGATACCGAATTTTATGGTTATTTTGAAAATGAAAGTAATTTTCCGGGTTCATGGGGCTCACATAAATTCTCGGAAAAATATATGGTATTTTTGTTTTTTTAGATTCAACAAAAAAAAAAAATTCAGGCGATTCTGTGACCCATCATCTGTAACACTTTCCTCGTTAGTGAGGCTGCGAAGCTCAAATCCGTGCGCCCCAATAGGCCCCATTATAGTCATGTAGATATATTTTTAATATATTTAAATATATTTAAATGTTTGTTTAGTGAAATTGAAAAAAATCCATTTTCCACATTTTTTCTATTTCAGCCTTGTGTAAGAGGAACACTAATTATCTATTCATTATTTTTTAACATTTATTATTCTGAAGTTTTCACTGGTTCTTCATTACCATTTAATTCTACATTGAGACTGGTTTAAAAAGTGGAAAAGTAAATTGTTTGAAACGGAATATAGTTACCTTCTCTCACAGACATGATACATGATACACATGAGTATATGTCATGTCTGAGAAAGAATTTTCAGTGCCTTCCGGAAAGGCCGCCGCCGATTTTGTTTTATTATTTTTTTGTGCCGTATATTGATAAAATATCTTTCTTTCTGTTTTTTAATACTTAATAGACATTTACAACTGTATAGGTACAATATATAAAATAAGTAAATGTGCGGTAGAGTGTTGACAATAGCATGTCAAAATTTAGTAAAGAACTACTCATCAATGGTACTTGAATAACTATTCTACATTGAAAGTCCTTAAGCCATCTTCTTTTTAGTCGCCTCGGAGGGTTATCGGGAATCGAGTGAGAAGCAAGTTGGGGAGGCTAGTGGATTCGAGTGGGTATGTAGCTTGTTATGGAAGGATAGGTATCTTGTTTGGGACAAATGTGCAACATATATGACATTAGGTTCTTTAGGGATAATTTTGGATTGTAACGATTGGATACGTGATGAATTGGAAAGCTTTGTAAAACTCCATAGCTGAATTCCGTACGTCCAAATAAGTCTAATTAGTCTTTTGCAATTCATTGAGAGCTTTGAACGTTTGCCTAGTAAATGTTGGATTAGTAAAAAATGACGAGAGGTTTTTTGCCATTTTATTCTTAAATGAGGATTTCAACAAAGAAGTTCCATATGGAATCCTAGATAGCGGATCTGTTAAACAGGGAACATTAGAATATAATTATATTAAAATCTGGGCATTTTAACAAAAATTTTGCGATTTTATAGTTTATATTGATTCGTAAATATTTACTTTTCGATTATTTTCTACGCGATGTATTTGTTTCATTCCCGGGCCTTTGTTGAATTTATGGTTATTTTCATTTAAACGGATAGCGAAATTCTGGGTCATATTATTGCATGCTCTTATATGTTCCTTTATTCTTTGATTTGCTGACCGTTCGGTTTTTTTTTATTGTATTTGAACTAAAATATAATGACTGTGAAGCTGAAAATACAAAGTGCTCTTGTTTTGAATTTTTTTTGTATGTTTTTAGAATTGATGATGAATGTTGATCATTCGAAAGTAGTCTCCGAAAAAAAAAATTGAATAAAATTGGCAAACAATTCCTTAATCCTAATTTAATTGATCCTTCTATGCCATCATGCGTACTTTAATCATGACTTTATTTTATTATTTTTTATTTTATTTTTTTTTTCCAAGCAATAATCTTTCGTTTATTTAAGCAAAATAAATTCTAAATCAGAAATATAGTTTGTTTTTGTTTATATTTAGAGAACTACTCATGATTTCTGTGTTTAAAAACAGTCCAAAAGCTTAGATCCGATCCTATGCGCTCGCCTATTGAGGTGGAATGGAGTTCAACGTCCTGGATGGAGAGAAGAGAACATCCTTTGTTGCTGTCTGATTCTTCAACCGAAAGGACCTTTAAGGATCATTCGGAATATTTCATGTGAGGATATTACTTCCAAATAGGTTGCCATGATTTCTCCTCAGTTCTAACCAAACGGAAGAATAAAAAGACAAAAATGATGAACTTAAAACCATATTTATTAGAGTGCTTTTTTGTTAGAGCTACTACAAGCGCTAAGAGCACAGCTAAAAATAATTTTTGGACATTATTCTGACATTGAAATTTGATCCAAGTAAAGACAGAATTCTCAGCTAAACTTAATTTTTTTCCACGGATTATAAAACTGTTAGTATTTCCTTATTATATTCAGTTCAGTAAATCATTAAAAAAAGAGATAAAAGGGGGTTTCCTGAGCTCACGACCCAAAACTAAAAAAATGGCTACCTTTTTTACTTGTACGATTAATATTAATAGACTAATCATGCCAAAATGTACAATTTTTCTGGATTAATTATCCATCATGATATTTTTCTTTAAATGCTGAAAATGAAAAGTTGCGATTACCCGTTGGTAGCAGTTGAATAAAAATTCTATATTAGAAGGTCCCGAGGCCATTTTCTTTTTAGACGTCTTTAGGTTATTATGTTATCTCTTAATAATATGGAATAGAATAGAAAAATTTCGAGATACAAGTGAAATTGAATGGCTATGGAGTTTACTATGAAAGGATAGGTTTACGCTATTTCAGCAACATATAGAACTCTTTATAGATAATTTTTTTTATGAAAAATTAAGGAGCATTAAGAATTTTTGGAAGGATTTTAGGTTGTAAGGATTGGACACGAGCTTTGAATGTTAGTAAATGTATACGTAAATGAAGTAGTCTGTCTTGTCGTTTTAGTCTTATATGTGAATTACAAGTTATACGTTTGTCCAAGTGGAGTTTTAGATAGCGGACCTGTTTAACAGGGATTAGCGGAATTAAGTCTATTTATTTCTAATTTTTAAGTTTGTAAGTTTCTTGGAACCTCTCAAAATCGTGAATGTTCCCTGTTAATTCAACTAAATATAATTCTGTAACGCATGTTTCTGGAACAAATATTAAAATTACATTTAAAAAATCATTTTAATGAAACACTTACTTTTTTATCATTTTATTAATTTTCTTTTGAAGAATAGTTATATTTTCTACTGTAATAAATATATTTTATGTGCTTAGCTGTTTTTCTCTAGTACCTACCTTATTTCCTTTTAAATCTGCATTTAAAAGAAGAAATTAAAAAAAAAAAAAAAATGGTACCAATTTCAACATGATAAAAACCATGGTTCATAATATAGTAAGTGAGCATACAAATTTGAACGTTTGTCTAGTAAATATTGAAGGAGTTGAAAAAGACGGGCAGTTTATTATAGTTTTAATGTGGTATAAAAAACAAAATTAAATTTTAAAAACTATCTATTGTTGATTAAAACTAAATTAATAATGTTGTGGATATAAGACCGGAGGAACATCATTACAAATATGTGAATAAAACATTATTATTATTACTAGTGGTATAGAATATATATCTTACTATAATAATATAATCGATTAGCTTCTCAATAATCTATCTTCTGATGTATCTCAAATGTCCTTGATAGTATTTAACTCTGGATTGCTGCCAATCGATAATTTTTTCACAAGTTATTTTCACGTTTATTATATAAATAAAACGTTTATAAATTTTCTTATATATTTGAAAAAAGTATGTTAATTGCGGCAAAGGAATGAAAAATAAATAATACAGAAAATGGAAGTGTTACGAAACGAAGTTTCTAAAGAAAAAAAAAATAAAAATTAACTTTTTACGGATTCACTGTTTAACGATTTATGTTTTGTTACTTGTTTACAAAACTTCTTAGCAACTCTTCTCTTTGAGACGTTTTTATAACAATGGAAAGTTTTTTCTCGGATATTTATTTTCGATAACGATAATGAGTTTTTTTAATTTTAAATTCAAATGTTTTGTTACGTTGATACATTTTCGTGTGTAATTATGGTTACATATGTGTGTAATAGTTCCAGAGATTAGCTTTAGGACCTATATGTAGTCTACGAGACTTAAACGACAAGAACTGCTCATCATTTTTGACAATTCCAACATTTAATTAATAGCCCATCGTTCAAAGCTCTCATTTAATTACAAAATACCTATGTACATGAAACAATTTTGACCCTTTTGGACATACGGAGTTGAGCTTTGGGGGCTCCACTAAAGCTTCCAATTCTCCTCATATGCAATCCTTTTATAGCAAAACCATTCGTTAAATCTTCAATGCTCTTTATTATGTCTAAACTAAACTTATCCATTAAGATCTTAATGTTCGGTATGGATGCAGATTTACCCTCAAACTAGATACCTATCCTTTCATAGCTAATTCCATACCCTATCGAATCCACTAGTCTCCCAACTTGCCTTACACTCTATTCTTAATAATCCTCCTAGTCGTCTGAAAAGATGGCCAAGAGATCTTCTAGTGTAGAACTATTGAAGTGCTACCAGTGAGTGGTACATCATGACAGTTTGTTTTTATTTTTTGTAGTGTCCGTAATCATAATATCTTATAATTATTTTTCGACCACCAATAGACGTAATGCATCTTAAAAATTCACGAAAATACGAATTTGATCCTTTTTTTTTTAGATATAAAAAAAAACACGTTAAAATCGATGTTCTTTAAAAAAATAAAAAAACTTTTTTTTGTTTCTTTTTCCCCGATTTATTCTGCCACATTTTCTCATTTTACATTCCTTGACATTTTTTCAATATGTTTGCCAAGGATGTCATTTCAGAGCATAACGAAACGGCAATCTGTAGTCAGCGGCACGATATGTGACGGCTCAACAAGAATATTTCAGTTTTTTTCCTCTTGTAATATTACTTTTTATCTTTTCTAAAGGGAATAGCTGTTGGAGAATTTTTACTTCATAATTTACAAAATTAGGGACTATCATGTTATTTATGGCATAAATATCATTAACACAGTCATTTGTACCTCGCTTACCTCATTTTTTATTCGTACACAGATACAAAAAAGAAACGTAGTGAAAACAAAAAAAAAAAAAACTTTGACATTTTCACTAATCTCAAATATATACATATATATTAACTAGCATCCGTTGTCGCTGTTTCACCCGCTCTCATAAGTCAAAAACATAGCTTATTCTAACAAATAATAGTAGTTTTATTTTTTATCGATTTTTGACATGAAACATGTTTTACCGGTGACCTAGTCAAAAGCGATTCGTTTTTGAGAAACGCAAGGACGTTAGGCGTATTTTGATAGTTTGATATTAGTATGATAGAAGCAGTTAAGAGCTCATCTCTCGTTATAGTAAATAACACAATCACTAGGAGACAGTTTGGGTAAGCTTCTTTTGACTCTGTTTCTCCTTATACGAAATAAAAAAAAAATCTGGATTTAACTGATTATTATTATTATTATTAGCCTTTCGGCTGAACAAACTTTTGGTTTAAATAAAAAATGTCACCTTTGAAACCTCTATTTTTAAGTTTAGGAGCTTTTTTGACAGGCTCTAGCTCAGTTGGTGTTGCTCGGATCGGAAATCAGACGAAATCCAGTCAAAAATTGAATGGAGAATATTTTTTGTTATATAAAATTTGTCGCTGGGACCGTTTAGGAACTATTCGTTTATACTATAGCTGAATTCGTTTTAATAAGAAAAGACACGTTTAAAACTTCTATGTTTAAATTTTTTCTATGGCTTTATTTTTAGTGTTGGTTTCTCGGAAGAATACCTAGATGCTGAAAAACTTTTTGTGTATAACGTGGTCTATAAATGTCTCAAATAATTCGATATTTTAATAAAAGTTAGGTTTTAAATATTGACATAAACCCTAACTCACTAGTACCACTTCAATAAAATCTACACTAAAAGGTCTCTAGGCCATCTTCTTAGTTGAAAATTGAACGGTAGTTGGCTTGCGCCAATCTTTCTGAGAGGTTACGAAAGTACAGTTTTGTAGACCTTGAAACTGATAATAAAATTTACTTATATGGAATTCTCTTTCTCCTTCTATTCGTAATGCACCCTCCCTCCGAACTTTTAAAACACTCCTCTTCCACCACCTTTCCTCCCTCCAGTTGGATGCTATCTAATTATATATATGCTTTAATGAATTTCACCCAAGCCTGTTTAAACAATCTTCACATGATAAAGTTGTCTCTATCATTGAAATCATTTTCATTTTTATTCTTTTTTATCATCATTTTTTCTTCTTCATCCTTTACTGGATTCAACATAAGAAATATATTGTTTAATCAATCTCTTATATAATATTTTTTCTTTTACTGATTGTAAATATGGTTTATGTGTTTGTATTTGCGTATAGATTTTTGTTTCATTACTTATTTTATTACCAAAAAAAAATATTATCGAATCGCGATGTCCTTCGCTTTCTGATTTTGTGTTTAAAAACATGATTCATGGACCTTTAGTCGGAAGCACTGATAAAGCAGTCCATTATCCGCAAGAGTTTCTTAATAGACTCTATCCATCTGGATTACCAACCTATACATACAAATTAAAAATTATATGTCCAATTATGCTTTTACGTAATCTTCAAGCACCTAATCTGTACAATGGTACCAGGTTAAAAACTACAACTATGCGCGGAAATACCACTGAAAAAATAATGCTCAATTACATAGTTAAATACATCTTTATGTAATAATTAAATATAAATAATTTTTTATCAATAAATAAATAGAAATTCAATTATTAGATAAAATTATCTATGTTCCTTCCTTAAGGGAGGGGCAAAGCCGCGACAGGGGGATGCTAGTACTAGATATAACGTAAGTATACTAGAAGACTAGTTTTAAATGTTAGAACGTCCATCTTCAGTTTTACTAACTTACAAAAATTCAAACAGAAGTTTTATAAACGGGTTATACTTATGGAGATAATAAATAAAATGGATGTTGGTACTCACCAAGGGTAACGGAGATAACTTACAAATTGTTCTGCTCTTGATAAGGAGTGCATCAAGGTTTTCATTATGTCATTCTGTTAATACTGGAAACAAATTTAAATTAGAACTATTTGAAATATTTATTTGGAAATACAAACAAAATATTGGATGTTTTAAATTATTTTATTGTTTCTAATGATAAACTTATAGGTCTTTGTGGGATTCTATCTCATTATTATATATCCTCATGTGTTCCATTAATATTTGGTTCTCTTTGATTTCTGATGTTTTGAATGTTCTTAAACTAAATATCTTGCTAGTGGCAAATAATTCGTCAGTTTCTTTTCACTTTGATAAATCTTTTTTTTATGTCTGCTGCAACAACAGAGATATTATTGCATATCTGTTCCTAACTGCATTAAAAAAAAAAGAAATAAACTGAAACACTGCTCCAAGAAGACATTTTTGAATTACAAATTGAGGGATGGTGTTTACTTTGATGACTCGCCTTTGAGACAATAGACAATTCTGAATGCATTAGCTGACTATTAATCCTTTGGTTCATAATTAACTTGTAAAGTGGTCTAGTGTGGTTATACTGTATATTGATTTGCTTAATTTTGGATGTTTTTGCTTTTTCGTATTCATTTCCTATTTATTCACCTTATATATATATATATATATATTATATATATATATATATATATATATATATATATATATATATATGTAGCGTCCTCCTTCGTAGGGATGAATAATTTAAGTAATTTTAACTCATAATTGGAGTTTTAATTATATATCTTAATATATATGGTATGGTACCCAGTCCATTTTTCTTCTTCTTCCTGATCCTTACCCTTTTTTTCTCTCCCTAATCCCAACATCTTCCTCTTCTTCTTTCTAATCCTTACCCCTCCTTCTTCTTCTTCTTCTTCTTCTTCCTCCCAATCCTTACACCATCTTCCTCCTCCCAATCAATACTTCTTCTTCCTTCTAATTCTTCTTTCTATCCCTAACTATTTTCCCTCTTCCTTATGCTTACGTCTTCTAATAATAATACTATTTTAATATAATAGTATAAATTATACTTTATTATAATAAATTAATATTATGTTTTAAAATATTTAAAAAAAAAATGAATCCTCTTTTATTTATTTTTAATAAAAACTGGATGTTGACATTAGCTGATACATTGCAAAGTCGACTTTATCATCCATCCATTATACACTGCCTTGTTAATTGAATATACCGGGTAATTAACTTTCAAGCATGAGGGCTCTGATACATAAATTATGTTATCAAGACAATAGATTTTATATCCGATATATTTTACATCAATTTGCCTTTAAAAAAAAAAAAAAAAAAAAAAAAAAAAAAAAGTAGATACATTTATTAGTTTTGATGAATTTAAACTTGGGTATGTTTATTTAGTTCCTAAATTAAGTATTTGCTATAATTTTTTTTATCAAATTCTGAGTTTTACAAATCTTGTCGGGTTTCGAAAACTTTGAAGATATTTCATATTGAAGAATGTTTTATATAAAACATTTTGAACAGCTGATATTTTTCTTAATAAATGTTCTATATAAAATTTATAATTTAACGATTAAAAAGTATAATGTCATTTAATGTAATTATACTTTTTAATCGTTGAATGAATGACCTGATTTCAAAGTGTATTCATATCACGATTCAAGTAGTCAGTGCCTCAATATAGAAGCTACATGGTTTTTTTTTTTTTTTTTTTTTTTTTCTGACAATAATTACATCACCATTCTAAAAATGACTCAAGTGTTTTTCTTCAACAAGTGATAAGGTTACAATTTTAGGCGATCGATTTGGATTTTGAAGGGCGTTGAGAAATGGCAATCGAAGAAGACATTTCTTTTATAGAAAGTTTGGTTGTATTGAAGAACTTTTAATGTGGGAAAAAAAAAAGTCTGACCGAAAGCATAAAATTTATTTTATGTATTTCAGCTTCGAGGTTACGGAGAACCTCCTGGGGCATACCCAGCCTCTATAAAGTGGGTACCTTAATTGAGGAAAAACCTGGCAGTTGAGCGTGATTTAGGCCATATCTCCTCCTTTCATAATCGTTGGCATAGTAACAGTGCTTCCTTACCTAAGTACTGAATCCAAGACCCTTAATGGGTTATTAGTGGTACAGGTTTCATTTTATATTTTTTTAGTAGTAACATCTATTGTCCGTCCAGATTTACTAAAATTGTAAATAGCTACCTTTTAGTTTTGTAAAAATGTGAACTGTACCTAACGGTTTACTGTTTTCGCACAAGAATAATTCAAGTATTTCTGTTATTAATGTCGTCCTGTAATATTTTTATTGTAATTTTTTTTCTTTAATTACTATTTAAACCTTACCTTTCATCCTTCAAATATGCTAGAGGCGACTTGTAAGCTACAGAAAGACATAGATAGCATATAACCTATGAGCAGTAGAAAATAGGTTGAGTCTGAATCCAGAGAAAACAAAGGCTATCCTCATTGGATTAAAAACTCACCTAAAAGCTATTCCCTACTATCCACTGCTTTTCCTCAAAAACCGTCCAATTCATTTCCAAAATTCCATTAAAAATTTGGGAATAACTTTCGATCAACATCTTGCTTGGAATAACCATATCTCTCAAATCACGAGGAAATCTATTTTTATTCTTAAGCAACTTTCACATTACCGTGATTAATTACCATTAAGTACTCGAAAACTTTTAGTATCATCACTCATTTTTCCTAACTTTGACTACGGATGCATAGTATATGGAGCACTGTCTGATGAGCTCGAGATGAGATGTAAAAGAGTAATGAACTGTTTTATTAGATTTATTTTCGGGATCTCCAGACGTTCCCACATATCTCACAGGTATTCTGAAATTGGGTGGCTTTACCCCAGTTTTCGACGGCAATACTTCCTGGGTGCACTCATATTTTAAACCTTGAAAACCAAAAAACCCACCTATATCCATGACCTCCTTACTCTGCGCTCCTACATTCACCTTTTAAATACTAGAACCCAACCCATCAACCTATACACTCCGGCGCATCGAACTGCATCCTTCGAGAAATCCTTTATTATCCGTGCTTCCTCTCTATGGAATTCATTGCTCATCACATTTCGAAAAAGCTCCACTCTTACTTCCTTTAAACATCATCTATTTCTTTACCTCCTTAATTTTCAATCTTCCGAGCTAATGTAAACATGAATATTTATGTAATATACATTATAATAGTATACATAAGATGTATCCTTTTACAAGATGTCTCAGTTATTTTGTAACACATAATTGTTAATTATTATCTGTTATTATTATTTATTATAATTAATTATCAAAGCCAGATATGATTGCCCTATGTACTGTAATCATATGTTATTCTTAGGGGACAAGTAGTCCCAGAATAAAGTTCATTTTCTTATTATTATTATTATTAATTTTAAGGCTCTGACGGCCCCTGTTAAAGCCCAATAATTTACTATCTTATTTTCTTTTTTAATTATTCTCATCTCCTATAGTGAAAACAAATTATGTTATACTTTATTATAAACACAATATTGTAAATAGCTATAAATATTTCGTTACATTTAGTTACTTCATATAAGTAATGGTTCGAGTTATGTATTATTATGTGTATATTATGGGTATCAAGTTATAGGTAAATTACGACAGTTGTTAATAAAAAAAAAAGAAAACATATGAGCGTCGCCAGCGGTAGTAGCAAAGTGTAGTCTGGGCCAGACCTCCCTGGGAGAAGCAGTTACACACCAATATCACCAATATTCATCTTCAAGACTCACCGGTAGGCTGCTTTTTTTTTATTCACCCCTGCCCATGGAATGATGAAGCAACTCACCGTATGGATTGAAGATTTCACCAAGGACCCTCAAGTAACATTCACGTAACTTGAACCAATAAAAAACAAAACAAAAAGGGGACATTTAAATTTTTTTTTTGTATATATTTTAATTTATTTTATTTTGTAATCACTATATGGGATTTTTTTTTTATTTTTTATTGTTATTATTAGGAGAAACCTTTTTTTTTATTTGTTTGTTTCTAGTTTTACACTTAAATTTCTCACCACGATATTTTTTATGTATATATGTATTTATATACTCACTCATTCAAGAAATATAACATTTTATTTTGGTGTTCATTTATAGTTTCAATTTTCTTTGTTTTCTTGTCTTTTTATGTCATTAATTCTTTTCAGGTTTCCCAATCTTTAAAACTAATGTTTGGGCATTTTTTCTAAGTAATTTTTTACCAGCATTCATTGGGGTTGGGAACTGTTTTTTTCCAAAATTGAAAAGCCCCCTCCATAACAGCGCCTATCTGTACATTATTTTTTATTCTTAAAGGACTTAAGATCGTAGAATAAATAAAGAACTTTATTATCATTGTTATTATATCGTATATTAAAACAGTGGGCTACTTTGAAATTAAATGAAAATAACGATAAATGCAACGAACACTCGAGAGTGAAACTGATTCATAACGTTTAAAATAGTCTAAAATTAAATTAAGAAATAATAAAATCGTTTAAAACCAATCCAGATTTTTGTATAAATGACCAGAAAAATATTTCCCATAGTCCCATTTTAAATTTGTTTCCAGCAAGAACAGGAAAACAAACCAACAAGCTGTAGGAAAAACACAAAAGACAACCTATCTGTCTGACCCTTTTCGTCTCTTTACATTCTAGGTCCTAATATCTTATAGAAGTTCTTTCATTTGCCTCTCTCTCAACATGTTTGATTTTTTACCTTTCATTTTTAAAATTTATTATATATGACCTATATTGCCAATGTTTTGAATTTTTCGTATGTTTTTAGAAGTGATGATGAATGGTTAACAATTCCAAGATAAGTGGCAAATGATTCATTAATCCCAAAATGTAATAATTTTAATAAATAAACAATTGTTAAAGGGTAAATTGATAAAGTTTATTTTAATAATGTGCGTAACGTCTACTCTATTTCTGATTTGTTATTTTTAGCTAATGTCTATCAGGAGTTGCGCAATATCAACTGTCTCTGCTGTTTACTTGATATCATTCGTATTGCCACATCATTAATATAGATATCGCTGTTTAAATAATTTTTCTTACGGTAATTTTAATGTACATTTTTGTAGCTAAATTCAACTATTTATTCTTTAGATAAGAATATTCATATTGATTGTCATATATTAGTTAATTTAACGTTCGAATTTTTTTTTTTTTTTTTTTTGACATGTATATGTCTTTTGGCTGAGGGTCTTTACTTTTTTGTTATAACGTTTTTTTCATACTCAAAAGTGTAACATTTTGACACGCTCTACCTCTGTTGTTACACGGATCCTGTGTTGGTGTTGCTCGGATCTAAAATTTGAGGACAGTTTCCTCACCATAAGCAGAAGATAAAAAAGAAGTAGATTACAGATAGAAATATTCATGATCTATTATTTATCCAAGTCAAGGAGAAATTGATTTATACTTTTTAACGTAGATATAGAGGGGAGATTATTGCTTTGTTTTATTTTTTTTTAAAAATGTTTTTAGGGATGATGGACGTTGTTCTAGTTTCAAAACTAGTCTTCGAAAATTTGCCGATAGTTTCTCATAAGAAATTTAATAGAGAATATTTTTTTGTCACTAGGATATACCGTTAAGGTGCTATGTTGGTTTGAATAAAAATATTCACGTTTGAAATCCATATTTTTTTCAAATATGTAATAATTAATTTTTAATTTAATTTAATAATTAATTTGATCCTTTTAATTCTAAAATTGTAAATACTCCAACAACAAGACAAACGTTCAAAGCTCCCAATAGAGTACAAAAGACTTATATGACAGTAATTAGACCTATTTGGACATACGGAGTTGAGCTTTGGTTATTGTCTTACCTTCTTAAACTTTATAGAAATTGGATGGAATTGAATGTGTACATCAGAGAGCTATTAAAGAAAAAGTAACGAAATGTACATATTAAGGAAAAACATTTTTCTCGAAGATAATGTTTGATAAATAATTGAATAAACTACATAAGGTAAATTTTATTGTTTAAGGAAGACCTTGCTTCAATCCTGACTAATAACATCATTATTATTAGAAAGTTTTTAGTAATATTAATTTATTCAATGTTTAAACGATTCAGGGTTTGATTGTTAAATAGTGTTTTGGGAAAAATATAATTGTCTTGAATTCTTTTTTAGCTATCGTTTTTCTTAAGGTGTTGCATTCTTCATTTCTCGAATCATAACGCTTGGGTTCGAGTTTTGCTGTTGGATACTTCATTTTCTGTAATATGTCAATGTGTAACACTTCTGGCGCCCAACAAAATTTGTATAAAATTATTTCTAAAATGATTTTTATTATATTTTTTCGAGTGCTGGATCCGAGTTTTAATGATACTATCTGAAAAAAAATCATAAAGAGGTCATAAGAATACTATCTCCTCTTACAGAAAAATAATATTTGTTTGCAATTTTTTGTACCCTGGTTCACAATTTTGATCTACAAAAAATTTAGTAACATTTTTTTAAAAAAAATATTTACTATTGTTATCACGATACTAGTGGTAAAATGGAATATGTAATGGGCAAATGTTCACATACATCCGTTTAATTATTTCCAAATGCGTATAAGTAAAGCAATATATATATAATAAAAAATAAATAAATAAAAATAAATTAAGATAAATAATAGAAATTACTGTTTTTATGTTGGTATATGCACTGTATGTTTATTAAAATACTTTTTTTTTTTTCCAAAAGCAAAATATAATATTAATGATGAAGTAGGTAAATAGGCATTCAATTGATATAATTAAATATTATTAATTTATTGCGCTGAAGTTTTGGCTTATAGTGTAAACCATTATCAAAGCTTGAAGAAAAAATACAAATGTATGACAAAAAATGTGAATTTAAAACATATAAAAAAAGAAAAACAGGCCGAGTGAGTTTGGGTGGGGGTCTCAGCGTAACCAGAAGGTCGCGGTTTCGAATCCAACCTGGGTGGGTTAAAATTTATTTCGTGGCGGACCCACGAAATGAATCTTGATCTTCCCACCCAGGCCAGTATAGGACTTCAATGAAAGTCTTGAGAAAAAAAAAACAAACAAACTGTTTAAAAAAACAAGGTAAAAAACAAAACAAGAGAACTTTAAAAGATTACAACAAAAGTTGAATGTATATAGTTGATGATCAGAAATAGAAGAGGAATGATAACTGTTTAGGGAATGGATTATAGAAATATTTAGTGTTGTAACTTGATCCAAATGATAAAACTATTTAGTACTTTCCTGAATAAAAAAAATGACATTAATTAGAACTATTTGGACATTGAGCTTTGGGGCTCCACTAACCCTTCCAATTCTTCTCGTGTCCTATCCAAAATTCTTCGTAAATCCTCAATTCCCCTTAATATGTCAAAAACAAACTTATACATAAAGATCTTAATGTTTTAAATGTTACAAATTTGACCTAAACCAGATACCTATCCTTTCATACTAAACTCCATACCCACTCGAATCTAATAGTCTTCCAACTTGCTTCACACTCAATTCCCGATGCCGAGGTGTCTGAAAAGAAGATGGCCAAGATACAGTCTAATGGAGAACTTTAAGTGAAGTGCTAGTGAGTAGTTATTAACACGCTATTGACATGTCATTGTCATCATTATGCTAAAATTTACTTAATGTATCTAATGTATACATTTGTAAATAACAATAAATAATTATTTTTAAAAAATGGTAAAGCAGTAGATTATAGATAGACATATCCATGATGTGTTGTTTTTCCTAGTTAAAAAGAAATTGGATTTTTAAAATTAGTTATCATAATGATAATAATGGATAGTGTAGAAGATGGTTCAGCGTGTGGTTAATAAATAGTCTTAGGTATATTTTACTTTTAATGTGCCAACGTTTCGGCTTACCTTGTAAGCCTTCATCAGGGCTCTGTTGCTGTTACTCTAATGAAAAATTTAACAACAGTTCTCTTGTCATAAATTTAATATACTATAGTATTTTTCTTATATAAAATTTGTCTCTATGACCTACCTTTTAGGAGCTATATTGGTTTGGATGAAAAAAGTCACATTTGAAGCCTCTACTTTCTCTCAATAATCATTGATTGTTAATTTAATTAATTTGATCCTTTTAATTTTAACATGTAAATTGAGAAAAGCAGTAACTTGTAGATATATAGCAGCAATATTTCAGGGAGAAATTGAGTTTCTTTTTATTTAATATTTGATTTTGAGCATTGGAAGTATTCTTAACAACTTATATTGCCTCCAAGAAATAATTTTGTCGATTATGAAATCTGATATAATCTAAAAACAAAGGCCCGTTAATTAAAATGGAATTATGAAGAAATTCTCGTTACTTAGAGAGTTAGTGAGGGGGGGGGGTGAAGAGGTGCTCGAAACATTTTTAATAATTACTCAATTAATTGCTAATTTACTTGTTAATTGTTTTACGGGGAGCTTTGAATATTGTTTTTAGCTAATTCAAGATGCAATATCTAAACGGTGTACACAGCTGGGCGTTTCTATTATACATATATCCTAATTAATAATAATCCTAATTCCGAGAAAATATATAAATAACTATCAATTTAGGAATGATGAATTATTTATACTTTTATTAGTTTTTTTTTATTCGAATACTAGTTTCGAATATTAAACATTCATCTTCAGTTCTAAAAATAAATTGCAAAAAAAAAATTCCAAATATCAGCTCTCTTTGAATATGAGGACCTAGAGTAGACTGAGTGAAAGGTAGAGTTTGGTAATTAGGTTTGATCCGATACATTTATTTCGATAAATTTATCATACCCCACACTTTGATCCCTACATTTATTAATACGTTTAGGTTTTCCTGGTCGGTTTTTCTGTTCCTATGTTGAACCCGCTGTTGTCGAAAACACCGTATTCCTGAAAAGGCTGTATAGGGTAAAAAAATGGGCTGTGTCATGGACACGGCCGTGTGTTGTACGTGAATGCGATTATGTAACGGGTTATATTGTTAAAATAAAATATTTTCATTTATGTATTTAGGATAAAAGCAAAGAAACAAATAATTATTGTGTTACAATATAACTTTATTTATTATAGGTCTGTGATACGAAACGTACGACACAAATAGCATACAAGATACATCGAGATTTATAGTAAACGTTAAATCAATACAGGTATTACCTAACGTTGTTGGAGAAGTTTCAATATAAGATCAATTGAACTCGCTGAGAATGAAGTCGTGCAATGAGCGGTTTTATGAGACAACATTAAAGTCTCCAACTATCATAACTGGTGTAGTAGGATCAGGTTAGTAATCGGGTATAATTTTAGCGATGTTTTTAGAATATTTTAACAAGGCTTTGCGACTTAATGATGATACCGCTAACGAAGATGTAGTTGCAACTTTGTCTGTTCTTAGCGGTACTAAAATATGATCTTCGATCAAAGCTAGGCACATTCACTGGCATTGCATTTTCCATCCAAGTTTCGCTGATTGCCAAATAATTAGATCGGTTGATGACTGAATCGGTAGAAATGTCTTCTGAGTGCGCGACCAAGCTTTGTGCATTAATAGCGGTAATAAGTATTAACAATGCAGATCAGGAACTTTTACGTTCCCGGCACTGCTTGACTCGGTCATATGGTGTTTTGTTATTACCATTCGATTGTTCTTGAGAAGCCCTTTCCAACCGTATACGATCTCTGTATTTGGTTTTGGTTATTTGACGCGTATGGGCCGATATTATATATTGTTGATAATATTTTTTATTCTAACAGCTTATTATATTCACTGTCACTATTTTAAACTAATATTTTACATACAATCGATAGATTTTGACGACAGCTGACGATTAAAACTTAAACGAACAACGTAGCTTCTCCGAATCAAAAGTTATACTTTTTTTATTTTTTGAAGAGAAAAGATTTGACCCGGTCGGGATTCGAACCCGAATTTCCACCTCTCTAGTGTGGCGCCTTATCCAACTAGGCCACCGGGGTCGTATCCGAACCAGGCAAATCCTCTCTCTTCAGTGATCCATAACCCCCGGGCACTCGCAATTCGCGATGTAATTCCGGGGATGAATGTTCAATTGAACATTACATTTAAATTTGGATCTCGTGACAATCCGTCACCGTTTTAAAATATATGTAATTTTTCTTGATATTACTCTTATTATTAATATATTATTTTATTTTTTGAAGAGAAAAGATTTGACCCGGTCGGGATTCGAACCCGAATTTCCACCTCTCTCGGTGGCGCCTTATCCCAACTAGGCCACCGGGGTCGTATCCGAACCAGGCAAATCCTTTCTCTTCAGTGATCCATAACCCCCGGGCACTCGCAATTCGCGATGTAATTCCGGGGATGAATGTTCAATTGAACATTACATTTAAATTTGGATCTCGTGACAATCCGTCACCGTTTTAAATATATGTAATTTTTCTTGATATTACTCATTATTATTAAATATATTATTTTATTTTTTGAAGAGAAAAGATTTGACCCGGTCGGGATTCGAACCCGAATTTCCACCTCTCTAGTGTGGGCCTTATCCAACTAGGCCACCGGGGTCGTATCCGAACCAGGCAAATCCTCTCTCTTCAGTGATCCATAACCCCCGGGCACTCGCAATTCGCGATGTAATTCCGGGGATGAATGTTCAATTGAACATTACATTTAAATTTGGATCTCGTGACAATCCGTCACCGTTTTAAATATATGTAATTTTTCTTGATATTACTCATTATTATTAAATATATTATTTTATTTTTTGAAGAGAAAAGATTTGACCCGGTCGGGATTCGAACCCGAATTTCCACCTCTCTAGTGTGGCGCCTTATCCAACTAGGGCCACCGGGGTCGTATCCGAACCAGGCAAATCCTCTCTCTTCAGTGATCCATAACCCCCGGGCACTCGCAATTCGCGATGTAATTCCGGGGATGAATGTTCAATTGAACATTACATTTAAATTTGGATCTCGTGACAATCCGTCACCGTTTTAAATATATGTAATTTTTCTTGATATTACTCATTATTATTAAAATATTATTTTATTTTTTGAAGAGAAAAGATTTGACCCGGTCGGGATTCGAACCCGAATTTCCACCTCTCTAGTGTGGCGCCTTATCCAACTAGGCCACGGGGTCGTATCCGAACCAGGCAAATCCTCTCTCTTCAGTGATCCATAACCCCCGGGCACTCGCAATTCGCGATGTAATTCCGGGGATGAATGTTCAATTGAACATTACATTTAAATTTGGATCTCGTGACAATCCGTCACCGTTTTAAATATATGTAATTTTTCTTGATATTACTCATTATTATTAAATATATTATTTTATTTTTTGAAGAGAAAAGATTTGACCCGGTCGGGATTCGAACCCGAATTTCCACCTCTCTAGTGTGGCGCCTTATCCAACTAGGCCACCGGGGTCGTATCCGAACCAGGCAAATCCTCTCTCTTCAGTGATCCATAACCCCCGGGCACTCGCAATTCGCGATGTAATTCCGGGGATGAATGTTCAATTGAACATTACATTTAAAGGATGGGAGAGGATTTGCCTGGTTCGGATACGACCCCGGTGGCCTAGTTGGATAAGGCGCCACACTAGAGAGGTGGAAATTCGGGTTCGAATCCCGACCGGGTCAAATCTTTTCTCTTCAAAAAATAAAATAATATATTTAATAATAATGAGTAATATCAAGAAAAATTACATATATTTAAAACGGTGACGGATTGTCACGAGATCCAAATTTAAATGTAATGTTCAATTGAACATTCATCCCCGGAATTACATCGCGAATTGCGAGTGCCCGGGGGTTATGGATCACTGAAGAGAGAGGATTTGCCTGGTTCGGATACGACCCCGGTGGCCTAGTTGGATAAGGCGCCACACTGAGAGGTGGAAAGGTTCGAATCCCGACCGGGTCAAATCTTTTCTCTTCAAAAAATAAAATAATATATATTTAATAATAATAGTAATATCAAGAAAAATTACATATATTTAAAACGGTGACGGATTGGACGAGATCAAATTTAAATGTAATGTTCAATTGGTTCGATTGCGATCCCGATCACTGAAGAGAGAGGATTTGCCTGGTTCGGATACGACCCCGGTGGCCAGTTGGAAGGCGCCACACTAGAGAGGTGGAAATTCGGGTTCGAATCCCGACCTTCAAAAAAAATAAAATAATATATATTTAATAATAATGAGTAATATCAAGAAAAATTACATATATTTAAAACGGTGACGGATTGTCACGAGATCCAAATTTAAATGTAATGTTCAATTGAACATTCATCCCCGGAATTACATCGCGAATTGCGAGTGCCCGGGGGTTATGGATCACTGAAGAGAGAGGATTTGCCTGGTTCGGATACGACCCCGGTGGCCTAGTTGGATAAGGCGCCACACTAGAGAGGTGGAAATTCGGGTTCGAATCCCGACGGGTCAAATCTTTTCTCTTCAAAAAATAAAAATAATATATTTAATAATAATGAGTAATATCAAGAAAAATTACATATATTTAAAACGGTGACGGATTGTCACGAGATCCAAATTTAAATGTAATGTTCAATTGAACATTCATCCCCGGAATTACATCGCGAATTGCGAGTGCCCGGGGGTTATGGATCACTGAAGAGAGAGGATTTGCCTGGTTCGGATACGACCCCGGTGGCCTAGTTGGATAAGGCGCCACACTAGAGAGGTGGAAATTCGGGTTCGAATCCCGACCGGGTCAAATCTTTTCTCTTCAAAAAATAAAATAATATATTTAATAATAATGTAATATCAAGAAAAATTACATATATAAAATGACGGAAGAGAAAATTACATGCGATATGGATTGAAGAGAGAGGATTTGCCTGGTTCGGATACGACGGTGACGGAAATTGTTCACGACCGGGAATCTTTTCTCTTCAAATTTAATAATGTATATGAAAAATTACATATATTTCGGTGAATTGAACATTGAACATTCATCCCCGGAATTACATCGCGAATTGCGAGTGCCCGGGGGTTATGGATCACTGAAGAGAGAGGATTTGCCTGGTTCGGATACGACCCCGGTGCCTAGTTGGATAAGGAGCCACACTAGAGAGGTGGAAATTCGGGTTCGAATCCCGACCGGGTCAAATCTTTTCTCTTCAAAAAATAAAATAATATATTTTTAATAATGAGTAATATCAAGAAAAATTACATATATTTAAAACGGTGACGGATTGTCACGAGATCCAAATTTAAATGTAATGTTCAATTGAACATTCATCCCCGGAATTACATCGCGAATTGCGAGTGCCCGGGGGGTATGGATCACTGAAGAGAGAGGATTTGCCTGGTTCGGATACGACCCCGGTGGCCTAGTTGGATAAGGCGCCACACTAGAGAGGTGGAAATTCGGGTTCGAATCCCGACCGGGTCAAATCTTTTCTCTTCAAAAAAAATAATATATTTAATAATAATGAGTAATATCAAGAAAAATTACAAAAGTTATACTGTTTGCAAATCTCGATACGCAGCAAAATAACCTCAAAATAGCGATGCTTCTCTCTCCCCCGATCGCGATGAATCACTGTTCTCGCTTATCGTAATGAATTATTTGATCCTTTAGCTATCCATTGGTATGATTTAATTTTAGATATAGAAGATAGATTCGAAACTACAACGCCGAACTGTATTCCCCGATTTTGTTATCAATAGGTTTTTTGGGTTGAGAATTTGAATTGTTATGGAGTTTACTATAAAATAACACTCAACTTACTTACTATAATATTTTGTTACTATAAAATAACACTCAACTCCCGATAATCCTGCGAGGCGTCTAAAAAGGTGATCACCAAGAGACCTCTAATGTAGAACTTTTATTAAATTGTGAGTGGTTCTTTACATGCTATTGGCATGACATCGTAATCATTTTCTCAAATTTACTTGTTGTTTATAATGTATACAGTTGTAATAATCAGTAAGTAGGAAAAAAAAAAAAAAATTCAAATGTTCATAAAAAAGTCTGCTCCATGTGATTAAATTATCACGGGATCAATATACTTATTGAGTTGTTTTAATTGCAGAAAACAACTGTCTCTGTTTCGATAATTTACGTAGATCGCAATTTCGTCCTTGACATATAGACGTAAGGACGTAGCGAAGAAACTTGGCGTAAGATTGTAGTAGGGTCACATGCGAGTTCGCGTGTTTCTAATACACGCCAGTATCGCTAATGGTGGAGCGTATACAAAATTAAGTTTTTTTTTTCTTTTGCTGGTAACACTGTGTCTATATTTTGGAGTTTATTCCTGAAGATTATAAAAATCGACCTTGGCATTAACACAATGGCAAGGCATTTGTTCAAGGAACAAAAATATAAACATATAAGGTTAATGCCTAAAACAGGATCAATTATCGCCCAAGAAACTTCCTTGTTCTGGAAAATATTTATTTATAAACTGGATCTTTATGCTAATGGTGTTGCTCGGATCGAGAATTTGACAGCAGTTTCCTGATCAGAAATAAAATGGAGAATATTTTTTCTATAACATTTGTCGCTAGGAGCTACCGTTTAGGAGCTATATACTCTGGTTTAAATGGAAAAAATCATTTGTTTGTTTATTTCGTTTAACGTCACTTTATGCTGCTATGGCTAATCGGACGATGGTACGGTGGGAATCCTGAATTTTGCCTATCCTGGTATAATTAGGATAGGGATCTTTAACGAGTACCTGACATCGCACAGGCTCAGGACCCCCATTTTTCGTCCCTTCGAAGGACGGCATAGCTAAGGATTTTTTACTCCCTTTAAAAAATCCTAAGGTCATCTGCCGGACTGCGAACCCGCGATCTTGGGTTTAGTAGGTTGCTATGCTAACCACTACACCACAGGTGACCCCTGAAAAAAGTTATGTTTTGCTTACATTTTTCAAGTGTTTTTTGAAACGCTCTTACTCGAATCAAAAATGTGTTAACGGTTTCCTGATTTGATACAGCAATCCAAACGCAAGATCATTCGCTATCGGTAAATTAATAAATATGATTACAGTTTGAACTTGTGAAACTGGAACTCAAACCAAATTAATTCAACTAGACAATAGCATCATATTTGTTGTTCTTAGAAGAAATTATTTTTTATCTTACAATAGAAATAGATTAGTTTTTATTTCATTTTACGTTTTTACTAATTTTCAAGCCATAATAAACTATTGAAACATTATGCACTACTAATCTTCTTAAACAATAGATATATAATTAATTTTTTTTCATTGTCTAGGTTGCAATTACCTTTATATTATATTTACGGATTGCTTTTTAAAATACAGTTGTGTTCAAAAGTTTCGGGCCACTTATTTTTTTTAGTAAATATTTGGTCTCTGTGAACACCGTTCAAAGTGAGATTAGATGGGTTAATCCTAGTAACAAACACACCTCTAACAAGATACAAGCAATGTCTTGTCTTCGGTTGAGGATTTTCATAAGTTTTGATAGTCGTTTTCGGCCACTCTTTGTTGTAACTGCTTCCAGACGATTAAATACAAGCTGATCTAATCAAGTTTATACCTGGCACAGAGGCTATGTCTCCTCAAGCCAGTCCTTAGCTTCGAGACAGGTCAACCCTCCCGTAACATTTCTCGTATCAAATTTATAGTAAATGATTTCTTACGTAAAATTCGTAGGGGTCGTGGCCTTGAGTATCGATTAAAGAAAGGAAGGCCAAAGAAGACCTGAACCCTCAGAGTTGTGCAGATAACATATACAATGAATTAAGGCACCAAAATGTCAACTGAGGAACTGTCATTTGGCTCCTCCATGTGTGTGGATGATGTGACCGAGCTGCTGTGTAGAAACCACTCATCAGTAAGAAAAATCAGAGACCCGCCTTGAATTTGCTCGTGAGTATTTTCATTGGACTTCTAATAAGTGGAAAAATGAGGCCTTTTAAAAAAAAAAAATCAGTTGATAGTTAGTGATAGGAGACAGTATGTATGACGACCCAGCGGCACAAGGAATAATGTTCAGTAGCAAACACCAACTGTTATGTTTGGAGGTATGAATCTAATCGGGCGGGGTGTATTTTCACCTTCGTGCTCATCAACGAACCTATGACCGGCAATATATATAGAGATATACTGTGAAACAATTTACTGCAATGTCGACGAAAAAAAAAATGGCCCCTGTTACATTTTTAAGCACAATAACGATCAAAAACACACATAAGGTATAAACACCCAATGGCTCCTGTCAAAAAAAGGGAACGTTTTGATGTAGCTAGCTTAAAGTTTGGACCTGAAATCGATAGATCTCTCTTCTCCAAGGACCCTCATGATTTTATTTCGATTCCTGAACATGTTTCTATCCAGGAAGTCCCTATAAGTAATACCAAGGTTTCCCAAGTTCTTTTTTCATCTGCTCAACATAACTACTCTGGCTTTGTAAGTTTCATATCTCATTAAATATCTACTTATTGAACCATCCTAACGATGTGCCCATAGAAACTCTTTCATTGTTTCCTTCTAATCGTTTTTAAGTCCTTTATCCTTTCGTATATTTCTTAATTCTATCTCAGTATGCAGCTTCCTTATGGTATTCTACAGCTATCAATTATCCTTAATATCGTTACTTTATCATTTAAAAAAAAAAAATGGATTCTAGATTTTAATGGAATTATTTAACTATATTTTCATACAAAAAAAAAATTATTTTACTTTTTATTGGATTGCATAATTTAATTTTTTTTCTACCTGTGCTATAACTCATTGTCAGTTGAATTTAAATAAATTAATATTGTAAAAAATAAATCAATCCTAATTGAAATATATGTTATTATTATAGTTCTATTATGAGAACCAGAGGTAAAAAAACAAAACAAAACAAAATTAAACAGATAAGAAATCCCACCTTTGTTTAACGAAGGATGTTCACAGTTTAACTATTGACGAATAGTGAGAAATATTTCATGAACTCATTGTTCAGCTTGTGCAAAAGATATATAAATACAGGTGTAATAAATAAACACAAGCGTAAAGTATATAAATAAAACAGTAATAAAGAAATCACCTATTGTTTTATTTTCGAAATCATAAATTAAAAAATTTAAAAAGATCACAGTCACACATTAATAGACCCTATCTTACATTAGAAAAAAATAAAGGTTTTTTTTTATTTCATTAGGTTAAATCATTAGTTGAATTTAATTTTAGAATTGAAAGACCTTGTAGTGAAATTAAGCAACTGTTTCTCCTCACTCAGATATTCATTTGTCGTTCTTCTACGATCTATGATAAATACTTTCCGGAGAAAATAATGTCTCTATACAATAACATCATTTCAGTATTATCATTAAAAATACAACGAAAAAACTTAGAGTCATACTTAATATTATTTCTTTTATAATTTAGCAATGATGTGTCGATCATCGATGTTCGATACTCGATACTTCGGTTTAAAAATGAATTGCTATTACAAAAAAAAAATACTCATTTTCTCCCTGACTAGGAAAATCAAAAGATTATGGATATTTTTATCTATAATCCACTGCTTCTCATCAGGAAACAGTCGTTAGATTTTTGATCCGAGGAACATGACGCTTTTCATTCAAAGCAATACAGCTCCTAAACGGTCCTATTGGAAAATGTTATATAACAGAAAATATTTTCCATTAAATTTCTGAACATGAAACTACTGGAAAATTTTCAATCCGAGCGACACCTAAAAGAACTAGAGCTTGTCAAAAAAAAAAAAAATTCTCATAACTTAAAAAATGTAGGCAATCAAAAAAGATTTGAATTTTTTTCATTGTAACGAGTATAGCAAAAAAAAAAACAAAAAAAAAACAAAAAAACAAAACAAGAAACGGTAGGTTCTATTGGAAAATGTTATATAACAACAAATTTCTCGATTAAATTTCTGACAAGGAAACTACTGGGAAATTTTCGATCCGAGCAACACCAATAGAGATAGAGCGTATCAAAAAAGCCCAAACACTAAAAAAAAATGTAAGAAAAATGTGACGCTTTTCATTCAGACCAATATAACTGTTGGGGAGGGGGGCTTTTCACTTTTGGAAAAAAAAACAGTTCCCAGCCCCAATGATTGCTGGTAAAAAATTATCTTAGAAAAATGCCCAAACATTAATTTTAAAAATTGGGAAAGCTGAAAGAATTATTGACATTAAAAAACAAAACAAAGAAAATTGAAACTATAAATGAACACCAAAAAAAATAATTATATTTCTTAAACGAGTGAGTATATAAATACATATATAAATAAAAAATATTGTGGTGAGAAATTTAAGTGTAAAACCAGAAATAAAAAAAGAAAAAAAAAAAGGTTTCTCCTAATAATTAACCCAAACAATCCCATATAGTGATTACAAAAATAAAATAAATTAAAATATATACAAAAATTTGAAATGTCCTTTTTTTTTTTTTTTATTGGTTCAAGTTATTTGAGTGTTACCATACTTGAGGGTCCCTGGTGAAATCTTCAATCCATACGGTGAGTTGCTTCATCATTCCATGGGCAGGGGTGAATAATAAAAAGGCAGCCTGCGGGTGAGTCTGGAAGATGAATATTTGTGATATTGGTGTGTAACTGCTTCTTCCAGGGAGGTCTGGCCCAGACTGACCGTTGAGTCTCTTATCTCCCGAGGCGTACGTAAACACGTAACTTAAACCGTAAACATGTAATTGAACCAAAACACGCTATTGAAACTATTGACATTGTTTATTATAAATTAAACGAAGTTTATTCACTATAGGAGATGATAATAATTTTAAAAGAATGAGATAGTAAATTATCGGGCTTTAACAATAACTATTAAACGGTAGGTCCTAGCGACAAATAACTCAAAATATTTTCCTTTAAATTTCTGATAAGGCATCTATTTGGATATTTTCGATCCGAGCAGCACCAACAGTGCTAGTGCGTGTCAAAAATGTTATATCTTTTGAGGGTTTGAAAACGTTATAATGAAAAACATTTGATCTCCAGGCAAAAGACATATCCATGTAAAAACTGATCCACACGAGAGCTAAAATATCAAAATAAATCTCATATAAAAACAATAATTATTAAAGAAATAAATTAGTAAAAAAAAAAAAAAAAAAAAAATATTATCTTCAACAAAGTTATAATATAATTACATATAACTAAATTACATTCCAGATAACGTAAAAAAAAAAAAATCATTTTACAAATTAATTCGATTATAATTAAAATGACCGTTTTTGAAACAAATATTTGTATTATTATTTCTTTTATATAAAATACAATAAATACTCGAAGTATAGTCCATTGTTATCTACCGCCATTTCCCATCTGCTAGCCAATTGCTCGATGCCACGCTGATACCATTCCTTGGGATGGCTGTCAAAGAACTCTTGGACAGTATTTTCAACTTCCGCAAAATTATCAAATTTTTTCCCTTGAAGAAAATGGGCCACGGATCGAAACAAGTAGTAATCCGATGGTGCGAGTTCTGGACTATATGGTGGATGAGGCAGGAGTTCAAACCCATGAAGTTCTGTAAACTTTTCTTTGGTTCGACTGCTGATTGTTGAGGATTAAGTTCGTGAGGGACCTGTCTACAGGTCTTTTATATCTTCCCCCATGGAGAGAAGATGGCAACTAACAGTATCTTTTGACACACCACACTCCCTGGCAAGTTTGCGAGTACTTGTGGACAGATTTGACTCAACTGCTTCCTTCAGAACCTAATCAATATCCATTAATGGCGGCCAGGAGCCCTTCTTTCTTTCCAACATAATCCAAAATAATAAAATGGTACTATTTTCTTGGTGCATTTGTTTCGTTCTTTTTGTTTCCGCAGTTTGGAATTGTAACTCTATTTCTTCATTTTCCAATAATATATATGTATTTTCAACAAGTCAAATTACCTTGCAGTAGAATGTTTAATTATTGCTTTAAAATCTAAACCTAATATTTTCTTTTAAGCATTCTATCAAGATTATTTATTATTATTTTTTTTTTTTTATGATTTGATTGTAGAATCGGGAGGCGAAGGAGCCCAGACTAGACCGCCATGCCCCCTGGCCCGTGATCGTGTCCGAATGATGGCATAAAATTAATTTCCTGTTATTTCGGCCATGGTTTGATTTCGTGGACGGGAGACCCTCTTGTGACCCCCTGGGAGCACACCTAGCCTTGATAAAGTTGGTACCCTTAATTGGGGAAAAAGCCTGTTGAGCGTGATTTCGGCCAAATATTTTTTCACAACCGTTGACCCAGTAACAGTACATCCTTACCTGATTACTGAACTCAAGACGTTTTATGGGTTCTAGTGGTCCGGGTTTTTTGTTTATTATTTTTTTTTAGACGGTAGAATCGATGAACAATAATTAAATATTCAGATATCAAAGAATGCGACGTCAGCCCTGTCGCACGGTACCTAGGAATCGACTTTGGGTCCTCAATTATTTTCTAAAAAATCGGCAAAACGTCGAATCGACATAAAACTATAATTTAATAATGATTAAAATATGATAATATTATTTGATTATAATTTCGTTTTACAAGAAAATAATCGCCAGTTTTTACCAACAGGACGCCATTTCGAATTTTAGTGCAAATTACTTGGCCGTTACTGTTTTAGTTTACGAGGTGAATGGAACCGCATAGTGATTTTACTGAGGATTTAGTTTTTAACAAACAAGTGTCTGATTTAGAGTAAATGAGGAAAAATGATATTTAGGTCATTATGTAAGATTCTTTTGGAGACATGGAGTTCCATAATAATGATAATTTTCATTTCGCTTTCAGTTTATAGGATTTTTTTTTTCGGCACATCAGCTATATATTTAGCTTTTTGTATTTCATTTCTTGAATATTATTCAACGAATAACAAAGCCAATATCAGTTCCAAGAGCAATAAGATATTTTAAATTGGCATCGAACACTTGAAATAAAAATCTGAATATCACACTTAGACAATAATAGTAACATTTTATCTAAATTGGCCATTCTATATTTTTGATAAAAGTTATTGTCTCCGCTACTCGACTAAAGACATAAGGAGTGTTTGGATTTCTCTCAAAACATTAATTCATTGAGAGATAAATTATCAGCTCTGATTGCTGATAAGTCTCTTTTAGGAGTTTTTTTAAATTTATTTATTATTTTTTATTGAGCCACTTCGATCTTGACATCTGCCAATAGATCATTAAACGTTTGAACGATTAGAACCGTTTTAAGAAGGTTATGTAAACTTTTTTCTTCAAAATTCATTTCTTTGGAATATTCCAGAGTTTAATGTTTAAAAAAATTAAGCAGATTATTTGTTGAAAATATAATAGTGTTGTTTTGTGATAGTATAAGTTGTTTTGAAATAAATAAGAATTGAATAAATTATGTTTTTAATGATATAGATTTTAATTTTGGATACCAGATAGTTAAAAAAAAATATTTGAGCGTAAAATAAGACATTTCAATTTTAACCTGGTATATATTTTTACGGGGATAACTTGGTTTCAAGAGTGAAACATTCAGTTACCTCTCTTAACAATTATTATTGTTACAGATTAATATAAAAAAATAATATAATTAATTAATATTAATATTTTTAGTATTACATTTCCGCTTCAAGGTCACATTAGGGTTTAGTGTCTCATTAATAACAAAAATTAATATTATTGATTGATATTATTATTATTCTAGTGTGACTAATTAATAACTAAAATTCCAGTAAACGCGTAGTGTTTCTTGTATAGACTTGGTGTTTGCACGTAATATTAACCTCACCAGTAAGAACTATATACCTACCTTACTTTTCATAAGCTTATATAAGCTATAACCGATAAATGATTGTACTTACTGATCCTACCCGAATGTAAATAAGGTTCAAGAAGAAAAGATAGAGTAGCAGAGACAATAACTTTTATCACAAATATACAATGGCCAATTTAGATAAAATGTTACTATTATTATCTAAGTGAGATATTCAGATTTTTATTTCAAGTGTTCGATGCCATTTTAAAATATCTTATTGATCTTGGAACTGATATTGGCTTTGTTATTCGTTGAATAATATTTAAGAAATGAAATACAAAAAGCTAAATACATAGCTGATGTTCCGAAAAAAAAATCCTATAAACTGAAAGCGAAATGAAAATAATCATTATTATAGAACTCTATGTCTCCAAAAAAATCTTACATAATGACCTAAATATCATTTTTCCTCATTTACTCTAAACCAGACACTTGTTTGTTAAAAACTAAATCCTCAGTAAAATCACTATGCGGTTCCATTCACCTCGTAAACTAAAACAGTAACGGCCAAGTAATTTGCACTAAAATTCGAAATGGCGTCCTGTTGGTAAAAACTGGCGATTATTTTCTTGTTAAACGTAATTATAATCAAATAATTTTATCATAATTTAATCATTATTAGATTATAGTTTTATGTCGATTCGACGTTTCACCGATTTTTGAGAAAAGAATTCAGGATCCAAAGTCCATTCCTAGGTACCGTACGACAGGGCTGACGTCGCATTTTTTGATATCTGAATATTTAATTATTGTTTATCGATTCTACCCTCTAAAAAAAAACCTGTACCACTAGAACCCATAAAACTTTTTGGCTCAGTACTCAGGTAAGAATTTACTGTTACTGGGTCAACGGTTGTGAAAGGAGATTAAGCCGAAATCACGCTCAACAGGCTTTTTCCCCAATTAAGGGTACCAACTTTATCAAGGCTGGGTGTGCTCCGAGGAGGTCACAAGAGTCCCCCGTCCACGAAGTCAAACCATGGCCGAAATAACAGGAAATTAATTTTATGCCATCATTCGGACTCGATCACGGGACAGGGGGCATGGCGGTCTAGTCTGGGCTCCTTCGCCTCCCGATTCTACAATCAAATCATAAAAAAAAAAAAATAAATAATAAATAATCTTGATAGAATGCTTAAAAGAAAGTATTAGGTTTAGATTTTAAAGCAATAACTAAGCATTCTACTGCAAGGTAATTTGACTTGTTCAAAATACCTATATATTATTGGAAAATGAAGAAATAGAATTACAATTCCAAACTGCGGAAACTAAAAGAACGAAACAAATCACCAAGAAAATAGTACCATTTTATTATAATAGGGCGTATAAAAAGAAATGACCGTTTTATCAAATTCCAGAGTTCAAAAGTCTGTGAATATCAGAATGCTATTTATTATTAACCAATACTTGATAATCCCTTCAGAGCATTCTCGAAGCTTGTTTCTAATACTGGACTTCTTCAAAAAATGCCTCAGTTCAGTAATTTATTTCAAAGAAGAAACATGACAGTGTTCTACGAAATTCTCGTTACTTTAAGACATTACTGGAAAAAAATTTCATAGCCGCTGAAGTAACTCGTGAAATTATTAAATATGAAGGGGAAGGTGTCCTTGAAGAGCGCACTGGGAGGCAATGGTTTAAAAAATTTAGAAGTGGAGATACGACGTTGGAAAGAATTAATTAATGGATATTTATGAGGTTCTGAAGGAAGCTGTTGAGTCAAATCCGTCCACAAGTACTCGCGAACTTGCCAGGAAGTGTGGTGTGTCGAAAGATACTGTTAGTCGCCATCTTCTCTCCATGGGGAAGGTGAAAAAGATCTGCAGACTGGTCCCTCACGAACTTAATCCTCAACAATCAGCAGTCGAACCAAAGAAAAGTTTACAGAACTTCATGGGTTTGAACTCCTGCCTCATCCACCATATAGTCCAGACCTTGCACCTTCGGATTACTACTTGTTTCGATCTGAGAATAATCTGTTTTTTTGGAAAGAATGTTTGTTTACACTGTTGTTAATCCATCAAATCGTATTCTCATTGCTGTTTATATCTCATCAACCATCTCTTGATAATAGTACAAAGTCCATTCAATGATCTGGTGACATGAAAATTTGTCTTAATGTCCGCCTAGATTGGACGTTTTTACCACTGTGCGCCGGCCTTAACATCACGGAATAAACGGACAATTTTAAGGATTGCATCCAAATCAACTTAAACTGCGAGAGCTGGAGTAGTGACGAATGTGAAAAAAAAAAAGGATCATTCGTACATCTCTTTACATCATAAGGAAGAAAATGAAAGGCATGCCACCTCTAAGCACGGCGCATAAAGAAAGAGGAAAGGAGTTTGCCAGAGAACATGTCCAACGGAAAGACGAATAGAAGGAAGTCTTGTTCACCGAGGATCGACGGTCCTGATGGCTGGGTTTACTATTACCAAGACCTTCGGAAAGAAGAAAAAGTGTTTTCTAAGTGGCAGATGGGAGGAGGCGGTGTAATGATATGGGGTGGTATTGGCTATGATCACATTACTGATAAAGTGTTTATTTCTGGTCGAATGTACAACTAACAATATGTTAATTTGTTTGAAAACGCATTAAATAATTTTTTTGGATCTCAAGGATTGGATACGTTATGAGTTGGATGGCTTAGTGGAGCCCTTGGGCTCAACTCCATATGTCTATATAGGTCTAATACTTTCAGGTAAATAAGTCTTTTGTAATTTATTGGGCGCTTTAAACGCCTGTCTAGTTAATGTTGAAGTGGTTTATAAAACTAGCAGTTTCTTGTCGTTTAAGTCTCTTTTGAGGATTCTTGTGAACTTTTTTCTTAAGAGAACGTTAAGTTTCAGCAAGATAATGCTCCAGTTAACACGGCAAAAGCTGCAAAAAATTTTTTAAAAAAATTAAGGATTATTATTATAGATTGGCCGGCTTGGTCCTCGGATTTCAATATCATCGAAAATCTTTGGGGGCATCTTACTAGGTGTGTTTACATTCGGTAGCAGACAATTTTAGCTCGTGAAAGACTTAAAATACAGGAGGAGAGGGTCTAACTCCCTCAAGAGTTGATTCGTCATTTTAACTCCCTTTCAAATCGTTTGATTGCTGCATTTGAAAAAGGTGGTGCGTATACAGGATATTAAATTTTAATATATATTACTTTAATAAAGAATTTCATTATTATTGTTGACTGTGCTATATTTTGTCCCACCCCCAAATCACATATTATTTATTAATATAAAGCATTGTAAAAATTTAAATTTTGAACAATATTTTTAGTTCATATAATAGAATTTTGATTGTTTTAAACCAGAATTAAGTATATTTTAATTGATTTCTAGGATATACACAAGTTTTAAAAAAATGTAGTTTTTAATTTTTGCTATTTCCTTATTTGTTTATTGTGTGCTGAAATTTAAAAGATATCATATATTCATTGATTGTGGGCAATGCAAGAAGGTTCATGTAAGTAATAACAAATAATAAAATTTTTAAATAATGCATTTTGTTTTAATAATAAAATTTTCAAATTAGGGTTTCCCTGGCAGTACTTGCGTTAGGAAAACGTATGTCAGTAGTTGAAGAGAAAAAATACTGGGTGGACTATCTTTTTGTCCCGGACCTTATATATACCTATCCGAAAAATATGTACCATCTTTTCTTGCTTTGATCCTTGATCTAAACTAAGATAATTTTTTAAATATATTTTTAAAGAAATTCTGGAGAAGTGGATAAGTCATTACGTTGAAAATAGGTTGTATATTATTAACCTTCAAAGCAGGTTTTTTTTTTTATATCTGTGTTGTAAAAAATAACTAAATGTGCTTCTTAATAAGGCCTTTAAGTATCTATTTGTCGCTATTCTTATTTTTAGAGAAGTTCTAGATAGCAAAATTAAAAAATAATGAACATAATAAAAAGTGGACGATTTCGACTTATCCAGTTCTTCACGGCAGCCAGAAATATATCGTTATATTTTGCGCACTTCATTGTTTTTTTTTTGTTTTGTTTTTTTTTGCAATTGTGCCACCTAGATTTTCTCAATAGTCAATTTATCAAATAAACAATACTAAATTTATTTTTCTTACATAGATTTCCTATCTTCATCTCTGTTAATGACATTTTATTTTATTTTATTTTTTCTAATATTTGTTTACCTAAGGTTAATAATAGCTGACTATTTCGATCTTGGTTTATAGTACCATTGTTTGTGTGTCACGAGCGATAGCTGTATATACCAGCTGCTCTAAAAAATTGTTCCACTGTACAGAAACAGAGCTGTCTGCGTTATCTACCGGAAACGGAAGGGCCGTTGAGATAGTTCGCTCTGAGCCTTCTGGAGTTGAAAGTGACCTCAGTAGTGACCTTCCACTGCCGTCCCAATCTAAGTCTAATTTCAAGAATTTATTTCCACATCGTGTAAAGTCATAATAAGTTTCAAGGATTTATTAGTTCGAAAGTAACATGTTAAGTCGTTGAATTTAATAATAACTAAATTCTAAAAAAGGTAAATAAGTTTTCGCCGTAGCGGAAACCTGTATAGGGTAAACGAGACGTAAATGGGAGGATTGTTTCTGGACTGATCTTGGAGCCTTGAGTTTTGATGGAATGGAATGGAGGTAGTTTTTTTGTCACAGTTTGGTGGTGTCGGCTTAGAACCTCCGGATTCGTTAAGCCTTTTTATTTTGTTTTTTTATGTTTTACCTGACTATCTACATCTAAAGAAATTTAGTATTAATTAATTGTGCTATTATCTGAAATATATTTTCCTTCTAATTAATATGCCTCATGAAACAAGTAAGCTCTCCAAAGCTTGTTATTATTCAATATATATATATATATATATATATATATATATATATATATATATATATATATATATATATATATATATATATATATATATATACTTATCGAATGGAGAACCTAATTTTGAAAGTCATTTAAAAAAAAAAAAATCCTTTCTATTTCAAGATAATATTACTCTCCGAAAAAACATCTGTTCCTTATCACATATCATTTTGATAACTGATAAGATAGCCTCCCCGATCTTCTCGGCAAACATTTGCTAGCTTACGCTTTTAGGATAGTTGTGAGAAGCAACCTTTGAGATTTATTACTATACTATAATTATTAGTGGTATATAAAATATTAGTCTTATAGAGAAACAGATTATTGACTATACTTATAGTCCCATGTATAACTGTTCATTATTTAACATGTTTTAGAAAGAAACTTAAAAAAATTGACCTATATACCTAAGACTGAAACAATGGTGGATGAGAGATATACTATTTTTGTATTATCTTTAAATAAATGAATGCCAAGGTAAACGTAAACTGCAATCTTGTCAGTTATCAGTTATCCAAAAGAGATCTGATTAGAAACAGATTATTATCGCGAAATAGAGAGGATATATATATATATATACAGGGTGTCCCGAATTTAAATGGCAAAACTTCAGGAACTTATAGGGGACCGGAAAACTAAGACAAAAAGTCCTTTAGAGATTTGCTCGTTTTTGTTTAGTTTTAGAGATAATCGCAACAAAACAAAAATGTTACAGGTAGCGATTATCATCTTTCAAAGTTTTTCGCTTAATGTTATCCTTTACATTCTTTTATTTTTTTGCATTTTGGCTTCCTTCTAGGATCATTATTCCTAAATCAGTCTTTAGTCAGTTACTCAGATATTTTTTTGTAAATAGCATCAGCCACAATGCCGCATACATATTCTAATGTTGAATGCTGATATGATTTTTGTGTGTGGTTTCTGTAACGGTAATGCTTTAGAAAAGGTGCGGGAGTATGCGCGCCGAATTCCAAATAGAAGAGTGCCTAATCGACGAGTCTTTTCGTTAACTTTTAATAGACTACGAGAGACTGGGTCATTCTTAATACGTAATGAAGGCGGCCAATTCCAGGCAGCAATAAAAGCAGATTATTGGAGAAGAAATTGTGTCCAACGTCACTTCGATAACAATCCTGAGACTAGCATCCGAAGAGCATCTGCTGCATTAGCAATATCGCGGCAAGCAATATGGCGAACTTTGAAAGGTGATAATCGCTACCCATACCATCTTCAAAAAACCAGAATTTATTACCTCAAGATTATATCAAGAGATTAAATTTTAGTAACTGGTTTCTTGACAAAATTCGCGATGATAATTTATTTCCATTAAAAATTATATGGACCGATGAAGCTACCTTTACAAGAGGAGGAATTGTTAATCAAAGAAATTATCATGTAAGGGCTCTTGAAAATCCCAGAGCTATTAGAGAGAATAGGTTTCAGCATGAATTTGCTATTAACGTTTGGCTTGGAATTTGGAACGGATTACTGGTGGGACCATATTTTTTACCTGGAAGATTAAATGGTATCACATTTACACATTTTTTGGAGAACGACTTTTCTAATTATTTAGATGACATTCCCTTACAGCAGCGGATTGAAATGTGGTTCCAACTCGATGGATGTCCAGCTCATTATAGCAGAGTTGCTCGAGCTTGGCTGGATATAAATTATCCACAACGATGGATTGGACGTGGAGGAGTAGTACCTTGGCCACCCAGATCACCTGATATGACACCCATGGATTTCTTCGTATGGGGAACCTTGAAGGAGAAAGTTTATTCGGTTTCAATCAACTGAAGAGAGCAATTAAGAGGCCGAATCATAGATGCAGTGCACCAAATATCATCAGAACAATGTTTAGCTGCAATTTATCAAGTGAGTGCTAGATGTAATGCTTGCATTGGTGCAAGAGGGCAACATTTTGAGCTATATTAACATTAAAAATAACATGACATAAATATAAATGTAAATAAATAAGTATAAAAATGAAAACTTGTTTTTTTTTTTTTTTTTTTGCGATTTTCTCTAAAACTAAGCAAAAACGAGCAAATCTCTAAAGGACTTTTTGTCTTAGTTTTTCGGTCCCCTATGCGTTCCATAAGTTTTGCCATTTAAATTCGGTTTGGCCATATTAACACCCTATATATACACACACATATATATACACACACACACACACATATATATATTTATATATATATATATATATATATATATATATTTCAACAACAACTATATATACACACACATATACATATACACACACACACACACATATATATATATATATATATATATATATATATATATATATATATATATATATATATATATATATTTCAACAACAATTTTATAATAATCGGGTACCTAATAGGTACTATGTTTAACAATATTTTATTTAAACACTACCTCCTTTATTACTTTTTTTTTTCTTTATTTACGTTTCGATCCCTTGCTCAAGTGCCCTGGTACCTGAGCTGGCAAGCACTTGCTTCACGGGTCGGTGGGCTTACTGGCCTGGAGTTTCAGGGTGCCAATTTTTATTCTGAAGAGGATCCCATTTGTGCAAGGGATCGAAACGTAAATAAAGAAGAAAAAATAATAAAGCAGATAGTGTTTAAATAAAACATTGTTAAACATAGGACCTATTACCCGATTATTATAAAATAGTTGTTGAAATATTTCTAATGGCCGACAAAATAGAACTTATATATATATATACAGATATATAGATTAAAAATGGGCCGGCTTAGGTTTTGGCTTACTGGTCGGCTGACAAAAAGACCGATTAGCCGATCATTGCTTCGGTTAGAATTCGGGTGACATCGGTAATGTTCGAAGCACTTCGTTTATAGCTTACCGGTATATCTTCTATTTTTTTCTTCTGTTTTTTTGCAATAAGACCGGTAATTTACACAGTTTTTTTATGAAAAATGAATCAAAAGTCAGCAATTTACATTACTTACCTTGATAGTTAATTGTAAAATTTAGAATTTAATCATAACAAAAAAGATATCGTGTTTATGGACTTATATATGTAACACAAAAATATCTTTAAAAAAAAAAAAAAGTATTTAAATTGCTAAAATCCTTACTTCGTCACCAATGAACTGATCCACAATGACCATAATATTCCATATGTTGCTGATTTGGCACGAACCAGATACCTTTCCTTTCATAATAAACTCACTGCTCATTCAAATCCACTTGTTGCACAACTTGCTTCCCATTCCATTCCTGGCAACCCTCCGAGGCCTCTGAAAAGAAGATGGCCTCGGGATCTTCTTCTTATGTAAATATTTCATTAAAGTACTACCATCGGGTAGTTCCTCTACACGTGTTTAGCAAGTCATTTTTTTTTTCCATTGTAATCCGCATATCAAGTAAATTAACCATCAAGTAAATGTATTTGTTTTAATACAGTTGTAGATTTCTGTCAATAAAAGATTAAAATAATTGCTAAAATAGTAGTCTCCTTTTCGTTTTCCTTCCTACCTTTATATTAAATTTCAAATAAGAATTATTATTAATACGTTATTATTAACTTAACCTTTATGTAACGGAATCTTTCATCGTAGTTTTCACCAATTTCCAGAAATTTGATTAACTTGAAAATTTACACACGTTTCAAGGACCAATGACAATACAATAATTGCACAACTTTGTTCTAATGTTCTCACTTAGTATAGTCAAATTACCCCCAAAGTGGTGGTCTGCCTTGCAGAAGGTGAAGAAGTAGTTTTTACGTTTTATATTGTCTAGATGGTTCTTGAGAATAAAATCACAAAAATAAAACCCAAACTTTTTGATCTTTATTTCAGATTTTGGAAAAAACATATAGAAAAATGCTGTCCATCGAAAAATGTTTTGTTTACAAAATTAAAGTTGATTAAATTGCACGTCTAAAAACCTTAAGCTAAATTTTATTTAGGCGTTTAGCCACAATCGAATATCAAACATCGAAGGATTTACTAAAATTTAATTTATAAAGTTAGTTTTGGTTATGTTTAAGTGTATATAACACAGAAAAGGCTAATTCAATAAAAAAATGTAATATACTAAAAGTTGTAGATCATTACATTTTGTGCAAGATAGGATTTTTAAAGTAAAAATTTGCCATTGATAAGGCCTGACCGCTGCAAAGTGTTAACCACACTTAGCTTTTTAGTCAGGTTTCCTATAAAAGCGTGTTTTTCTGTTGTTTTTTTTAAATTATAATTTTTTTTTTATTACAACTTAAAACCAAAACTGAGATAAAAAAAAAAATTGTAGGTTATGTTAATTCTTTATTCAACATTCTAGAAGTTATCGAATTTGTGTCGAATTATAGTCAATTAAGGCCATGTTTTCATTTCACTCGACCTATTTTTAAGCGTAGGGATATAAATGTATAAAAATGGGCGACTACAGAAGCAGACGATTATTCGGCCCATCTCTAATATATATACATACACTATTTCCGTTAATCAGCTGTTTTAAACATTTTATGATAGAACTTTTTGTAACTGAAAATACATATTGATATTGTGAAATTAGTAAGGAAAAGATATAATATAGAACTGATTATATATTCAGTTGGCTAATCGTTCAGTAGTAGAAGACTCGTAGTATTTAGACCACGTAGATAGTTTATATTCTTCTTACGTTCTTAGAGCAGAATGTCCACATAGCATTGCGTAACCTGCGGTAGGTCTTTTTTGTATTGTTGTTATATAGTCCAGTAAACTAAGGGTTTGGTGAAGAAAAAACTGCTGAACCCTTTTTCTCAACGGATTTTTTTTTTTTTTTGAGGTGCTGAATCAGGATCTAGAGTTTGCTACCACGACAGTCGTCGGCTTCGTACTCAAAATCGCAAAACGGTTTTTACCTATAAAACGATAACCCAGCTTTTTTCGACAAGTCTTCATATATTAATTGTTGTTGGAACCAGTAAAAAATGAAAAATCGAGCCATTTTTCGCGATGCAATGGTCTTGGGAAAAATTGTAGGAATTTCCCAGCTTGCGATCAGTCCTACTTCTGCGGGAAAACACGTTTACCGTACTCTTTTGGCTATAACTCGGAAACTATTAGTCCGATCCAAAATTACTTTCTATCATCTTAAAACTAGTTAAATTAACTATTAATTCATATATGAATATATGTATATATATCTTATACCTATATATGAAGTTATAATCAAATCCCTTAAAATCCTCATGCCAGTACCCTAAAAATATGGTACTGCTATGAAATAGAAGTTTTTTGGTACATTGTTCATCATAACTCCAGAAATATACGCCCGATTCAAAATTTATTTTCATCTCAAAGCTGGTTAAATGTACTATTAGATCTTATATATGTAATTAATATTAAAGCCCGTATTTACACCCACGGTAGCATGCTAAATGTGTATATTTTGGCAAAAAATATGACAACTATGTCATGTTCAGTGGACTGGTGCAGGTGTTTCACGGGTTTTAATATTAATTAAATATATAGGATCTAATTGTAAATTTACCTGCTTTTAGATGAAAAAGTTTTTTTGGGGGTTCACTGTCTTTTATTTAAACGTGGACTTGAAGGGTTTTGATCCTGAACTACTCAAATATGTTATTGACATTAAATTGACTAAAGAATAATAATAAACTAAATACAGGTGCATGTTCATTTAAAATATTTACATTATCCCTTGAAGGTCCCAGCACTCCTCTCCCATCGCTTCCCTGTCTACATGAAACCAGTGGAGGCAGTGATAATGCTGAGGTCAAAAAAATTCCGAGTGTAGAAGTTTGTCATTTTCACAACTTATGCTCCCAGAATAGCGTACTTTTTCATTTTATATATTTAAAATCGACATTAATAATTATGATTTTTGATATTCTATCGAAGCTTAGTATGGAACAAGATGTTTATCGGTTGATTAAGTCTTTAGAATTTATCGAGCTCAGAATGTAATAATCCTTTAGATTTTCCTTCGCCTTATAAACTTTTCATTTATTCTCTCTTTTTTGTCAGCAGGTTTTATAAAGTTTATTTTCCATATAATTTATGAATATTCAGTGATTTCAGAGCTTTTCCACTCGGAATAATCGCAATCTTGAAGCCCTATCCTCCCTGTAACAGTTTCGAAGGTTTCAGATCTGAATAACTTCCATTAAGAGAGTATCATCAATATTTATCAATAATAGTATGTATTATATATGTGATATATGTAAGCAATTATTTCTGATAATATACGCCGAAGAACGAAGAGAGGCTGGATAAAATACACTGTAGATTAATCAGAATATTAATATTATCATATGATTCGATGGTTGCCATATATATATGTATAACTTTCGTTCCTATCGTCGCCATAATTTTGCATCCTTCCAAGACCAAACCGTCCAATCCCGATTGCCATCTTATATTTCGGAACTCCTTTAGCTCAAATCTTCTGTTCTCACACGTCAAACCCGCTTTCGCTCATCAGATTTGTCCACAATGAAAAAAAATTGTTTTTTCATGTTTGTTTTTTCAATGTTTATTTAAAAATTGGAAAGGATATTTGAATGGCCAATGTCATACACACGAAATAATTTTTTTCCGCACAGGTGGGATTCGAACCCCACGAACTTACGAACCTAGCGCTCTGAGACTTTCGACCCAACTCGCTCGGCCATCGAACCCCTAATAAATCGATTTATAATATAATTTAATGTTGGAAACAGTTGATTTGAATAGGAATGCTATAATTAAGGATTTGTGGTCGGTAGGTATTGCCTTTGATGATGGTAATGAATACCGAGGCGGTCAGATTATGGTTGACTCATTTGCTACTAATTAGGGTGGATATCATGTTTATTTAGTCAGGCGGATGAGGTGGGCGGAGGGTTGAACTTATCTGTTTATACATAAATATATTATTTGTGTATTTAGTTAAATATTGATCAGTTCGTGTTTGATTCCATTTGCTAGCTTATTGAGGTTGCCTAATAGGGAAACGTTATGTTTGCAACGGTATAATACTGTAATATTTGGGATCCAAAAATATCAAAAGGTTTTTTGACATTGATATGTCTTTTGGCTGGGGATCAATCCTTTTTTGTTGTAACGTTTTTATCACACTCAAAAATTGTATTATAAAAATAATATATAATTATATATATATAATAAAAATTATATATTATATTTTGAAACACTCTAAGTCTGTTGGCGTTGCTTGGATCGGAAATTGCCGGACAGTTTCTCAATTAGAAATTTAATGAATAACATTTTTTGTTTTATAACATTTGTCACTAGGACTTACCGCTTTAGGAGCTATATTGGTTTAAATGAAAAAGTCACATTTGATACCCCTATGTCTCTCCACTTGGTTTATTTTGAATAATCAATTTAATTATTAATTTAAGTAATTTAAACCTTTTAATTTTTTTTTCTTTTATTGAAAATTACAACTGTACAATATATATACATCTAGTAAATGTGTTCACAACAACTACAATAACATGTAAAAACTTGAAAAGAACTACTCATCAGTAGCACTTCAACTAAAATTTTGTAATTGAAAGTCTCTAGGCCATCTTCTTTTTAGACGCTTCTGAGGATTATCAGAAATGGAGTGAGAAGCAAGTTGAGCGACTAGTGGATTAGTGTGGTAATGGAGTTTGCTATGAAAGGATAGGTATCTGGTTTGGGCTAAATCAGCAACATATTGGACATTAAGATCTTTATGTATAAGTTTCTTGGTGACAAAGTAAGGGGCATTAAGGATTTTTCGGAGGATTTTGGATTGTAAGAATTTGAACACGGGAAGAATTTGAAGGTTTAGTTGAGCCCCAAAGCTCAACTCCATATGTCCAAATTGGTCTGATAACTGTCATGTTAACGAGTCTTTTGTAGTAAATCGGAAGTTTTGGACGTTTGTCTAGTAAATGTTGAAGAAGTAGAAAACGACGAGCTGTCGTTTTTCCTGTCGTTTTAGTCTTGTATGTGGATTCCAAGTTAAAACAGGGATCAGTGGGATATTATTAAAGGATACTGTAGGACAGGAAGTCGTAGGTTTAAGACGAAGGGTAAAGGTTATTTAATGGGATTTGGTTGGATTTATTTTAATTCTCCTATTTCGACACTATTCTTGAAGGTTGATAACATGACATTGGAGTGTTTCTGAGGCAATGAAGGGATCATTATTTACTGCTAACACACATGTGTAAGCATACGTGGTGAAGGCAGTGCTAGGATGGGTCGGGATATCAGCTGTATACACCGTGTAAAGGATTGGATCTAAGATACTTCCTTGAGGAACACCTGCAGATTGGATAGAGAGTAAAGAATAGGAAAAGTTATGATTAACTTTAAAGGTTCTATTACTGAGATAGGAGCGGATAATAAGTATGTAGGAGGTAGGAATCCTTTTAATTCTAAAATAAGCTCATACACTAAACTGCTTGCTGTATTTATCATATAATCATATAATACTAACAGTATTATAGAGTACAGTATTATATTATAGTATAACAGTATTATTATAGAGCTTTATAAAATAAAGTATTGCATGAAATATTTGGTCTGAAATAGATGCGGGATAAGTTTGAAAGCTCGACAATCCACAATCCACGGTCAAAATGGACTGGTAAAGTCGATGGATTTAATGATAACCGTAGCCCGTAATGTAATTAGTACTGAACCGTCTCGTAAATATCGGAGGGGTAGACCGAGACGTATATTGGAGGATTACGTATGAATATTGGGGATCTTGATGCGGGATGGAGGGAGTGTGTGGTCGGAAGTAAGTTGTTTCGGCATGAAGCCTTCGGATTCGTCGCAAAAGTCTTTTTATTGCTGTATTCGATATAAAACTATCCACCTTTCAACTATCGAAATTCGAAATATATTTCATTGATGAACTATCATGATGGTGATTCAAGAAAGATTGTGACTAATCACGAATAATGTTTTGCCGAACTCTATTTGGAATATCTTCAGTAAACCCACGCAACCCTTTGGCTCCCAAGGTCTTGTTATTAATGAAGAATATCTTGTGGGCAGGCTGATGTTGACAGTCTATTAAATCCGTATATTTTGTTGTTGTCGTTGTTGTTGTTTGTTTTTAAGGACAAAAAACTGTCGATGCTTAATATTGCCCATATACCCGAACTTAACTACACCGCCTGCATAGCAAAAATAGAGTTCTAATCAAATTCATAAAATAATGAACGTTAAATAAAATTATATAATCCAATTTTCTTGATAAATTTTATATCGTAGTACTACAAATGTACTGTTCGCTATCGCCCAAGGCCATACAGAGCTGACCACCCCTAACCACATATAACCAACCATATCTCTCCTGTACTGAGGACACTCCTACAAGATGTGCCTCACAGCTACAGCAACTTTACAGAGTTGACACTGAGGCGGATCTCTCCTTGCCATCAGGTAGTCGTGGTAAAAAAAAAAAAAATATTGTAAATGTTTGCCTTATGCCTTGTTGTTCCTAATAATCCTATTAAATTTACATTTATATATTTGTTTAATTGGTATCTATATATATACATACGTTTCCTGAGTTTTGAGGGTGCTGAAATGGAATTCTAGGGCTAAAAAAATTGTCTACCACATTTTACAGTGTAAAAGCTAAACTTTTTCAAGTGAAGTACGTTAGATATATTTTTTTCACAAGAACCGACATCGGATTCGAATTCAGCATTCAAAAGAACCCTTAAATACGAAATTTCATCCAAATAGATAAATAAAAATTTGTTTCAAAATTTGCCTGAGCAAATTGGTAGGCAACTTTTGTTTAAATTGATAAAAACATGAATTACGCTTAGACGGTTTCACGTATCAACTTTAGTTTTTTACATAAAATATAGGGTGGTAATACGCTTGAAATGTATTTGGTTTCATCATCCTATCTGGTTTCAAACTCAAGTTAAAAATAAAATGTTTTTCGGATTTTCCAATTTTTTTAATAGGTTTTTGTTCATCGAATTTTACATTTATATACATCAAAAGAAAGCTGAGGCTCTCCTCTTTCTAGCGATACCAAATAGTGAATTGCGTGACAAAGTAATGGCGATTTAAAGGTATGTAACCAATAATCGGTTTAAAAATGTTATTTTCCTCGAAGAGGGTGAAAAAAATGATATTTTTTGATTTTGTTGAATAAGCGTTGTTTAATGTTTTTGAGGGTGCTGAATTAGAATATGACGTCAATTTCAGTGTGAAAAAATCTATAGAGGTAGTTTGCTTGAAAAACTAATCATTTTTTTAGAATTTAATTAACCTAAACCAAAATCTATGGAGCGAATACATTTTTCTTAAATTCGCAATCAAAACTAAAAATCTTGGTGCAAAAATCATGTCGATATCATTTTTTAAACTCGAGATAAAAAATAAATTAGTTTAATGCTATTTTATTTTTTTTCTCGGCTCCTAGGGCCCGTTGGTTGGTACGGCAAAATACGTGTCTAATATTTTTTGACCAGGAACCTCCAAAAAAATTGCCAACAAGATCCGTGAGAGACTGAGTGTTTCCTCCCCTTATAAGTTCCATACTTCAATACAAGATGTTTATTGATAAACAAATGAAATTCAATTAATAGTTAAAATAATCCAAAGTTAATAGAATAATTTACCTATACTATACATTATTTGTATATTATGCATACATAAATATGTTATATATGTATTTATGATTATAATATAATTTTTGTCATAACTAAAGAATAATTCTCCAGCTGCACTTTTCAGCTGACGCGTACACTAACGGGATTTGTATGTTTCATTTGTGATTCAAGATATGAGTCGTGATGTAACAGACCCCACGTCAGCCGTGACGTCACACCCAACTAATTCAATATTTGACGGTAGTAATACTAAAACGTGACATGTCCCTTGTCACTGTTGCTTATCATTCTCCCAAGTGCTTTAAGAAAATCGTGAAAATGATCATAGGGCTTCTTTGTTTTCGTATTAATTTTTTTTATTTTACTTTGCCTCGTACGACATATAGGACCGTATTTTTCGATTAATTATCAACACAATGTGTTTAGATAATTTAAAAAAAAATCCTAAATAAAAAAAATGAATAACATAAAATATCAATGATGCTATACGAGTTCTACAGGCAAAAAGCCTTGATCTTGTATGAACAATGTGGTCTCTAGGGAGAGGCATTTTAGAGGGTAAGGCACTGAGCACATTACTATGGGTCCCGAATTCGAGTCCGGCTGAAGGAAATATAATTTCTATTTCTTCGCCCGTGGATCGACTTCAGGGTCTAGAGAACCTCTAGGGGCATACCCAGCCTTTATAAAATGGCTATGCTTAATTTTAGGGGGTGGTTAATTATCCTTCATTGTGATTGTTGACCAAGTTCTGAACCTGCGATCCTTTATGAGTTGAAGTGGTACATGTTTTGTCACTGCTATGTATTTCGGCTAAGAGTCTTTTTTTTTGTAACATTTTTTTCAGTCAGAAATTTAACATTTTAACACGCTCTAGCTTTATTGGCGTTGCTCGGATGGGAAGTTTGACTGCAGTTTCCTTGCTAAACATTTAATAGAGAATAGTTTTTGGTATATAACATTTGTCACTAGGGCCTACCGTTTAGAAGCAATATTGATTCGAATGAAAAAGTCACATTGTAACGTTTTTTTTTTTTACCTTAAAATATGTAACATTTTTCCCATCCTCAAAAATGTAAGATTTCTGACACGTTTTAGCTTTGTTGTTGCTTGAGTTGGAAATTTAATAATAACATTCTTGTCAGAAATTTAATGGAAAATACTTTTTGTTATATAATATTTATCGCTAGGACCTTCCGGTTGGGAGCTGTATTGATTCGAATGAAAAAAGTCACGTTTTACTTACGTTTTTTTGTGTGGGAGCTTTTTTAACACTCTCTAGCTCAGTTGGTGAAGCTCGGATCGAAAATTTGACGACAGTTTCGTGAGCTATTCTTTATCTCAGTCAGGGAGATATTAATTTTTTTAAATTATATTTCTGTTGTATGTTGTAATTGCATATTTATTTTTAATTTTGTTTACTGAAAAATTATTTTTGGTTAATATGAGGGATCTTGTCTCAGAATAATGATTTTTAAAATTTTAATTCTAATTTTAGTTTATTTAATTTTTATAGGTAATGCTCACTTTATAAATCCTCAAGCAAATATTTGCTTTCAAGATTCTTAACGTTTAAATGGAGTAATTAAATTTAAAAGCAAATCATTGTTTTTTTTAGTTTCTAGCAGTTTATAGTTGGTAAATATATACGAGGTAAATGTATTTATATACACAACAACAACAACAATGGCACTACGGTCCATGCAGAACCTTGGCCTCTTCCACAATTCCCCTCCATTTGTTTCTGTCACCAGCTGCTCTCTTCCAATACCTCACACCAAGTGTCTTCAGGTCTGCCTCAACGTCTTCCCTCCAGCGCAATCTAGGCCTTCCTCTTTCTCTCTTCCCTCCTTCGGGACGCCCATTCAGCATGATTTTTGGCATTCTGTTGGGGCTCATTCTCTGAACATGGCCCAGCCATCTTAATCTCCTTTGCTTTATTGTAGCAACCAAATCTGGAGCTTTGTACAGTTCTCTTAGTTCCTGGTTGCTTTTCATTCTCCATATATTTCCATCAGGGCCATATATCCTCCTAAAATTTTTCTTTCCCATCTATTTATAATGCTTTCATTCTTTGCAGTGAGCGTCCAGGTTTCACTCCCATACAATACGATTGGTTTAAGAATGGTTTGGTAAACCCTTATTTTCAAATTTTTGGGAGCGTTTTTTGGCTTGTTATTTTGCTAAGGGCCCAATAACACCTATTACCAGCCTTTATTCTTTCTTTAATTTCTTCATCTACTTCATTTCTAGAAGTAATAACGCTACCCAGGTACTTGGATTTTTTGACGCTTTCAAAGTGGTATCCTGCCCCTTCTAGGTTTTCCACCATATTTTGTTCCTTCGACGTCACTAGGTATTTCGTCTTTTCTTCGTTTATCTGGAGGCCCACTTCTCTTGCTTTTCTGCTACACTCTTCAAATGCTCTTAGTAGGGAGTTTTCTGGTCTGCCAGTGATTACGACGTCGTCCGCAAATGCTAGATGCTGAGTCATACGGGTATAAATGCTTCCAGGGTTCGTCCTTATTGCTCTTTTGACTGTTTCTAGTACTAAACTAAACAGTACCGGTGACAGTGGGTCTCCCTGCCACACTCCCTTATGTATATCAAATGATTCAGTCTTATACACACATATTTATACACGCACGTATATATATATATATATATATATATATATATATATATATATATATATATATATATATATATAAAGCACATTAGGTAGTTACAAAAGTCTTTCTGGATAATTATAGCTTTATTTGAGACTACATATTTTATACATTATTGAATACTATCCATCTATCTACTGACTCGCCTTTTCAGATTCTGTCTTCTTCAATTCTAAAAACATACAAACATTTTCAGACCAGGACTTCGCTATGCTTTATAAATTGTTATTATTATTTTTTTTTTAATTTACGACAAGAAATAAAACATGTTGATGATACTCACCTAAAGAGGAAAAATGAAAAACACTTTTGAAAGGTATCAAGACCTGGAGCAGACAGAATCTGAAGAGGCGAGTCAGTAGATAGATGGATTCAAGGCTTTCGGTTTTCCCTATGACTGGTTAGTTTTTCGGTTTCTACTGGAAGCAAACTTAAAATGGGAAAATTAAGAATTTTTATCTGGTCATTTTAACCAGATAAATTTGGTTTTGAATGATTTTATTATTTCTAAATATTAATGAATAGTTAATTTAAGACAAATTTTAATTAATTTATTATTTTCACTCGAAGTAACAATGCAGTAATAAGTAAAACCGAAAGGTGTCAACCCATTTATCTAGCTGCTAACCCTTTCCGCCTTTTTACATTCAGTCTTCTCTAGGCTCTAGCAGCTAGATAAATGGGTTGACACCTTTCGGTTTTCCTCATTACTATTGTAAAACAAAAATTCCAATACAAGTGGCAAATAATTAATCTATCCTAATTTTATTGATCCTTCCATACTATCATGCGTACCTCAATAATATTTAAGACTTTTGTTCATGATTATCTAAAGAAACATTTAGAGAAACCAGAAGCGTTAGAATTTTCTCACCCCTTTTACTTCACTCATACTTTCTGACTTAAGCCTTTTTAGGTTGTTAGCACATTTGTTTTTAAATTATGTTACTTCAAAAGCAACGGTGATGTCAGTTCAGGATGTGAAGGATTTTTGATATCAAAAACTAAAGACTGGAATTTTAATTTCAATATTTTGCTGAAATGTGGGAAGAAATAATCCACAACGATTGATGGCTTATATTTTCTATAATAATTATAATGCGTAGATTTTATAGTGATAATTTAAGAGAAAAAAATAACTTAATGTATATAAAAGACTTTTGTAACGACCTATTGTATTTTATTGTGTTGTTTACTATGCTCAATGTTTGTCAACTCATTAATAGTTAAAAATGTATTATATTGTTGTTACTAGACTATTTTGTATTCAGGAATTTATACGTCTAATGTTTGCATTTCGTTGTTTGCTGAATTGACGTTTAGTATGTACAATTAAAGTGTTTTTCAAAACATACCCTATATTTCAGAATAATTTTAATTTTTTTTTTAAGATGTCTTTTCTTATTGTTGCTATAATTAATATTAACGGTTTGAAAAGGGAATACATATCTTTATGACTAGATTTTTTTCAAAAACATTTAATTATTTATCCAAATTAAAAATATCTAAATTAGTTGCCTATTTTATACATTACTGCGTAGTTGGTGAAATTTTAACTATTGTGCATATTAAGGTTTCAAATGCATATACTTTAATTTATTATTATTTTTTTTAATTAATTGATATTTTCAACTGTACCATAAACGGGGGCCATGAAAATCTTTCTGGCTGGCCTTATTTACAAGCTAGGATCCTCCAGTCTGTTCTATACATTTAAGGATTAAATATAAAATGTGCTGCGATCATGATAAGAGCACATGTTGGCTATCCTTGGCCGCTGTAACCATTTTAATGGTATAAGTGTTAACTTGTGTTTTTATAAACGTTTTGAAAACTCACCTGGCCTTGCGTTTGTGACAGCAGAATTGTTGTATATGACTATCACATTGATCATCAATCTATTCGAAAATATTTTCTTTTTTGTTTTATGTCTTTAACTCATTCCTTTAATTTTGTATATCTTATTAGACAAAAAAAAAAGGCAACTTGGAGTGCTACTTTGGACAAAGTTGTTGAAACCTTTTAGAAGACGGTGTTACTCTAAACATTTTGTTATCGTCTGTTACTTATTTAGTGAATATAAACTATTAGTTTCATTAATATTTATAATTATAACTATTTTGGATTTATTCCTTTATTGCATAATTAAAATTCGAGTTCGATTTGATGATAAACAAAAACGAACATAGTTAATCAGGCACTAGTAAAATAAACAAATCTTAAACAATAAAATAAAATTTAAAAAAAAATAATTAAATTAAAAAAATTGAATTTTAATTGAAAATTTTAAGTTAGATACGCACTTTTATTCCATTCCATCTAGTAATTTTATCATTCTATTCAAGTTTTCCTTGTGCAATTTGTTTGGTGAGGACCATTCTTCCTTAAAAAATAAATCAAGTTTATGTTAATAGAAGATGTTAGTAAGTTGTTAATTTAATAGCTGTATTTTAAAAAAGCTATCAACATTGTTACATAATATTTGTGTTTTTATTATTTATGTTTCATCAACAATGAGCCTAATTGTTGGATTTACGGAAGCGTTTTGCTGAAAAGTGATTTTTTTCAATGTTTTTCGACTCAAAACAATAATCGAAAAACTTTTAAAACATTCTTTAAAACTTAGATTTGATCATTAAATATGTTAAATTAAAGAAGACCAAGAGAAGCGTTTTTGTGGCGAAAATCAGCACCTCAAGTAGGGGTTACTTTGAACAAGAGAAAAATGAGTCCCCTCTCCCTCGTATTGGAGATAGTGGAATCGCTCTTACCGGGTTTTGAAGCTGAGTTGTGTGTAGCACTTCAATAAATGTTCTACATTTCAAAAGTTCCTAGGCCATTTTTTTATCAAACGGCTTGTAAGGTTATCGGGAATCGAGTGAGAAGAAAGTTGAGAGACTAGTGGATTCCAGTGGGTATGGAGTTTACTATGAAAGGATAATTATGGTAAATGATAATAACATTTAAATAGTTATGGATAAGTTCATATGTGACATAATAAGGATTGAGGATTTTACGAAGGATTTTGGATTGCAAGAATTCGATACTAGTCAAATTGGATAGTTTAGTGGAGCCACAAAGCTCAACTCCGTATGTATGTCTAAATAGGTCTAATTATTTTTGAAGCCTGGCGCTGCGGCGGATCCTTGGGGAAGTCACACTAGATTCTTGTTGTTTGTAATTATCCTTCGTCTCACCAGTGTGGTTAAGTGGCCTCGAAGAAGACCTGCAAGGCAGGTCGAAACGTTGGCACGTTAAGTATTTCTACTTAACCGTGATGTTCCTCTTTGACTGCGTCCCTGATCATCTTCTTCTCCATCCATCATAACAGTCAACTATACTTTAATCTTTATGGATCGTAAACTTCTGGGCAAACAACAAGAATATAGTGTGACTTCTCCAAGGATCCGCCGCAGCGTCAGGCTTCAAAAGTTATCTAGAACTGGTCTTCATCAAGAGAGAAGTCCTTTTCCTAGGTGTAATTACTGTCATGTAAATAAGTCTTTTGTAATTAATTTGGAGTTTGAACTTTTGTCTTGTAAATATTAAAGGAGGCGAAAACGACGAGCAGTTTCTTGTATGTTGATTCAAAGTAAGACCATTACCCAGATCTAAAAATCTAAATAATGAATATTGCTATTTATTTTATATAATAATAACTTTTGAAACTATTTATGGTGCACTATTTTAGTATTGCTTTTTTTCACAATTAATGAATATTATATTGTATATTTTAGTTTTTTTTAATGACATAATATGCTGCATATTTGAATGTTTATTGTTCTATATAGATCCGGGTCATCAATTATTTAAATCTCAAGTTATCAACTTTTTTTATTACCTCCTCATGACAGCTCGGCAATAAATCAATTCCATAGTGGTAATAAATTTGTGAAAAGCATTTAGTATTGTATCGCATATTAAAAGGTTTTTTTTTTTTTTTTATTTATCACACTTGTCTTCAAACCGAGGACAATCAGCGGATGTTCTGAAAATTAACAAAAAAACAAATTTGGCATCTTAAACATGTGGTGACCAATTCCCATTGGTACCTACTCCTGACGTTATTTTAGGTTGTTGGTAATTTAAGGAGTTCTCATCAGGTTTTGTCTGTTGTGATCATAATGTTTGTCGTGATATTCAATTTTTTTTTTTTTTTTTTTTTTTTTTTTTTTTTTACGTATTTATTGAAATTTACAACAGTATATACAATATAAAATATAATACATCAAGTAAATGTGATGACAGATAAAAATGACACGTCACTTGTTTTTAAAGCACCTACTCTTTGGTAGCACTTATGTAGGTTTTTTATTATGAAGTTTTATATTAGGAGGTCCCGAGGCCATCTTCTTTTCAGGCGCCTCGGAGGGTTATCTAGAATGGAATGTGAAGCAAGTTGTGATACTAATGGGTTTGAATGGTTGAAATTCCGGCACGTCAAATACCTATACCTAAGCCTGTTAGGTGGCAAGCTTTGACCATCTTAGCGATAGTGCTCGCCAAGGAAAGACAAATTGACCTATTTAGCACCCCCGCCGCACAGTGATACGAATGGCCTTAATTCTCCGACATGTACGAAAAATTAAAATTTTGTTATTTCAATCCTCTTCCGCTTCGCACCATCTTCTAACTTCTTAGGAACAAGAAAATGTAAAAATGTTCCAGAAATACGTAGCGGAAATGCTGTGTCAGAGATAAAAAAGTAGTGTAAATTGACATACAAATGCACGAAATCGTATCTAGTGATTTTTATTGTTCCTGTAAGGTTTTTGATTTTACAGATAATTATATCTCATAATTTCAAAAATCCAATTACTTTCTAGTAAGTCTATTCAAACTAAGAAAAAAAATTGTAGTGATGGTTTTATTATTAGAATAATTTAGGATCTTATGAAACAATGATATTTGGTGTAATTTAAAGGTTAATTCGAGTACATTATTGCGTGATAATGAAAACCTCTAAATTCTTCCAAAAAATGGACTTCACAGGTTTTTACTTTAGGTATTCAATGAGAGAAATACGTTCCATTATTATCCGAATACGGCTGAATTGGCCTGTTTTTATATAGTTATTGTTGCTTTATTATCACCATTCATATCAAGAAAAAGACTTCATCATTAAATTCTACACACAAAATACATAGGAAGTTTCCAATTTTTGAAAAAGAAAACTTTATTATAATGACATGACCAAATAATCATCGGTTTCGTCCCACTGTGCGTCGCACAGTGGGGCAAACACGGAAAAAACGACTTTAATATTTTTGCCCTGTTTGATGGGCCATTGTATTCATTATTAGTTAGTGCAAACATTTCCAGTTTGTTTTTTTCAATTTCATTTTTATCTCGGAAGCCTTCTAAAGTTGGACAATAATATTCCACCCCAAAATGGCCTATTTCTATTGAGCTACCATTTGGGTCACTGTGGATTTATTTTTATAGATAAACCTATGAAACTTGACATATTTGTAGTTCAAACTCTTAAAAATAATGAAAAAAATATAAGATCTATGTATGAAATATATTATCAAAAATATACTAGAGCAAGATGGAAAAATTAACCAGAATTGCTTAACATGTGTGGTCCTACAAAAAAAGCCGCTGAGCTTCGGTTAAAAATTACCATCACCATAAAGCTTATACCACTACTTAACATCTCTATCAATTTTATTGACAACTGATGACTACTGTGCAAAAAACCAACGACTGTTTACAAAGTTGAGATTAGCCTTTTCGTGGTCCCTATGTTTGTTTATTTGCAAAAACTATATACTAAACCTAAGGAAGGGATTCAGACATACAAATGAAGTGATCTAATTCTCAAATGATCAAACAAATATTTAGGGATAGATGTCTAAGTTAATTTTTTGCATTTTCGGAGAAATAGTTATTTCTTCTTCCACTATAATTTTTACTCCATGGAAAAAATCATTTTGTTTTTTATTTGTTTAATGTAATAATTTTGGCAATACAAATAAGTGAATATATGATAAATTTAATTAAAATTACATTACAAAAAAAAAAAAGAAAGAAAAATTGACACTCCAGTGCGGTTTTAGGTCTGCTTTCTTCTCAAAAAGTGTTTTGACATATACATTCGCTTTATGAATCAAAATAAAATATTCCGATCTCTGTGAGGTATTTTTTTGTGACTGTTCATTAGAAACTTTTGTCTGCGAGAAGTATCCTTTGGAATCGGATGATTTGATTACTTTAATACCTTGTGCAATTAATAAACGGTTTTTCCCTCATTATAAACAAAAGTTGAAATCGGTTAATTTTAATAGACATAAGTTTAAAACTAGGTTTTATGAGTGGATGAATGTAGGGTTGATATTATGATATGTTTCCTAAGCTACTAGAATCATTTGATCCCTTCATTACGGACATGAGGCCTCAACTTAAAAGAAAACTACTTCTCATCTGTGAAGAAGAGCTCCAATTGATATGTGAGCCGGCCTATCATTCATTATGTAGGTAAATTATGAATTACTCTGAGCTAAACGACATAAAAATGTGATTATTGAAAAAGGGAACCATTTTTTTTTGTTATAATGAAGTTAAATTAGCATACACTTATGTTAAATTAAATTAAAATTATGTGAAATAAAATTTTATAAAATAATTTAAAATATCTCTCAGTTTTATTATAGAAAATAATGATATCATTTTTCAATTTAGTTGCAATTCTAATGTAATTTTCCTTTTTGAATCGAATGAGACTATTTGCAGCTCGATGGGACTAACCGTTCTCGAAAAAAAGAGTTTTATCGCTTTTAGGCTGTTCTGCCCCACTGTGCATCGTCAGAGTGATTCCTCTCCACGCGTCATGTGATTGGAAGGCGTTCAGTTGTCAACAGATTTAGGATTGAAAGAGAAGCCCAATCTTCAAACACCAAAAGGCAAAATAGCATCTATTTTTAAGTGTAGGAACATTTCTGACACACTCTAGCTCATTCTCGGATCAAAAATTTGACGACATTATTCTTATCAAATATTTAAACATATTAGCATCGATGATCAAGGAGGCACCCCCTAAAACATGCTATTCTTTCTTTAGCCGACAGGTTCAAAGGGACCAGTTTTTGTTCTGAAGTTTTACATTTTACTAAATAAATTTGCAATAACGAAAAAAAAAACAACCACATCATCTGCTAGTTTAAGCTCATTGTTTTCCCTTTCAACGCAACTACAGAACAGTGTTCTCTGTTCTTAAGATTGTCATGAACTCTTCTCTACGCCTGACCTCCAACCGCCTTTTGTTTGTTATTCCTGCCTCATTTGTTATTCCTACCATTCTGGCGCACTTCCAGTATCTTCTTCACTGCTCCCTCTTTCTGGAATTCTTACATTTCTCATCTAGTCTAATATTCCTTTGGATATGTATAGATAACTGAAAAATTGCGATGTGTAGACCACCCGTAGGGATATCCTCAATACCACCTCAATTACGTTAGTAACTACCCGTCCTTTTCTTTGCAGTCTTACATACAACCAAATTAGACTTCATATAGAATTAGTGATACCTCGATACTAAAATTTTGTTTTTATCCATTCTCTATACCGATACCTAAATAGTATAGTTTAAAATAGTAATTATTCTATTTTTAAAGATTAAACTATATATTTTCTAACTTTTTTTTAATACACTTATAGAGAAGAATGAAAGTATAATAATTAAATAATTTGGTATTGCAAAACTATAGTATTCGTTAGTGGTATCGATTGTTTCCCGGAAAACGACTTAAGTTATTGATTTTCAACTGAAGAATTAGTGGAATCCTGTACACAAAGTTTGGGATTGACACTTTCCTGTATAAAATATTTCATAAAAATTCCTCGGACATGAAAAAAACTTACTTTACGACAAATATTACTACGAAAAACGTCATAAGTGACAAAATAAGTAAATAAGACTTCGTTAAACGATCAGTTTGGTTAAAACGTTTTTTAAGTTGAAATCGATCATTACCGATTGGATGATATTAATTCACAGGAGAGTATAAAAAGTTATGTTATAATCTTGTCCTTCAGCTCACTTTAAATGTAAATTGAGACCTCTCATCCAGCTCTTCTTTAGCCGACGCCGTGCCACATTAGGGATTTTTACTGTTGCAACATATGCTATTTATTTAGTAAAATACACTAACTACTTTTGAAATTTATGTGACGTTCCAATGTCGATTTCCAAAGGATTTGTAATTTATTATATTCCATCCTTAATAGCAGAACAATTTCTCTATGCAATAGATCGACACTGTTACAAAATTCGTTAGGTTTCTCTTAAAAAATCAATCATTGCTATCGTTGAAGATTGTTGATGATATTTATTCGTTATTGCAAAATGAGGAAATAGGATAAATGCTCCTAGAAAATAGCACCATTTTATGTTACTGTTTTGTTATTCTGAGGGGATTTTTTAGTATCTAGATATATATAGGGGATGTATGTAGGAATATTTTATATGATATATATATATATATATATATATATATATATATATATATATATATATATATATATATATAATATCATCGTTCTTCTTAACGTCATAACTTCTTAACTTGGCAAGTGGTTTTAATTTCCAAAAAATATTAATCCTAAGTTTCACACAGGTGATTTCCGAATTCTTATTAAAATATTTGAAAAGGTATATTTGCTAGATTTATACTATGCTCGAACGAAATGTAGAAGGATTCTTCGTGTTTAAAAAGGTATGCCTATGACAATCGTAGCTCGTTCCGTCAAAGACTTTTAAGGAAGAGATGTGAAAAGTCGTCATCCGAGAGTGTCCTAAGGGTTGCGCACTGCGCCGCGTGGTCCCCACTCCTGTTATGATTGCATATTATTGCGCTGGCCTCTACTCCTAAGATATGGTCTAAGTTTCAAGTGTCTAGCTCATAGGGAAGATAGCAAACAAATCTGAATCTAGATGGGTTTTTTTTTTTAAATACATTTATTGAAATTTACAATTGTACAAAAAATATACATCAAGTTAATGTATTGACAACGATCACAATAACATGTCAAAACTTGAAAAGAACTACTCATCAGTAGCTCTTTATTAAAAATTCAACACTAGAAGGTCTCTAGGCCATCTTCGTTCAGACGCCTCGGAGGATTGTCAGGAATGGAGTGGGAAGCAAGTTGAGAAACTAACGGATTTGAGTGGTTATGGAGCTTGCTATGAAAGGATAGGTATCTGGTGTGGGCTACATATGGCAACATTAAGATCTTTATGGATAAGTTTATTGGTAACAAAGTAAGGAGCATTGAGGATTTTTGATTGTAAGGATTGAATACGAGATGAATTGGATGGTAAATCTAGATAGTAAATATTAATCTACGGGTATAGGGTTCAGTCTTTTACCCCATCCCAAAAAAAGTGCCTAACGGGCCAAAAGAAGATTACACTTCGAAAAATCTAGAAGTGAATATTAAATAAATGAATTACTTAACTCAATAAATGAAAATTACTTAACTCAATTTTAACAGTGAATAACCTTAAAATTAGCATATAAATCTAAACGATATCCGAACTAAATAATTTTGTATCGCTTCTAGTTGCAAACAAATGAAAACTAATTGGCGATACAAGAAAAACAATTGCCTATTGGGGGAGTTATTACCGTGTAGATTGCAGGACATTTGCAATTGTAAACAGCTGAGCTTCGTCCTTGCCATCTTCTAGGCAGAATATTAAATGACATTTAAGATATAACGAGCTGGCGGAGTGCCTAACAATAGAACGAGATGCAAATAGTTCGTATTCTGGAGGCCGTGTGCTTAATGAGTCGGTCGGTGTGGAAAACCTGTCTTCGTGGGTACAAAAATAACAGGACTTAAGTACAAATTTTCGTTTCATCAAGCACAAACAATAAGGAGAATAAAGTAAATTTATTATCTTAATATCAATGTCACAAAATACAGGATTAATAAAATAAAATAAATGGTAAAGGAGAGAGAAAATCAATGTCGTACATAATTGAATGGATCCGCCGAAAAACGTTCTAAGCTTAAAAATTTCTAGAGTGGCGATTTTAAAGGTTTTAAAATGTATAATAGTACGTCATAGTATGATATAGTACTCCATTATGTTATTACACGTGTAAATATAACATATTACAGGTGAAAAAAAATCTAACCTTCATAACTAACAAAAACTTTAGATCATGATTATCTTTCACTGATTACTCAAAGATGTTTGTCACTTAGAGCATTTTTACACGTTCGCCTTGAGCGGATCCATTCAATTAATGACGTGTCAAGATTTTTCGGTTATGGTCACCAGTACAGTTACCAAAAAAACGACTCTTGATATCGGTTTAAAAAATTGGTTGATATTTCAAAAAATAATCCATAGGCGGGAAAAAAAAGACTCAATTTCTTCTTGAATAGGAAAAACCATAGATCATGGATATGTCAAACTATAATCTACAGCTTTTATACCTACTGCTTCGGATAAGAACACTGGCAAATTTTCGATCCGAACAACCCCAATTGAAATGGGGGGGGGGAATTGAAACAAAAAATTGAATAATGCTTGATCGAAGGATCCTTCGAACCTTCAAAGTCGGATGGCTATTGCCGGAGATATTTAAAGAAGCATGAACTGTCGGGGTAACGCGATTGATTACGGACATTGAATTTATTTTTAAACTAATTTTTATTGTACTACATTTGATATTTTTAGAGAATTAGAAAAAATTATTAAGATTGAAATTAAAGAAGGGCTGTTACATAAACCCATCTGCATACACACTTTTTCAGATTACTACATATTTCATCAAATAATAAAATTCGCTTGAATGGAATATTCATTAAAAAAAAAAATATATTCTATCTTATTTTCCGCTCCTTTTATCTTAAGATTTATTTTAGAATGTAGATCGGTTAAGGAAGTTTGCACTTCCAGCGTGTGGTCTTAAGTACACCCACTTTAATAATTATTTTTAATTATTGTTCATGACAAAAACGACTAGAAACTGCTCGTCATGATAGGCAACTATCAAATTTATTAGGCAAACGTTCGAAGATCTTAATTAATTAAAAAAGAACCATTTACATGACTTATTAAACCCATTTGGACATATGGAGTTGAGCTTTGGGGCTCCACTAAACCTTCAGATTTTTTTCGTACCCAATTCTTAAAGCCAATAATCCTTCGTACAATCCACAATGCTCCTTATTATGTTTCAAACAAAAGGTTCCATTCGTTGCTGATTTGGTCTAAACTAAGATATCTATCCTTTCATTGTAAACTCCATTGCCATTGGAATACACTAGTCTCCTATCTCTCAGTCCCTCACTTTATTCCCAGTAACCCTCCGAGGCATCTGAAACTTGAAACTTACAGGACCACTCATGTCAGAATTAATAATAAACATTTGTATCTTCTACCTTCTTTGGAAAACATTTCATTCTAAAACTTCTAAACAAATATAGCTATGCGATAATGTTTCATTTCCAATATTTAGTGTTATCTGATCTCTTCACCATTAAGTCAAACGCATCCTGTGCATCATTAAACGCCACATTTATGCTCTTACTACTGAAAAAATTGATAAAATATTCATTTTAAGCTTATTTTGGCATTTAATTCTGTGTTATAATAATGGATCACTTACATTTTTAATACTACTAGCTGAAAGTACCCTGCTCCGCTACGGTTTAATATCATTAGGATGAAGGACAACTTAAATTAGTAAAAGTTAAGCTTAACGTTCATAATTATTATTACTTAAATAAACCTAAATAATTCCATTCTTAGAATAATTTCAATAAGTAAATTTGACAATTTGCAAAAGTTAATTTTATATTATTTTGATAGTCCTTCAGTGAAGCTTTGAGGCAGCACTACCATCTTACCCAGTTCTGATACCAGACTATCACCTTTTCTTATGGCATACTTTAAGTGAATATAGTCTCAACTTTTTTGTAATACAACTTGGGCCGGGTTGAGAAAAGCCGATTTGAAAAGGGCCAATTATAGTTCAGAACAATTATCTTGCGACCGGAAAGCTGAAGGAAGAGTAGTTGGGGTGAAGCAAGGTTGGTTGGTTGCTCGTAAGGAATATGAACATCGAACTGGCCTTACATGTCGTCATCAAAGAACATCAGTCTTTTAATAGCTTCTCGTCACGAAATAACTCAAACTTGTGAGGGTACACCTCTGCAGACACCATGAGTTCACAGAAAGTACCATACAATAGGATTTCGACATCGATCGTATTTTTGTTTGTTTACAACTATAAGGCTAGTTGCACATACACCGACTTTTTGCCGACCGGCAAAAAACCGACCGATATTTTGCCGGTGCTAGGTGCTTGCACACACACCGACTTTTTGCCGGCCGGTTTTTTACCGGTCGTATAAATTTCAATAGTGAACGACATGTCAAATAGTAACCTTGCACACACACCGACTTTTTGCCGGCCGGCTTTTACCGGTCATCCAAATTTCAATAGTGAACGACAAGTCAAATTGTAACCTTGCACACACACCGACTTTTTGCCGGCCGGCAAAATGCCGGTGAGTTGCCGGCGCTTGCCACTGCATAGCCGGCATTACCGGGAAGTGCCGATGACACAGTGGCATACGAGACTAAGTACGCGCTTGCACACACACCGATTATTTACTAGAGATGGGTATATTCAATGATTTTCATAATCGAATGATCCTGTGTGCGAGCATTTAACCTATTTTTTAACTTAGCTTATCTCCAAATACCATATGACAATTAATATTTTGTTATTCACCCAATAAAAATTGTAATTACATTTTTCGCGAATTAGCCGCGATCCAGGCCGATTTTTTAAAATTCCTTTCTTAGCGAGCACCTACGGCCATAACGGAAGCTACATACCAAATTTCATTCCAATCCGTTCAGTGGTTTCTGAGATTTCGTGTTAAATGAGTGAGTGGTATTTGACAAATATATAATAGATAATTACCAATAAATTTCAAATTAAGAAACCTCTACTTGAATTTTTCATTTAACATAAAATTATGTGACAGAAATGTTAAAGTAATAAAGTTTTTTTTTTTTTTTTTTCTTGTTTTCCCTCTTACAGTAACCCTGCAAGAGGGGCCTCGTAGATATCTGTACATGCTCCATGCAATTAGCATATTACATGTATCTAACATGTTTAGTATTTTATAAAATATTTTAAATTTAGAATTAATTTACATTTAAGTATTTATGTTGAGTTTTGAATCGGTACAATAAGCAATGTAAAAAGAAACAAAACAAAATTAAGTGAAAATTTCATAACTAACACAAAACATAAGTGAATAAACACAAAACAAATAAAAACAAAACTATAAACATCAATGAGATCGGCTCCACGTCGATGGTCGTCTTCTTTACTTCTTTGAGGAGTTCTAAATCACATTCAGTGATAAACTTTTTCATTTCCTTGAGATATTTTTTGAAAATATCCTTCTCCGGAAGCGGCCAATCGTCTCCTTTTAATAGTATGGATTTTATTAGGTGTACTCTCTTGTTGTCAAATAGAGGGCAGTTGTATAGAATGTGATGAAAAGTCTGTTGTGTTTGTCTGTCGCAGTGGCATGTAGGTGAGTCAGTTAAATGAAATCGGTTCAGGTAGGCATTACTTTGTCCGTGTTCGGTCAAGAATTGGGTCACTTTGTAATGTGCACTTTTAATTATATCGTAATTGGTAAGTGTGATATCTGGAATAAAGTTGTGTAGAGGTCGTCCTTTTGTAGTTTGTTGCCAGTTTTGATTCCAAACATTTATCACGTCATTCAAAATACATCTCTTGATATAGGTTATAGGGACTTTGTCATATGTAATAGGGAGGAAACTGTTTCTCGAAGCAGCCTTAGCCAACTTGTCGGCTAGTTCATTTCCCATGTTCCCACTGTGACCCTTAATCCATTTAATTGTTACTTTCAAGTCCATGTCCAGTAATTTTAATATATTTTATCTTATTTTTTCTGTCAGTAAGTCATGAGATTTGGGGTTTCTAATGTTATATATCAAAATTTTATTATCAGTGTAAATGTTAAATATTTTCGACGAAAATTGGTTTGAATGTTTAATGATATAATCGGAGGCCATCAGTACGGCTAGTTTTTCGGCCTGATTGTTTGAGCAACATTTTCCCAGTCGGTACTGTTCATCATATTGTGCGTGTTGTCGTTTTAGAGTAAATCGCGTCCAGTATTTTCGCCGTCCTTACTACCATCTGTGTAAATGTCCTGTGTATGTAGTTCGTCAGTTTCTGTCTCGTCTATTGTTGCAATTAGTTTTGCATGTAATGAAGGATGTAGCTTATTTTGTATGTCAAAGTCTATTTCTATGGTTTCTGTCTTGAAATCGTTGTAATTAAGTCCTTGTTTTTTTATTTTGTAAAGGGTGGATAGTTGTCGTATTTTGTGTTCTATTGGTAATATGCCAGCTAAGATGCAAGCAGCCTCAAACGATACTGTATGGTAAGCCTTAGTTATTCTGATAGCTATTAATCTTTGAGCTCTCTGCAGCTTTCTTAGATTTGTAGGCTTCAGAGCCGCTGATTCCCATACTGGTATCGCGTAAAGAAGTTTTGGTATGATCGCACCGTCATAGATTAACTTTAAGATTTTAGAACCTAGACCCCATTTAAGTTTTTATAAAGTTGTTAAAAAATAAAATAAAATAATATTTTGACATAATATAAGTTCGTTTCACACGTGAATTTTCACTTGGAAATTTCAATGGGAAAAGGTGATGAAATGGGGAAATTTTATCCAAAGTGGGGAAATTTATTCTCAATCCACTGGGAAAAATATTTTATGTCACCTGGCAACACTAACAAGCACTCTCCGGAAGTGGCAGGTTCTGGGAGAAGATCTCGGGAGAGAGCCGGATCAACGAGAGTTAACATTATTTCTATGAGACACAAATTAAAATAAAATTATTCTAAAATGTTGATTGTATCCCAAGCTTGATAAAATATCTTAAGCAGCCCTTGCGTGTTCCTAGTTATCATAAAGACTCGGGTCGTCATTGTCAATAATATCAATTGCTAGCAATTTTCCTGTTATAGTTTAAGTGCCGTTCTTTCTTATAGCCAGTGATCAAGTTCGATCGACTATCGTTTATCGAGTTCATTCAAATTAGAGGTCGTTAGATAGTTATCGTAAGCTTTGGTTGTGAATGAATTATAATTTTTTTTAAAAGTTAAAGATATAATATTTTAAGTTATCCACGATCTGAATTTAATTCATTTTATTACAGTAATAAATCTAATTCTTCGATTATTAATTTTTTTTTTTTTTTTGTGAAGTTCTTGCAGCGCCTTCATGTCCCTACTTAAAATAGAAAACAACCTTAACGCGATTTATTAATATAAATAAAATTCTTAATTTATATTATGTGATGACAACAGCAAATTTTATTTTTGTAAGTTGTGAATGATTTGTTTTTATATTTTATCTCCAATCACTTAAAACTAATATTAATTCGGCAAAAAACAAGATGATTAAATTAAACTGCTCACACTGTTAAAAATATAGATTAAACCTTTTTTTTTTTTTTTTTTTTTTTAAGTAATGGTTTTAATATATTTTGCTTAACATGATCCGAATTTAATTCATCTCATTTAACTCAAATGCCTTTTTTCATCTTCTTTTTTTTTAACGTTTTTCATGCAAAAAATGTACCTTTCCTCACTAAATAGTGCTTGTAGCTAGTATCCATGTACCCAATATATCAATAATTTATTTTGTTATTTAATGCGATTTAGAATTTCTGCCTCAAGTGAAACAGATATGCTTAAATTTTGTTTTCAATTTCTTGAAATTAAAATAAAATCGGTAAAATTAAAAATGAAATAAAAATAGTGAAATAAACAATGTGAAACAATGAAACAAAGATTCTGGGCTACTGAAATTTAATCCGTCATTTGAAATAAAATGATTAAGGTTCTATAGGCATATGGTGGGGAGGCACCCACAGAGATTAAATAGAGAAATCTTTAAAGTTAGAGGACACAGCAGTGCTGGGGGGGGGGGTATATCAAACAGATGAAGGAAGAAACTGAGAGACTGAAAATATCAGACCAAGACTGTTTCGATAGAGATGACTATAGGAAAAGACTAAAGGGAATTAAGGTTCTTGTGGGAAAGAGATATGCGAAAAAAGGAATTGCGTTGACCGAGGAAAGAAGAAAGAAGCAATCGGAAAGAATATGGGAAAGGTCGGCTGAGAGAAGGAATAAGAGTGGTCTGTGAAAAAAAAAAAAAAAAAAAAAAAAAAAAAAAGTTTTATTTTTATATATATTTATTGCTACTCTGGAAAGCCTAGAGATAATAGAGAGAAGAAGAGATAGAAGACGCTATCCAAACTCTAAAAACAGGAAAGGCACCGGGAAGGGATGGTATCCCCCCAGAATGTTTGAAATACGGTGGACAAGAACTCCTTAAAGCCCTTCAAAAGCTATTTCAGGAAGTATATGATCGAAAAAAAAATTCCCAAGGACTGGGAATATAGCATAATCCTTCCAATCTATAAAAAGGCAATACCACGGATTGTAATAATTATAGACCCATCAGTCTGCTTTCTGTGGTCTATAAATTATACACCTCCATCTTAGAAAAGAGGCTCCGGCGGATTGTGGAAGGGCAGCTAGAAGGTGAGCAAGCTGGTTTCCGTTCTGGCCGGCAGACCCAGGATCATGTCTTTGTTCTCAGGATCATCGCTGAAAAGGCCCGGGACAGAGACAAAAACCTGTACATTGCATTTCTCGATCTTAGGGCAGCATTTGACTCGGTTCCAAGAAAAGAAATTTGGAATGCTTTGGTTGCAAAGGGTGTGCCAGGAGATATGATTGCGGCAGTGAAGTCAACCTATGAGGGAGCCACTGGAGTGATAAGGATAAATGGCACAGAATCAGAACCTTTCCCAATTGCAAGAGGAGTTAGACAGGGAGATAGTTTAAGCCCCCTCCTGTTTATAAACTTTATGGACGAGATCCATAAAATCTGTAAGCGTCGGACTGCCTGGACTAAAATTGGATACTGGAATATGAGAACAGTCCTCGTACAAAGCTTTTTATATGCTGATGACATTGTCCTCATCTCCGATTCTAAGGAGAAACTACAGCAAGCACTGGTAGAATGGGAAGAAGAGCTGCTGAGGAAAGGTATGCGAATAAATGCCTCCAAGAGTAAAGTGCTGGTTATGGCGAGAGAGGAACAGGAAGACGTCCAATTGGTTTGCAGCGGAGAGGTTCTTCAAGTGGTGAAGGATTACGTCTACTTAGGTACCGTAATTACTGACTCTGGTATGATGTTTACAACTGTGTGAAATTTATAATAAGAAAATAAATATGAAGAAAAATAATGAAATAATTTGTAGACTCTGATACTATCACTTATAAAAGTTCTATATTAACAGGTCACTAGGCCACCATCTTTTCAGATGCTTCGTAGGGTTAAGGGAATATATTAGTTTTGTAATTTTTAGATGGGCTCCATTACTTATACATTATAATCTGTTTATATATGTTTATCGAAGTGCAGAAAATGGCGCATTATTCAAGCGTGATTTAAGTTTTATTACTTCGATATTTCAAATCTTATTAGTGGTTCACAGAAAAAATAAAATAACCAAATTAGTGACAGATACTAGTCGCTGTAGATTATTTATTACTGTAGGACTTCGGCCTTCGTTCCGTCTCCTCCCTGACAGATTAATCTTGTACAAACATTTTACTGTCACAGCTAATGAGTTGTTCATGAAATTGTTTTTAGATTTTTTTTCTTTTTATTTTTTAAATGATTCCCAAGTTATCGTGAAGATCAGATATGCTTGCTATTTTTAGGAGGTTACTACGAGAGGTTCTTACTCTAATCTCTCTTCTCATCAATAAATAAAATTAATGAAATAAAATCCTATAAATGAGTAATCCTCTATTTGATAAATTTAGCTTTTATAAATCCAATGTTTAAAGCTTTTTTGTAGTCGTAAACCTACGACTTCCTGCCCTACAGTAACCTTTAATAGTATTTCACTCCATCAGGACTAAAGTCTTGGAATCCACATCTAGTCGTTATGCAACATTTTCTAGACAAACGTTGTAAGCTCCCAATCAATTTCAAAAGACTCATTTACTTTACAATAATCTCTTAATAACTTGATAAAAATAAATCGGGTAGCATTGTTTGACTGCTACTGTGTATATGTGTACAGGGTGAGTCCCTCTTAGTGTAAAAAAAAAAAAAAAAAAAAAAAAAAAAAAAAAAAAAAAAAAAAAAAAAAAAAAAAAAAAAAAAAAAAAAAAAAAAAAAAAAAAAAAAAAAAATTGAGTGAAACTAGATCAAAAATAAAGAAAAATGCCGCAGACCTTGCCTTTCTATTCCAATCCGTTGTAGATATACGATAAAGCAAAGACTTTTTTGAGGAAACCACGTTTTTTACCATAAAAGCTGTAATATCTAAATTTTTTAAAAATATTTTTTAAATTTTGACCACATTTTCGGATTTAGCATTAAATTTCCTATTAGGGCAGACTCCATGTAACCTTACAAACTTACGACCTAAAGAACAGCTTGATTTTCACCTTGTTTAGGGAAGTTACAATGCCTTATAACGCTCACCGTTTTCGATAAAACTATCCACAAAACTCCTAATTTAACCAGATTCCATATAGTATGATCAAATTAATGAGATTCCGTATCGATTTCGTGGAGAAATGTACTTTTAAAAACAAAAAAAATGGTGTTTTCATTGGCATACAATGAATTAATCCAATGAATTATTACTTGTGTAAATAAGACATGATAATAGCTTAATGGAATTGGAAATATGCATTTTAAACATAATAAACTCTTCATTGGACTGAAAATAAAGAAAAAATTTATTGTTTAATAGGAAAACTAAATAAATAAACTAAATAAAGCGACACCAGTTCAAAGGATTTTATGTTATTACATTTATTTATTTATAATTATTATTTAGGATTTATTTTAGTAGATTTTCAATGTAAGGTTTAAAACCCAATGATAATGAACATAGACCTCAATTTTTCCGTTGGCTTCTGAATGCAGATGATATTGAAGAATACCACTTTTTGAGGTGAATTTTATGGACAGATGAGTGTTTTTACAAGGGAAGGCATTTCTACCAACCCATGTGGGCTACCGTTGGTTTATTCATTATTGTATTGCTTTTAAATAATATGTAGGAGCACCATCGTGTTGGAAAATCATATTTTGCCGATCTTTAGGTGGAATATCGTGATGAAGTTGTGGTAGGATATTTTGTAACAAATTAGAATAAAAGAACTTAGATAATTGTAACTGAAAATTTAAGTTCACTTTATTTATTAATAAAAATCTTGTATTGTAGAAAGCATTATAAAAGAAAAAAAAAAAGTAAATTCATAAGACATCTAAATAAACTGCGTTTCGAGCTTTGACTCCATAAAATAAATAAAAGCTCTGCACATTATTTACCGTAAGAGATACAGTGCGTTCGATTACTTGTAATAGCAAAAAAATAATAATAATAAAATAAATAAATAAAAAGAAAACAACTTTAATTGAAAATTTTCATGATTTAAATTGAAATGGTAGAATAGTGGTAATCATTGAGATTCTTGTAATAAATGCAATTTATCCAGTCGCTCTTCCAGTGGAAATTATAGTCTCAAAGGCTTTTCCATGTATAACTGTAATTTTTAGCTTGGTACCATTGCACAGAAGTTGAAGGCCAGGTAAAAATATAATAGAACATACATTTTTTAATTTTAATGTATGAATTCGTTGTCATGATGCACACAGAATATTTACTACATTATTAGCGATATATAAGTCGATATTCAAACTTCACTGAGATACGCATGTTGCACCCAATATTTATCTATTTTTTAAATAATAATTTAATTGTAAATAAATAAATTTTATGATCAATTTCAAACTCCAGATAATACTCTACCTTTGTAACCTCTCCAGCAAAATGGTGTTTGCCACCTGTTGGTCAGTTTTTAAACTTCACTGTTATCTATTATAGTATATATATATATATATATATATATATATATATATATATATATATATATATATATATATAGAGAGAGAGAGAGAGAGAAAGAAAGAGACAGAGGAAGAGATACTATATGATACTCGTTTACTATTATGATAGAGCCGGCAGACCTTGGGCCAGTATGTCAAGGACATTGAACACCAGCTGTTTGTTCTGCAGGTTCAGGAGGCAAGTTCTAACCTAGCAGCCTTTTAAAAAACAACCAATTCTCATTATTTTACTGTTTTAAAATAATACATAATAATAATAAAATTAAAGTAGTATCTTAATTAAAATATTCAACATATATAGGTAATAAAAAAAAAACAAATCGGCCGTGTTTTATTTTTTCAACCTATAGGTCTAAATTTAATTTATTTAAAATTATATATACAAGGCGTCTTAGCGACCGATCTGGAATATACTTCAGTTTCAAGTTAATTTATTTTTTTTGGTAAGTCTACCTTCACCCATTCCGTAGATATGCCCATAGAATTGCAAGCGTCTTTTTCTAAAATGATTATGATTCTGTCTGTGTTGCCATATAATTCCTTTGTAGGTGGTTTTATCCAAACCCCGTTTCTGATTACCGCGCGTATTTATCGTTCTTGTTTTTTTTAATGCCATGAATTTTTGTCATTCCTCTGATTACTGTGGTTTCTGCTGCACATGTGACCTCTGGTAAAACAACTGTATGTTAGTACCTTAGTTTTGCATTGCGAGATATAACATTTTTGTTGTAGTGATTTTTACGTTAGTGATGTCAGATGTTGTGTAAATGTTGGTGATGTCTATTGATGATTTTTGCTGCTTCCTTCGCTGCTCGATCCGCTTCTTCTTCATTTCCTTTGATTCCCACGTGAGACGGAGTCCAAACCAGTAGTACATTTTTTTTCATATTCTTTATCATTGTTGTATAGACTTGGGCTTTCATTACTAAACGGTCTTTAGTGTACATGTTTTTTAATGCCATTAGAGCAGATAGAGAATCTGTACATATTACGAAGTTATCTTCTTCACATTGCATAATATAATACAGCGCCTCACAAATCGCATAACATTCTGCAGTGAAGGTACTGGTTAGAGAGGGAAGTTTGTATTTGATAATGCTGGAGTCTGATACAAAGGAACATCCAACATTATTCTCTAATTTGGAACCATCTGTGTATATATAATTTCTATCACTATATTTTTCTTTAATTTTTTGGAATTCTGCTAGATAGGTAAGTCCTGTAGTGTTATTTTTAGCGAATTTTTGGAGTTTTAAGTTTATTGCAGGTAATTTTAGAGTCCATGGTGGGTAATGAAATTCATCGGTTGTAAGTTGCAGGGAGCTGATTCTTCTATATATCTGCTAGCTCTATACCCAACGGAGCAGGTAGTCTTTGGTTTTCTATAAATCGTCTTCTCTTTGGTTGGAAAATGGGTTTCCACGCGGGTTATTGGGGTTGAGTTTTAGTCTCCCAATGTATCCGCAGGTAAGTTGACGTCTTCTCAAAGCGAGAGGAGCTATGCCAGCTTCAACACATAAACTATTTACTGGACTGGTTCTGAAGGCTCCAGTAACAAGACGAATACCTGCATGGTGTACTGAATCTAGAGCTGAAAGAAGATTTTGATTGGCTGATGAGTAAACAAAGCTGCCATAGTCTAGTTTTGCTCTTATCAGACTGGTATATACCTTAAGCATACTTGACCTATCTGCTCCCCACGAGCGTCCAGCCAGAACTTTAAGAATATTCAGTCTGTTGAGTGCTTCTTCATATATATGCCCCGTAATTTGAGTTTTCATTCCTTATTAGAAATTGTGAATAGTCCTGTGGGTTGAATGGTTTCTTCATGATATTTGAAGTTATGTATTTGCATGATTTCCGTATTTTTTATATAATATATTCTTTAAATTAATTATTATTAGTAATTAATAATTTTAAAAATAATTTTTTTTAAAAATTATTATTATGTTACGTTTTTGCAGTATATTAAAATCATTTATATGAATAATTCCATGATAAAATAATATGACCTAAAATAAAACATTTTTCTACTTCTTTTACCAAAGAGGTAATCGTGATTTTCTGCTATAGTGATGTCTGCTTTCGACAGGATCAAAGCTATGTCATACTTTTAGAAATAATACCTCGGATTGGTACAGACATTTTTTATACATTTTTTTTTTTTTTTTTTTTTTTTTTTTGTCCCTTTGAAGAAAGATTGGTTTTGTGAGTACACTGCCTGATAGGATTTTTATCTCTTTTATTTTTTAATCGATTTTCTATATATTCAATCGAAATGACATTTACAGTAGAGTAACGGTTATTTGGACCAGATGGAATATGAAGCTTACCGGGTCATAAATATTTTTTCCGCGTATATAAACTATTTCTTTATGTTTATTTATACTTCCAAAACTACACAGTATTCTTAGTCTAATCAGCAGGTGCTTTTACCCAACAAAGGTTGAAACTTAAAGCAATTATATTACTAGTATTTTTGAATTATTTCCAAGTTCTATTGGAATTTTATATTTGACAAGTTTTGAATGTTAAACATTCTTCATTAGTTCTAAAAATATACAAAAATCTCAAAACCTCAGCGATTTGCTACATAGATCCATACATAGATAGTTGCAAAGTGTTGATGTGTGTATGTTTTTAGAACTGATGATAAATGCTTAGTTCCTCAACCACTCCTTTCGTTTATTATTATGCCAACTTGATTTTCTTTCTTAACTATATCTTACCCTTCTCCATTGCATATGTATATATATATATATTATATATATATATATATATATATATATATATATATATATATATATATATAATTTATTCATATTCAAATCTTATGATTACTACTTAAACGATATTTAAGTTTGACGAACTCGATAAGCGATTGTCAATCGAACTTGATCACAGGCCATAAAAAAGAACTACACGCTATAGTAGGAAAATTGCTGTCGATATTATTAACAATGTTGACCCGAGTCTTCACGATAACTAAGGAACACGCAGGGGATCTCGTGATGCTTAACATACAATCGGAAATATTTTTTTAAATTGTGTCTCATAGAATACAAAAAGAACATTATTTAAAAATCGTACTCCGTTGTCAAAGTAAGTACATAATTAACGATGTGGCCAAACTCAAATTGAAATCCTGCTTTTTCAACTCCTCCCCAATTAATTAGCTGTTACATTTCATTAAAAATAACCGTTACACATTTTTTTTTTTTTTTTTTTTTTTTTTATCATCTCATGTATCATTATCAATAATATGTTGAAACTAAAATATAAAACCAGCATTTGAATTAAACATTGCAGAAAATCATTTAACCGGTGCAATAAGGAAAAAAAAAAAGGGTAAAACAGAGGTAAGATAGGAGGTACATGAAAGCAACAGGTGCTGCGCGATGGCTCCCAGCACTTACATAAATTACCAGAATAGCTTTAGCTAGGAGGCGTTTATATGTCTGGGTGTGGATCAGTGTTACTTTACGTATTTCTTAGTCATCATAGGGACTCTGTCGGATAATAGAAGAGTCATATACTGGTTCTACATTACACTTACAGTGGTGTTCTAAAGTTTCCGGCCTTTTAATTTTTTTACAAATATTTAGCCTCTATTAACATCGTTCAAAGTGAGATTATATGGGCTAACCGTAGTAACATATACAGTTCTAACAACAAACCTTTCGCTGACTTGTAAGCGATTTATAGTTTACAGTTGAGGATTTTCATAATCAAAGGTTTCCGGCCAACGTTTGTTGTAACTTTTTTCAAAGGAATAAATACAAGATGATATATTTGAATTTATGCCTGACACTTCGGCTATCGATATGTATCCACAAACCAGTCCTCAGCTTCGAGAAAACTCCTTCTCCGAGGAAGGTTTATCTTCCCGAGACATTTCTTGTAATATGTTAGCATTAAATTACTTTCTATGTAAAATTTGTGGCGGTCATAACTAAGATGTCCGATTAAAGAAAAAAAGACCAAAGAAAACCTCAAAAAATACGGAAAGCTCTTGGTAGACTTTCGGAAATGAACCCTGAGAGATATCTGATGACATCTCCGATCAATTAAGAGGCCTATGTCTAACATTGCTGTCAGCCGAGTAACTGTAATTTGGCACCTCGATGTGTGTGGATTGTACAGCCGGGCTGTTGTGAAGAAACCAATCATCAGCAACAAAAATCAGAGACCCTGTCTTAAATTTGACCGTATTTTCGTTAGACTTTTTATAAGTGAAAAAATGAGGCCTTTTTGGAAGAAAAAAAATCAGTTTGATGGCTAGTGATAGGAGACAGTATGCAATACGAAAAAGAAGCACAAGGAATAATGTTCAATTGCAAATACCAACTGTTATGTTTGGTAGTAGGAATGTAACTTTGTGGGGTGTATTTTTAGCCTATGGTATTGGAATCTTTCGTGCTCATAAACGAACGTATGACCGGTAATATGTTCAGGAATATAATGCGAAATAATTTACTGCAATATGGGCGAAAAAAATTGCCCCTTTTGCATTCTTTAGTAAATAACGATCAAAAACACATACCAGCTATAGTAATCCGGTTGCTCCAGGCAAAAAAAAAAAAAAAAAAAAAAAAAAAAAAAAAAAAAAAAAAAAAAAAAAAAAAAAAAAAAAAAAAAAAAAAAAAAAAATATATATATATATATATATATATATATATATATTGAATAATATAGGGGATAATTCATCAACTTGTCGTACTCACATTTTTATCTGACGGGATTCTGAAATTTCTCCCATGAATTTGATTTTGGGTATTGTGTCTAAATGTATTCGCTTTATGATTTCCCTAATTTTAGCATCTAATAATTTTTCTTTTAGTATTCCGAAGATGGAGTCTCTGTCAAAGGAGTCGTTGGCTTTTTTGAAGTGAACTGAATTGCATAACGGTGTATGTTTCTTCGCTCTAATTATTAGGCAGTTCTAACTTATATTGATGTATGTACGGTCTATGTATTTGCTTTTTGTTCACTATTTATTATATACTGTGTTTTTATATTTCTCTTGTGAATAATGTTGTTTTTACTCAATAACGAAATTAATTATGCAAATGCGTTTAAATGTGTTATTTAATTACAATTTGAAAGAAAAAATGCACGTGGCACAAATAAACTACAATAACAACACCTCTATTAGGATTAAAAAAATGTATGCATTATGAATCAAATGTCAGATTTTCCTCAACTTTACGATTTGATTTTTTAGTTCCTTTTAGAAATTTTAGTTCACTGTAATGAATATGTTATGGCCACATCATAGAATCTATCATTTCATAAAATAGTAGAACATTTAATGAAATATTGACATTTCATGGTATAGTAAACTACGAACATATTATTTAATGTTCAACGTGTGTCGTTTTGTTCATCAACATTTGGCCTTATCATTGATACAGGATGCTCTTGCAAATTTTAATGATAAAAATTCAAAATTGTCTTTTTTTCGATATGTACAAAATCAAAAACTATTTAACAAATAATGCATTCTGAAACATTTATTTTATATATTAGAATCTAACAGTATCACAAAATTTCTAAATTGTAAATTTATTTAGTATATAGTTTAAGTTTATATAAAAAGAGAATAGATACAAAAGACAATATTTTTAGGGAAGAAAAGTATCACTAATAAAAATACTATGCTTTTTTTTTTTTTTTTTTAACGTGTAACATGTTTTACTGGTGGCCTAGTTGGTAAAAAGTAATACGTTTTTGGGAACGAGAGGGCGTTTCCCGTAGTTTGATATTAGAAGAGTAGGTGCATTTAGGAGCTCAACTCTTCGTATACTAACTAACATTATCTTGACAAGGAGGAAGGTTCTATTGAGCTCCTTTTGACTCTGTTTCTCCTGATACGAAACAAAAATTTTAACCTAGATTTAACTGACCTTGATCGATCTCTCTCTGCTGTTCAAAATTTTGGTTTGATTAAAAGAAGTCACTAGCTCAGTTGGTGTTGTTCGGATCGAAAATGTGCTTAACGTTAACTCTTTACACTTAACTTAACTGTAAGACCTACCTTATAAGAGCTACAATCATATGGGTAAGCGGAAAAAACTAAAGAAGATAAGGGTATAAACAGTCAGCAGGATTTTAAAATTTGAAAATGTAATGGCTATTAAGCCATTAAACCTGAGGCTTATTAAAGCCTCACCTTTCTTTTGATGTATATAAATACAAAATTCGATCAGCAAAAATCTATTTAAAAGGTAGGAAATTCCGAAATACATTTTGATTTTTAACTTGAGTTTCCTTCGTCGTAAACCTACGACATCCCGCCCTACAGTATCCTTTAATGATATTCCACTAATCCCTGATGAACAGATCCGCTACCTAGGACTCCACTTGGGCAAACGTCTTACTTGGAATCCACATACAAGACTAAAACGACAAGAAACTGCCCATCGTTACAGACTACTTCAACATTTACTAGACTTACCCAATTAATTATAAAAGACTCATTTACATGACAGTGATTAGACCTATTTGGACGTACAAAGCTTTGGGGCTCTACTGAACTATCCAATCCATCTCGTATCCAATCTTTGCAATCCAAAATCCTTCGAAAAATCCTCAATGCTCCTTACTATGTGGCCAATAAACTTATCCATAAAGATCTTAATGTTCCATATGTTTCTGATTTAGCCCAAACCAGATACCTATCCTTCCATAGTAAGCTCCATAACCACTCCAATCCACTAGTCTCCCAACTTGCTTCCTCCTCCATCCCTGATAATCCTCCGAAGCGTCTAAAAAGAAGATGGCCTACTGACCTTTTAGTGTAGATTTTATTGAAGTGCTACTAGTGAGTAGTTCTTCACAAGTTATTTACATGCCATTGTATTCACCGTCAACACATTTACTTGTTGTATATTATTTTGAACAGTTGTAAATATCAATAAATGGAAAAAAAAAACAAAAAAAAAAACTTGAGTTTAAGCTTTTGACCGAGTCTGGCACCCGGGACTGCTTTATGAACTCCGAAAATTCCTACCTTCTACATCTTTCCTTATTCTCCGTTCATACCTCAGCGATAGAAATTTTAAAGTTAATCATAACTTTTCCTATTCCTCTCTCTCCAGGTGTTCCTCAAGAAAGTATCCTATGTCCAATCCTCTACACGGTATATACAGCTGACATCCCGACAAATCCTAGCGCCATCCTCACCACGTTTGCGGATGACACTTCTATGTTATCAGTAAACAATGATCCCTTCAATGTTTCCCAGACACTTCAATCATATATCATAAACCTTCAAGAATGCTGTCAAAAATTAAAATAAATCCCATCAAATAACCTGTATTCTTCGTCGTAAACCTACGACTTCCTGTCCTATAGTATCCTTTAATGATGTTCCTCTAATCCCCATTGAACAGATCCGCTACCTAGGACTCCATCTGGACAACCGTGTTACATGGAATCCATATACAAGACTAAAACTGCAAGAAACTGCCCGGCGTTTTCGACTACTTCAACATTTACTTGACAAACTTTCAAAGCTTCCACTTAATTACAAAAGACTCATTTACATAACAGTAGTTAGACCGATTTGGACATAGGGAGTTGAGCTTTGGGTCTCCACTAAACCATCCAACTCATCTCGTATCGAATCCTTAGAAAAATCCTAAATGCTCCTTACTTCGTCACAAACAAACTTATCCGCATATGGTAGATCTTAATATACCTTACGTTTCTGACATAGCTCATACCAGATATCTATTCTTTCATAGAAAACTCCACAACTATTCAAATCCATTAGTATCCCAACTTGCTTCTCAGTCTATTCCAGATAACCCTCCGAGACGCCTGAAAAGAAGATGGCTTCGGGACCTTCTAATATAGTACTTCATTATATAGAACCTTTATAAGTACTACCAATGGGTAGTTGCTTTAAAAACACGTGACGTGTCATTTTTATCATTATCATCATATTTAATTGATGTATTATATTTTTATATTGTATATACAGTTGTAAATTTCAATAAATAAATAAAAAAAAAAATAATAATAAAACTCGAGTTTGAAACCAGATAGGAAGATGAAACTAAAGATATTTTTAGTAAATTACCACCCTATATTTTGGGTAAAAATGTGAAATTTATACGTTTAACCATCTAACCATAATTTTTGGTAAATTAAAAGTAAAAAAATCCACTACTACCACTTTTAGGGATGAATGGATTCTCGATATCATCGATTAATGAGAAAAGTATCGGTATCGTCAATTGAGGCTAGACTAGACAAATGGGTTGATTGTTTAATAGAGACCCTCTTATAAAAAAAAAACAAAAACAATAACAAACGCTAACTGCATTCACCATGACAACAGACATTAAATCCTCTAACAAACAAATGCATATTAACCATGACAACAGTAATCAAATCCATTAATGAACAAATAACAGGCTGCATTCGCTGGCTGCCAGAATTAAATGATCGCAATTTCAAGACAAGCTAATGAAGATTGTAATTAGGAGCTATTATCACAAATTTACCGGAACGACTTTGATTAAGAATTGGGTTCTTAAGATTTTCTTATTTTCCTTTTCACTAACACTTATATATTTCTATAGAATTGTTATGTTTTCTAGATAATTTAATATTTTACAATAGTTATACTAATCATAATTAAAGAGGTGTTTATGATCTCTGGATGAATATAGTATTTTGATTTATTATGAAGACTTAATAAAAGGAAAAAAAAAAAGAATTGTTCAAAATTTAGAAATGTTTTATTATGCCTACGTTTCGGTGTTAGCATTGATGAATTGTCATTTAAATAACACTTAATTATGCACAGTATAGTGCCTAGTTAATTTCAAGAAGGGAACTGAGAAACAATGTTTGTTTTTTGTTTTTGTAACAATTATTTATATTTTCGTTTCGGATTAAAAATTGTAAGAGATGAAAAATTCATTAAATTCGTTTTCTCTTCAGACGCCTCGAAAGGTTATCTGGAATTTAGTGTAAGGCAAGTTGGGGGACTAGTGGATTAGAGTGGAAATGAAGCTTATCATGGACGAATAGGTATCTGGTTTGGGCTAAATCTGTAACTTATGTAACATTAAGATCTTTATGGATATGTTTATTTGTGACAAAGTATGGAGCATTAAGGATTTGGAAGTTAAAGGTTCGGATAAGAGATGAATTGCATGGTTTAGTTGAGGTCTAAATCTAAACCTCTTATTTCCATATTTGTCTAAATACTATCATACAAATGAGCATTTTTTTTTTTTTTTTCAGAACGTTTAAAAAACTCCTGCTAATGGTAACATGCAAGGTGTTCAATATTCGAAGGCCACCCCCTTTTTTTTTCCCCACAGTATTTGAAATTTCGAAACGAAACTCTCAGGGTCTTAACTGTGTCAAATAATGTTTCTTTTCAGGTTATAGTCTGCTCTCCAACCTTCTCCAGTTCTTCTCCAGCGACCCTAACTTTGGAATTTCCAATGGAATGTGGTATTTTTTCCGACGGATTTCGATAGAATATCTAATTTTGAATCGTTTTATACCGGAGATTTTTTTTTATCCGGGGCACCGTTTCGCCGCAAATTGCGAAAAATCATTTTATGAAAATAAGCAATCTAAAACTGGTATTGCAAAAATAAAATAAACTTTGAACAAAAATATGAAATTAGACATAGCCTGGGATACCCTCTCAAGCATTGGAACGGTGTGGGCCATACTAAAACAACACCGTATGAGGCCGTACCGCATTTCACTTCATCAGGCTCTGACTCCGCAAGATGCTGAGAGACTGAGGCTAAGGTTCTGTCATTATTTGGGTTTCCCAGGCCATGTACTGAATGCTCCGATGAGGATACGCTTCTACCGTAGCCAGTTCATAAATGATATCAGTTTCATCACCGGCTTGTCGACGATTTGAGCCTCTAGGGGAAAACCTTTCAAGTCGACCTGTTGTCACCGCTCGTCGTACCAATCTTAGGAAGGCCTTAATTTCATATTTTTGTTCAAAGTTTATTTTATTTTTCATTACCAGTTTTAGATTTCCTATTTTCTTATAATGATTTTTCGCGATATGCGTCGAAACGGTGCACCGGATAAAAAAAAAACACCGGTATAAAATCGATTCAAAATTTGATTTTCGATCGAAACCCGTGATAAAAAATAACACATCCCATTGGGAATTCCAAAGTTAGGGTCGCTGGAGAAGACTAGAGAAGCTTGGAGAGCAGACTATAACCTGAAATGAAACTTTATTTGACACAGATAAGACCCTGAGAGTTTCGTTTCAATATTTCAAAAACTGTGGAAAAAAAGGGGGAGGCCATCGAGTATCGAACACCCTGTATATATTCATATCAAAATGCGTTAACCAAGTTAACCAATGCTATAGAAATCGTATAAAGAGCCACTTTACATAAGATGTGAATATTACTTTTAACCAAGGCTTGGATTGAAGATTTTACCGTATTTTAATTTTTTTTTTTTTGTTGAGACTTATCGTTCTTATGTACTCTAACTAAAGCATGAAAGACGGGTTATCCTATTGGTCACCAAACTATTCTAGCCATTGTGGAAAGGTTTAGATTCATTTCGTGGGACTAACAGGAAATAAATTTTAACCCGCTCAGGTGGAATTCAATCCCACAAACTTTTGTACCGAGCGCGCTGAAATCCACACCCCAACTTACTCGCCAATCGAGGCCCGTATGTATTAAATGTATATTAATTTAATGCGTAAACTTTATAAAAACAATATTTTTTAGTTTGGAAGTTTGCTAACCAGACTACATCCTCGGTCGTTATTGAATGTTGTCAGATATATCAAAAGAAAAAAAAATTGATTCAATAAAGGCTTTAAAGGGTCGTTTTCAAATAAAATGGCAATTGGCTGTCCCAGCACTTTGAATGGCTGTAAAAAAAAAAAACATACAACCAATATTTCACTATTGTTGATTTTATCTTGTCGAGTTCATTGGTTTAAATTAATGTACGCCTTAAAACTTCTATTTCAAATGTTTGATAAAGAAAAAACTATAATTAATTATTAAAAATTTTGACGTACGTTACTGTCCACAGGTCAAGTTTTCAACTTCTAACCTTCACAAAAAGTATAGAATTTTTTTTTCATTTTATTATTTTTGCTATTTCTTGTTAAATTATGAGTATATTAAATGAAAATACAACTTTCTTTTGAAAATATGATATTTTGGGGGCTTGAGAAAAGATTTTCTTTGTGTCCGAGAATTTCCGTATTTATTCATATGATGTACATGACCGGGTGTGGAAGAGTGGGTTCTGGAGCTAGGAGGAGTCGGGATAGCGTCCCAACACCCTCCAGACTATGTATTGTAACCATTTGCAACCAAATGTCCAGGTCGCTATTTTAACCGAAGTAAGACGAGCTTGATTCTCAAAACATAGTGAGTGCCTTAATTCATTTTGACATACGTTACCATTGTTTTCTCAAATTGAATTCACCACTTCCAATCTAACTTTTTACAGTTCGTGGTTTTCTACATCACAAATGTTTCAATCCCATTAATTTGAAAAAAAAAAATGTAGTTTAATAATCTTTTTCTCATTACAATCGTTAAAATTTGACATACGTTACTGTTGACATACGTTACCGTTGTGGTAACGTATGTTAAAATTTTGGTAACGTACGTTAAATCTGGGATTCTATTTGTTAAATTTATGGTAAAAAAAAAATAAAGAATTATGAAATAAAGCTTTTTTTTTTCTCTTAATATATAAATATGCAATGGAAAATACTCTGATGGCTAGAATGAAAATTAGGTACTAGCATTTTGTAATGTTGTTGATGTCGCTCAGACTAATAGCCATTTCTTTTAGGCTGTTACAGGGGCTCCCACCTACTAAAACATACATATCACTGATGTTCGGTCAAAAAGGCTTAAGTCTTGGAATGTGAAGTTTACAAGACGATTTTCCAAAGGTTTGGAAACTTCTTTGTAATCCTTTCTAAGTATTTTTTATTTCATGAATCACTATATTATATCATAAGGGGCTATTCATTATAGTAAAATAAAAACTTAAAACAAAATTTTATTTGTTTATTAATTTTTGTTTTCATAAAATCATTTCCATAAAAATGATGACTTAAGCCCTTTTTACCAAACACGATAGATATATTAAATACTTTTAATATTGTTCTTTAAAGACTTTTTCTTAAAATTCAATTTTCTACATGTTTCTCTTAGTCACTATTAAGTGGGAACATATTTTTGAGGTACGTTACCAGCAATTAAAAATAAATAAATTAATCAGTTAATAATAATTTTTTGGTAATGAAGGATTATTGAAAGGGTCTAAACATTCTTAACAGATGTTAATAACTTTGGGGAGGGGGGGGGCAATAATAAAATCCATAAACTTTTTAACAAAGTGAAAAAAAAAATTGGTAAAGTACGTTAAATTTTTTGAAAAAAAAACAAAAAAACTTTAACACAAAATTTATTACAATTGCTCCTGGGAAATCACTTCAATTTAGAAACCTTTAGAATCCTTTGCCGAAACCTGAATAAAAATCATAATGCTGACAAGTTACAAACACGGTTACGTATGTCAAATTATTTTTCATAGTGTTCAAATTAGTTTTATTAGTTTTAAAATTCATTACAAATCAAGGAAGCGAAAATTTGACGAACCAACTCAGGTATATATTCTGAAGTAGTTTGGTAACATCATAGTATACCACAGAACATAAATAAGTAACGTTTTTTAAAAAGGATTTTTGGGTTTTCTGGAATGCTAAATTGCCGTTTTATTTGAAAATGACCCTAAAATGAACAAGCAATATATATTTTCTTATAGTATTAACTCACTTAAAGAGCTTCATTTTCTGTTTTTTTAGCCATTGCTTGACCTTGAGGTCGTGAGACCCTCCCGGCGCACACCCAATCTTAATAAAGTGGGTACCCATAATTATGGAAAAGAAACCCTGGTGGTTTAGCGTGATTTCGGCTAAATCTCCTTCTTTCCTAACCGTTGGGCCCAGTTACAGTACATCCTACCTAAGTACTGAACCCAAGATCCTTCACGGGTTGTAGAGGTACATGTCTTTTGTTTTTTATAAACTCACTTAAATAGTAAAATACATATTTATTTTAGATATTTTAATAGATACCAATACCTTCGATTTTAAAAAGACACGCTTTTTTTTTCTTCTTCTTTGTATAAAAATCTAAATAATTTAAAATGAATCAAAGATTTATTTCCTCCTCTACCGGAGTCTAGAAAGTTGAGCTCACAAGTTCACTCAACCCCCCTACACAGATTGCCAGCCAACCAGCGACCGCTTTATGTCCCAACTGACCAATCAGCGGGGGAGTTATACCCAAACCATCCAATGGGAAGACCCCATTCGGCCCCTATATCCTCAGCCGTTGGCTATTAGACCAATAAATCGTAATTTATTACATCCAATGCTCCCCTCAATACCGTTTTCAAAGATTAATTTTGTTCATTTGTTTTTTTGTGTTTTTTTCCTTTACCGGTTGGATCATATATCAGTTTACTGAAACTGCTCTGTAGTTTTTTTTGTTTAAAAATATATATCGTAATTATTTATTAAAAAAAAATAAAATATTATCAAGAAAAAGTATCTTTCCATTATAACCTAATTTTAATTAGATTGGTGAATTTATCGCCACTTCTATTGGAGTTATTTCATTCGAATTCTAGTTTCGAATGTTAAACATTCATCAACAGTTCTAAAACATACAAAATTTTCAAAACTTCAGCACTTTGTCACATAGATTATATATATTAAAGATTTTAAAAGTGTGAGACAAGAATATATTGTTACTCACCTTAGTAGGCAAAACGGACTTCTCAAAGGTCGGAAAAGGAGGTAGTAATGGCCAGGTAGGTTGTATATTTGGGTTTTTGCTATGACTGGTTGGTTTTTTCGTTCCTATTTGTATAGTAGGACTTTTTGGAAAGTCATTTAAACCAAATTCTGGATTAGTTTTGTACGACCGTTTTATTTTTCATAAATATTTAATTTTAGGGTAATTTATACTTGATGTATCAGCTTCATTCCAGAGTTTTTGTTCAATTTATGGCTATTCTCATTCAAATGGACAGCGAGGTCGGAATTTTATGTTCTTTTACTCTTTGATTTACTGATCGTCCAGTTTTTCCCGTTTATTTAACTTCACTGTCATTTCATTTTGGTTCATAAGCATCTTTTTTTTTTTCAAAAGAGCCCGGTTTGACTTCAAGTGAAGGAAAATAAGAGGTCAATGGTTAATCTATTTCAAACGCGGGATTTTCAACCTAATTTTCTTAATTTCTTTCCGACTTTGGTGTATATCGAGCCGTAATATGAGATAAAAATGCATATTTTCGGATTGGCTATTCTGAGGGTGTTAAGTACATATATATTTCAGAAGCCATTTTCATTTTGCTTCCTAATATGAATATCAACAGGTTTTATTTTTTGTCTTACATTAAAAAAAAATAAAAATAGTTAATGTTTTGATTTTTTTTGTGTGTTTATAAAACTAATGATTAATATTTAACATTTGAAACTAGTCTTCATTTATAATATCCCTTCCTGCTTGTATTAATCCTTCCATACCATCATGCGTAAGTTACCTATACGATATGTCTAGCTCCATATACACTCGAATCCACTACTCTCCCAACTTTCTTCCCATTTCCGATAATGCTTGCTGCTTATATCATGGCTTAAGGACCTTGTGAGATAGAACTTTTTTATGAGATTCTAATTTATTTCTAGTATTTTTATACAGTTTTAAATATAAATACATAAATTAATAAATCTACAATTTTTCGGTTTCTTTTAAATTAAATTCAAGAGTAAAATTTACCTTAATTGAAGTGGATTTACTACGGTAGAAATAAACGAACTCGCTCGAAAATACATCAAACGTGTCTTTCGAAATGTTTGCCGTAAATAATATAAACCCAAATGGAAAAACTCCCGGGAGCTATTCTTACTCCAGGAAACGAGAAAAACTCTGGAGCAATTCGTTTCACTTTTCCCCTCCCTTTTTTTTTTTTACGAACAAAACTTCAAAACCTAAATCAACCGTTGATTGAATGTCTGGGGAAACAGTTGAGACTGTTCAGATTTTCAAAGAGAAACTAAAGAACTATTGAAGAAGTGCTTGAAGCTTTATATAAATTAGAAGTAGTTATATAAAGGTGTAAGATCAATTATTGGCCTAATAAAATCTCAAATATGGAAATAAAATAAATGTTTCAATTTACATAAATTTATATATTTATTCCTACGTCTTGTTTTGGTCAGAGCGTCAGGTTAAAGGTTTAAACAGTACTCTTTTTTCCTAATAGGTTTTCTATAAATTTATGCAGGTTATATTTATTTAAATAAAAGTTTATTTTAAATAATTTAAAAATATTTTTAGTTATCGGAATAGATTTCATTACTCTCAATACAACATATTCTGAGGAAATGCTAATTCTTAAAATTCCTTCATTTTTACTTTTGATTCCTCATGTAGCTTAGATGTTATAAATCGTTGCATTGTGGCTTCTTTTACGACCTTTCTTAATATTATATTTTGGAATTATTGCAATTGGTTTTTGGTACTTTCCTCTATGTTTGAAAACAATTGTGCTTTGTGTATTAGAGTTGTATGGTACACACGCTTATGTATAATTTTATGTTTAATTTTAAACGTAGAGACAAGTTTGAAGCAGTTAATAATTGCTTCACAACCTGTATACTCTCTTGAGGAAGCGAAAGAGCTTCTTGAAGCTATTGGTTTTAGAGTAAACTGCAGAGTCATGGTACGAATGAGGATAGAGTAGTCAGCTAAATAATCCGCGATCATTTGGACACTCGATCCTTGATACTCCTAATTATGTAGCCAATAAACTTATTAATTATGATTGTCACATATATTGCTTATTTAGTCAAAACCTGATACTCTCTCCAGCAAGTTGCTATCCACTTAGTTTTGAGAAGAAGATGGCTTGGTAGCCATCTAACAAATGACTTTTATTTGAGGAATAAATAACAAATAACTTTTATGAGGAAACTATTAATCTAAACAAAACTACACTTATAAAAACCAGTAACGAAATTGGTCTAATATTTAATACCAATGAAATAAAATATATGGTTAGTAATAGAAACGGTCAAAATACCTGTGATACAGATATTTCCGGGTTCTAATTCGAAAAGATTTAACAATTCAATTATCTAGGACCTATAATATCTAGGAGGAATGGAATTCTAAAAGCAAGATTAAACGCCGGAAATGCTTTTAATATCTCCGTCGCAATACTACTCAGTTCTCGCTTACTCTATAGAAATTTACAAATTAGGATATATAAGACAATCATATAACTAACAGTTCTCTTTGGATGCGAAACATGGCCGCTAACGTTAAGGAAAAAATAAGTTTTCCAAAAAGATTATTACTTCGTAGAATACTTTTTGCAGGCAAAAAATTTCTGGCTGTGGAGATGGATTTTTGGAGAAGATCAGCAAGAATTGAACGAATCCGGAATGAGATCATAAGAGAAAGAGTGGAAGTTACGAGGAATATTCTGGAGGAAATGGAGGGAAGAAGACAGATGGTTCGGCGATATTAAAAGAATGAAGAATAGAAGAATCCCCAAAATAGCTTATGAATGGGAAGCAGAGGGGAGGAGAAGGATAGGTAGGCCTCGCATCAGGTGGAGAGATGTTGTGGATGAAAGTATGGTGCGGTGGGGATTAACGGAAGAAGAAGCAATGGATAGAGAGGAATGGAGGAACCGGCTGAGGGAAGAGTTTGTTTGAAGGAAACTTCGAATAGCGGAGAAAAATCCTTTCAAAGAAGAAGAAGAAGAATTTTCAAAAAAAGATAAACATATGAAAGAATTTAGAAAGCTCCGGAAAACATGTGGAATTGCGGGAGATTTGTCCGGTAAATATTGTTCTAGTAATAGCAGCGTGGCAGTTAAAATGGGCTGTAGAGTCGTTGGATGTAATAAAGACCGAATTCCAAAAAGGGTAATTAGATTCACAACGTTTGGTAAACATCCGAGGAGTAGACCGAGATGTAGATGTGAGAATTGAGAGCTGTTCTTGTGGATTTGGGGGTAGATTGTTTTATTGTTGATTTGCTTTGTTGTGGTAGATTGGAAGGAGGTAGATGGGAGTCTGGTGGTGTTGGCATCGAATCTTTGGGGTCGCTAAGCCTTTGTGGCTTCGCCCGCTCCCATTAGAAAAGAACTTTGTTTATCGAAAAAAAGTAATGTATTGAAAGAAGCGGTTGAGCAATATTTCTTCAATAATATTTTTATGAAAGGAAGTCATTTTTAATCTGGTTACATTTGCTCTAATTAGGTGCTTGAAGATTACGTAAAAGCATAATTAGACATCCAATTTTTAATTTTAATCTATGAGTTGCAATCCAGGTGGACAGAGTCTATTAAGAAACTCTTTATGGGAGTATGGCAAATCTCGTTTGTGCCACTCAACATTGTACATTTAAATTTATATTATTGTAAATTTTATTACATCTAAGCCTGCCTAGAAATATGAAAATAATTTAGTTTAAATTTGGTACAGATGGGTTCAGTAGTTTTACCATTGGAAACGTCTATTGCGGAATGATGCTAACGGTCGATTTTCATATTTCACAAGGTTGCTCATGTCGCATCATATATTTAAATCTTTTTTAATAATCTAATTGAATATAAATAAATTTTATTGTCAATTTCAAGCTCTATATAACGCCGTAGCTTTGTAACCTCTCATGTAGAATGACGCTGGCCACCTACCAGTCAATTATTGAACTTCGCTTTTATCCATATATTACCTCTTATTTAATAATAAGATTATTGAAATTCAGTAGATTTTATTATTGCTAAACTTTGTTGGATTGTCGTACAGACTGCTTCTGTAGTTTTCGTGGTTAGTGATCACAATCAAAAAATGGCTTGCCCTTTCATATAATAGTATAGGTTAGTAATTTTTTCTGAGTTAAAGTTGATATTAAAAAATTTTGAAGGTTTGAAAATATCCATATATGTTATATATAAAAGAATATATACATAGTTAATAAGAAATATATAAAGTGTGATGTATCATCAATAACTGAAAGAGACGACTCCAATATCGTATCATTAGCGCTGACTCCGGGCGGCAATACAATGGCATCAATAAGAGCTCGTTGAGTGGTTGGTTCCTATCGGCTGTATTCAGCGGCCTTAGGGGAGAGGTGGCGGTGTTCGATGGCATTCTAGTCTTTATTGAATATCGCTACTGTTATTGATTGTACCCCAGGATACAAATTGCTATCTAAGGATCTCTTATTATTGAATGTGTATCTGTTATAGTGAAAGGTAAGGATATTGATGTGGTAAGCAATAAATTTAAAAAGAGGAAGAATCTCTAACTACAGTACTATCTCGATAATCAGACACATATGGGGATAATGGGGTACCGTTGGACTAACTGGATGTATAGAAAAAAAAATACATTTTTATTGTTTTAAATTATTTTATATAATAAATTAAAAAATATTTAATGATTCTATAGAATAAAAAACTTGTATATAACCTCCGAAAAAAAGAAAGGTTTACCACTACAACCCAGGAAGAGTCTTGGGTTGAATACTTAGGTAAAGATGTACTGTAAGAAAGAGAAGTACGGTTGTGAAAAGAGAAGATTTGGCCTAAATCACGCTCAACCACAATACTTTCCCTCCAACTAAGAATACTCACTTTATTAAATGTTTATATTACTTTACCATAGGTTGTTGATTAAGCCCAAACTAGATACCTATCCTTTCATAGTATATTCAAAACCATTAGTATCTTAACATACCATTATATTCCAGAGAGCCCTCCGAGGCATCTGAAAAAAAAGATGACCCACGGGACCTTCTAACAGAAAACCTTTATTAAAGTGCTACCAATGAGTTGATGCTTTACAAGCAATTCAAATGTCATTATAAGCATTATCTTCACATTTACTAGTTATTTTATTGTTTATTTGTTTATTTCGTTTAACGTCACTTTATGCTGCTATGGCTAATCGGACGGTTTTGCCTATCAAGGTATAATTAGGATAGGGATCTTTAAAGAGTACCTGACATCGCACAGGCTCGGGACCCCTATTTAATGTCCCTTCCGAAGGACGGCATAGCTTTAAAAAATCCTAAGGTCATCTGCCGGGCTGCGAACCCGCGATCTTGGGTTTAGTAGGTTGCTATGCTAACCACTACACCACAGGTGACCCCGTGAGTTATTTTATTTATACAGTTCTAAATTTTAAATAAATGGGTAAAAGAAAAAAAAATTATCATAATAAGGAAACATGGCACATGTTTTTCGGTTAGGTATATATTTACATTCAGGTAGGATCAGGATGGACAATCATTTATTGGTTATAGCTAATATAGGATTATGATTAGTAGAGTAGGTAATGCATTTGTTACTGGTGAGGTTGATATTACGTGCTAACATTAAAGGTATATGCAGTATACAACTACTACGTGTTGTACTGAAATTTTTGTTATTAATGTGTCACACTAAAGAAATATTAATACTAATAATGTTACTAATTTTAATATAATTAATAATAACAATATTAGTATTGATTTTTGTTAATAATGTGTCACATTTGACTCTAGTGTAACCTTGAAGCAGGAATGTATTATTAAGAATATTATTAATAATTAATAGTACTAATTTTTGTTATTGATAAGTAAAAGTAATAATTGTTACGAGAGGTAACGGGAGGTTAAACTCTTGAAACCTAGTTAATCCCCGTAAAACGTTTTGTCCAATCCTCGACTGATACCATTTCTATAGCAACCGTTTACATATATTATTTGAAAAAAAAAAAAAAAAAAAAAAAAAAATTGACCAAATCTTCTTTTGCTACTGACAACAGATTAGAGGTTTATTGTAACACTAAAGCTCAACTTCGTATTTACAAATGTGTCTGATTATTTTCATGTAAATGAATTTTTTATTATTAAATGTAAGATTTGAACGTTTGAAAATTTTAATTCTGGAATATTATATTGTATGTTATATATTGCATTATTTCTTGTATTATAGATGTACTACAATCCATGGAATACAATCTTTGTCCTTAGTTATACCTTGAGCACTTAGAATAATGACCAAATTAGGAGATCCTTTGAACTGACCACCGTGGACAGCTTCGCTCCCTCCTGGAGGCCGGACTTCTAGGGCAGTTCCCCTTACCCCTCTGACCTAACTTTGTTTTGCCTGTTAATTGGTTTAATTGGGATATTTACTTAGTTGTGGCATTTGAATTAATTCGTACAATCCTGTTTAGGTTGCCACTGCCTCATGTATAAATAAATGGATGTTATGTTATTTTTAGAAGATTTAAAACAAAAACTAATCACTAATTAAAACAGCTGTTTACAACTGAGCGGTCAATGTTGTGCCAGTTGAATCATCATCGAATTCAAAGCCATAAAATCATTAATTAGGTCTATGCAGATATTTATCAAACTATATCATAATAATTTTCCGAAAATCACAAAACGTTTATTCGTCCAATATTAATTATGAAAAACAGCACATGTAATGATTGATATCAAAGCTGAAATTGGGAGGACGTTATTTGAGGTTGAAAAATAAAATAAATGTGTAATAGAACTTTTTATTTTCATTTTTTTTTAAAGTTACTAGTCTGGGTTTGGGTGGCCGACCGCTCAGAGGCGAGAGTCAAAGAGCGCTCGGTACGGAAGGTTCTAGATTCGAATCCCACCCGGGTGGCTTAAAATGTATTTCGTCGTCGGTCCACGGAATAGATTTTGAGCTCCCCACCCTGGCTAGAATAGGTTGGTAACCTATAGGATAATCCGTCCTTCCTCCCATGGTTGGAGTACATAAGAACGGTAAAGCCCCTACAAACAAAACAATCCCACGATTCTACTACGCTACTGTACATTGCCACCTCGAGAAAACAGCCCAACAAGTGTTTAGTGACAACTGTTGAAGAAAAACATCTAGTTCGTTTCAAGTTCAACATCACTACGCTTCTATGTCGTTGGAAAAGTGGAATTCTCAAACCATTTAATTCATTCAAGAATTCGAATAGGCAACAGTTTTCTGTTGCTAAAAATGATAAAGTTATTTCAAATGTTATCATCGCGGTTATTGCTCCTGTCATATTAATGTCTGTTCGTTGTCGGAGGTAAATTTCTGCAATAATACTTTAAACTGGTTGGATGTCATTGTCATGAAACTTTTGTATTATTTTTGATTCCTATAGTTGTCTGTTAACAGTTGGGTTGAATTATCAACAGTGTATTTTCTTAGCAGCACCTGTATTGCCTACAACCGTTCTTCTTCGAGTTCTTCTATAATTTTCGATAAAACAACGTTTGAGTGATGTTTAAGAAAAAGAAGAAAGAAAGAAAGAAATGGTTTTTATTTTGGGACGACTTTTCCCCTTAGAATAACATAACAGTACAATAGAAAGGTGTTATTGCCTGGCTGCGAACATATCAGGCTGCAACGTATTTAGATTATAAATTAGAGAATTATGGAATAAATTATAAATTAAGAATCTTTTATAAATATATAAGATAGAAATTTAATATTAAGAACTAATCTTCGAGATATAAGAGAAATATGAGAAACAGTTCGATATATATCGAGATATAAAAACACTCTTACACCAATGCATCATTACAAAATTTCGGAAGATTGATAATTGAGGAGGTGGGGAATAAATTGTTCTTAAAGGATGTGAGAGAAGGAGCATTGTGAATTGAAATGGCTACGGAATTCCAAAATATCGCTGCACGAATAATAAAGGATTTTTCATAGGAAGTGGTTCGATAAGAAGGAACATACAAAATTAATGGGCTGAGATCTTGGATTTAAAAGGTGAATGGAACAACGAAGTGCAAGGATGTCGTAAATATATTTCGGTTTTTTTGGACTTTAAAGCTTGGAATATAAAGGCACCAAGTAAGTATTGTCGTAGAAAACTTGGATAAAGCTACCTTACCTCAGAATACCAGTAAGTTGTGTGAGAGCTTCTGGAGATAAGCTCTAAGGAATTCATTAATCTTTTTATAAGTTATAAGGAATTCATTAATCTTTTCGGTCTCATTTCAAGCTCTCCAGGCAGTCCTCCGCATACTAAACATCCATAAGCGAGGTGGGGAAGGATGATGAGGGAGGACACTCACGTAATCTTAGGAGCTGTCTAAGTATGGAGAATGTTTTTCCGATAATTTGGGAAATATGGTTTTTCAAAGACAGATGTTGATCGAAGACTACTCTGAAGTTTTAGATAGAGTTTGTGATCAGGATAGGAATGTTATTGAGATAAAGTGGCGGATAATAGGAAAGGGAATCAAGGCAGGGTTTTGATCCAGTAAGCATTGCCTTAGTTTTTTCTGGATTCAATGTTAACTTATTCTCCATTGCCCATTGGTTAATGCTATAAATGTCATCTTTTATCTAACGAGATACCTCGAAATTCTCAGAAAGGTATATCAAGTAAATTTGAAGGTCTTCGGGATATAAATGATATTGTGAGTTATGGATTACATAACTTACATATGATCTGTCAAATCATGTCTAAACACTTTTTTAACACTGCTTCATTCTTGAACAGTTTTCTTGCAACTAATGAGTTTTTTATACACACCATAGTGTGAACGATTACTTGTCACTTCTAGCACTCATGATAATTACTAAGCTCGTGTAAACTATCCATAAGGCACTGTAAAGATGTGAAACATGGGAACGTCTCGGAGTAAATTATAATTTTTTTTTATATTACGCGGTTATAAATAGTTTCAGTTTCTTTTATTTATTGAAGATTTCTATAGGAGTTTCCATGAATAATATGTTGGATAACAAGTAACTACTCTAATGTAGCCTTGTAGTTGATTAAAAATATATGAATAAAACCCGAAAACAGATAGATCTTACTTATACTTTACTTATTACTCAACGTGGGACGACGGCTCATGGTATAAGAACCCTCGAACCCACGCGGACCGACTTCCCAATCTGTATTGCAGACCGATGAGAGACAAACAAGGACTCCAAATGACAGGACTATATTTGTCCCACCTACCAACGGCCCTAAGAGCGAACCAATCTTGCAATAGTGACGTCAGTTCATTGATCCGGGGCTAATTCTTTATTGAACACTCTTGACATTTGGGTTCTCAGTCTGTCCTCGGCCTCCTCTTGTGTCGCAATGGAATGGGCAAATTGTTCCTCCTCTGGTAAGTCCTTTGCAATTGATTGTCAGTAATGACTCTTTTATTAATTCATCATCTTATTTTTAGTAGTTCTTAATTGTTACATATATAATATGGACTGAAAAATCCATAATCGATAAAACAAAACGCCAACCACACCATATAATCAAACAAACACAGATCATATAACGATTGAGGCATTGGTCATGGCAAATCGAACGTTAATGTATTTACAAAATATATTTACTTTTTTTTTCTTTTATTTCTTTATTGATGTTTACAGCTTCATACAATATATAAATCTGGAAAATATTTAAAATTACATGTAAAAAAACTTTTTTAGAACTACCCCTTTTTCCTATATTTATTCCTTTTACCTTCAATAAAGGTTATACATTAAAATTTCGCTAGGCGATCTTTTTTTTAGACGCCTCGGTGGATATCGGGAATCTGGTAGGAAGCAAGGCGGAAGACTAGTGGATTCCAATAACGATTTAAATACAAAATGAATTCTAATCTTACACAGTATCTTACAAGGGGACGTTTGCAGTTGTAACTCACAGATTTGAATGCCGATTTTTGTGTTGGTAGTAGGGACCTATAATAATGCAAAACTAGAGTTATATCCGCCAATGGGCATTAGGAGCCGAGAAAAAAAATAAAATATGGAAATAGCGTTTTATTTTTTTCTAAGCTCTCAGTCAAGATAGAGAAATGATTCATTCACGTTTAATTGCATTTATGTAAGGTATTTGATCTAAAAATACTTACGTTATGCTCGAGACACCACCCGGCTGTAGAGTGCTCAAAAACAAAAAAAACAAAATTCCAAAGAAATCCGCTGTAAATTAGTGGAAACATTTTTGCATGAACAACTGACCTCAAATCTCGATTTAACACACCATGAAACCCTTATATGTGAAATTTTATCAAAATAAAAAAATATTGATTTTTTACTCCTTTCGAGGAGGTAAAAATTTTGAAGTTAAGATTTCATCAACATTTTCTACCGGCCATAACAACTGCTGTGTTCAACCGATTACAACAGTAATAGCATCACTAGAATCAGCATACATTCTGCTTACTATCCATGCTTATACCATTGGATTTACTTCCGATTTTAGTGGACAAAAACAAGTTTAATAATTTTCCTCACCTAAATAATATAAATAAGACGTTTTAAAATGACGTATTTTTATTTCAAATGGCATAGAAATCCTAAGATTGATGAACAATTCAAAATTAATATCAGGTTTTGGTTAATAAAAATGTATATATTTTTTAAATGTTCTTATTTGATATTAATTATGTTAAAAACTAAAATAATAATAGAAAAAGATCATTTTATATCGGTCTTATTTATATAATATAGGTGAGGAAATTTTTCAAACTAAAAACTGATATTATTTTCAGATTCCTCATCTCAAAAAACACGTAGAAACTTAATTTTGTCGAAATCAAAAAAAATTTTTGTTTACCTTTAAAATAATGAAAACATCTTAAGATTCCTCTGCACTGGCTAGTTCTAGTTTAGGAAAACGATTTAACATAAAATTTTTATTACCCTATTCAAATTTGTGATCGATTATTTCCTTTTATCTCGCTATAAATGCCGACTAGGCACAATAACCCGTCATTATTATTAAATCCAGTTCCAAGCGATATATAACATTTACTATATAGTTATTAGAATATTATAACTCCCAATTCGCTTCCCACTCAATTCCTAAAACCTCTCTGCGACATCTTAAAAAAAGGTGGCCTAGAGACCTTCTAATGTGGCACTTTTATTGATACTACTAATGGATAATACAGCTGTATACAGTAAAGTAAGTGTATGGTAAATCATTACAATTACATGATAAAAACTATGTTTAGAATTTAATATGCTTGCAAACAAAAAAAAGATAAATTTATTTTAAAATATTATAAATTTTCTGATATTTCTGTGTTTACCAAGGAATGTCCATATAAACACAGATAATTCAATTCATTTCATAAATTATAATGATGACAATGAGCCTCGTTTTCCGGAAATAGCCATATTTATCGTATCCTGATTATTCAATTGCAAATTTAGTATCGCTTATATTTATATTACTCTAATACACTTATATTTAAAACTCTAAGCAATATATTCATGAAGTAAATGTGTGAAATATGATTTCAATGACATGTCAATATCTTGTGAAGAACTATCCATTAGTAGTATCAATAAAAGTGCCACATTAGAAGGTCTCTAGGCCACCTTTTTTTAAGATGTCGCAGAGAGTTTTTAGGAATTGAGTTATTATTTGATTGTCAAGATATTACTTTTTTTTTTCGTTACAGGCCAGTTAAGAACCACTTTTAAGTCACCAAGTTAGCTTTACGCTTTCTCAAATACTCCTTGTATTTCCTTGATGAGAGGAAAGAGAAAAGTTAACATTCCCTTTCCTCTCATCTGCCGTCCATTTTTCCCCTGTCTTTTTGAAGCAGTTTTGTTCTGTCTTCAATTTATTGATTCTCTAAGCCAATTTATATTAAGCTTCTGAAGCCACTTGTACCTTTTCATCTTTCAAAATGCTGTACAATTTTTTTTGTTAATCTACTTGGAATCATTCTTTGTACATACACGCACATGCCCATAAAAAATTAGTATTCTTTTCCTAATACCATCTGTTATTTTTTCTAGATGTTTGTATACTTCTTACTTCTTAATTTGGAAGTTTCTCCCATGGTTCTGTTTCCTAATATCTTCCCCACAAACTTTATTTCCTTTTTCCTGATCTCTTCGTTTTCTTTTTATTGTTTCAAAAAATTTGTGTTTCAGCTGCATATAAACATTATGACTTGTAATGACGAATTTTTGAGTTTCTGGACAGTGATTTGTTTTTGTAAACATCTTTAGTTAAGTGGAATGCTAAGTCCATTTTTGCAATCTCGCTTGCATAGCTTCTTTTCTCCCCTCCATTGGGCTGGGTGATTTCTCCTAGATACTTAAATTTGTTCGTTTTTCTTATATTTCCGTAATCGTGCTTAACTTTGATGGTGCACTTCTTTTTTTTTCATTGCCTTAGTTTTCTTAAAGGAGATTCGTAATCCTGCTATTTCTGCTGTTTGTTTAGGTAATTCTATCTGTTTTTGTGCTACCTGAATAGTATCACCCACAATTGCTAAACCATCTGCAAATGCTAAACAATCAATTTTGAAGTTCTCCATTTTCGAACCAATTTGTATACCACTTTTTATGTTAGATTCTGCCTGTTCTTTCCTTCATTCTCGGATCACTTTCTCAAGTATACAATTAAAGAGGACTAGGGATAGTCCAACGCCTTATTGTACATTAATAATAAAACAAATAAGTAAAATAACCACTATTAACCAATAATTAAGTGTTATAATCCTAGTGTGCATTTAAAGGGGATTATGGTCCTAATCCTGGAGGATTGATTAGGAGTAAGGTAGATCTGCCTGGGAGGTGAGGAGGGGGGACGGAGATAGGGGTAACAGTTCCGCCAGTCAATCACAGTTGGAAACCGATCACCGGTGACTAGTGATTCCTTTATCGCTCCAGTTAATATCTGTCGCTGGGGCACATTTCGCTCTTGCCCTCTCCAACGTTTGTCTATCTGATAACGTCTTCAGCTTATCTAGGTTTTACTTATATTCATTCTGCTAAAGATTAACGCAGACGACTTTAAAGGCTTTAAAGGCTTAACTGCTCAACTATAAATATGCTATATAAAAAAAAAAAAAAAAAGAGGTTGATATATAATTTATATGAATAGAGAGTACAAAAAAAAAAAAAAAAAAAAAAAAAAATAACCGTTTAGGCGAATGTACAATCCCCCCCCCCAAAAAAAAGCAAAAACATTTTTCTATTTCAATTTATTATTCACATAAATGTTATTATTATTATTTTTTAATAAATAAAACCATGATTGAGTAATTATTATATGCTGCAAATGTGGTTAGAAAGTAATATAGATGCCTTTATGATTGCATCCACACAATAAAAAAAAAAATAAAAAAGAAAAAGAAGAAAGAAAAAAAGAGAGCAGAAAAGAACTATACATACATAATCTATATTATTATAAAAAGGACAAGCCAATTTTCGTATGTGACTACTAACTGCGAAAACTACTGAACGAATCTGTACTAACATTCAACCACATTATCTTTATAGTTTAACAATAATAACATTTAAAGATTTTCAATTTTAGAGTTTTGATTAGTTTCTTTATATTTTATAATCAAAATATAAAATTTATAAGTCAAGTTGGTTTGTCCTCTCCAATTCATCAGTTTTCTACACCTTAGCGCCTCGCCTCGTTAAACCCGGATAGCGTATTGGTCATGCGGGTCCGGGCGCTTAAACCTTCAATAGTAATGAACCATCGGATATCGATTTTTGCACATATCGATTATTTAGTGATGTGTAAGTACCAAAATTGTTTGATTCTCGATTCTCGGTATCGATACCTCAGTTGTAAAGTGAATTACTATTTCTAAAATTAATCCAAAAATAACCGAAAAAAAGCAAATCAACTCGATAAAGAAGTCCATATTTTTTTTTTTTAAATTAGTAAAACATTAGTTCAATTTATTTTCCATACCGTATATTACATGTTATTAATTATGATTTAGTTACTGTACAATGATACCAGTCAATTAACGAATACTTATTTACTTATAAACAACCAAAGTTACATTTATTAATTAAGGAATTGAAAACTTGAACTAAATTCATCCACTAAACATTATAGAGGCACTGGATTTGTTTTAATTGAGTATTAAGGTTCGATAATTATTTACACGAAATAAAATGTAAAATAATGTTTATATTTGGACATATTGTTCCTTGAGAATAATAAAATGGTATTATCCTAAAATCTATAATAAAATGGTACTATTGTTTATATTTCGTTAATTTGGGATTGTAATTTTATTAATAATCTTCATTTTCTAATTACGAATAAATATATTTTGCAAACTAATACGAATAAAACAATAAACTAATACGGATTTGTTTTTTATTTTGTACAAAGGAGGCTTGGTCAATAGACAAAGAATTGATTTATTAATAACATAATTATGTATCACAAAACTAATGCCAACTTTAGTGGTATCCATGGTATTTTAAGGCTTAATCTTGTTTTGTCCATTAAAGCGTGCACTGATTCGGGACGGTACGGTACGAATTTTAGTTTCGCTCCGCACGCTTTTAGAGGAAGCGTGCCCAGTTTCTGTCAGTACAATTGGAAAAATTGTTGTTTTTGTTGTTGCTGAGTGTTAGGAAAAATATAATAAAACATGATGAAAAGTGAATAACTTTGAAACGAGATGGTAAAAGTTTGTGCACTTATTAGTGTTGACTATTGATGTTCACAACTTTATGCATTATATACAAGTAAATTTTAGGAAAATGACATGTCAATAATATGTGAACAACTACTTTAATATAAGTTCTACATTAGAAGGTCTCTTGGCCATCTTTTTTTTAGACGCCTCAGACTATTATCGGCCAGTTGGCCAGTTGGGAGACTAGTGGATTCGAGTGGGTTTAAATAAGATGCTATTCTGTATGGACGGTGTTATTAGTGCATGGAAGGCTATGATCTCAGTTCTTTGTAATGGCATCAGAAGAAGACGACGTGGCTGGTCTAATAATTTACACTTCTTTGTGCATGCAAAGTCATTTTAAAATTAAAAGGATCGAAATAAACCTATTCGAAATAAACCATCTTGAGTGAAAATAAGGGTTTAAAACTTTTACTCTTTTAATTCAAACCAGCTCCTGAACGGAAGGTCCTAGCGACAAATCTTGAAAACCAAATACTTTTAGAATTAACAAGTCTTTCACAGGGTTCCTATGAAAAAAAAAATGTAAATATTTCCCTAACTTGGAAAATCAATAGCTCATAGATATGCCCATATCTAATATATATATATATATATATATATATATATATATATATATATATATATATATAAAACAGTTTCGTCTCCTGGACTTTTGAACCCATCAGTCATTATATCATATCCAAATCCATTGTCGATTACATTTCTAAATCGTTCTCTACAATTTTCTTCTTTTAATCGATTTAAATTTTAGTACTAATAGGATCACATAACGTAAATTTATAGTCACAGTAAATTAACAATTCATGATTATTCGAAATAAACAAAGTTGAAAGAAAAACGGTGGGTCTCCAAACAACAAATATTATATTCAAAGATGTTTTCCATTGTATTTCTGATTCGTCAGATTTTCGATTAGAGTAACACCAACAGAGTTTGAGAGTGTGAAAATGTTACAATTTTTGCAGTGAAAAAAGCAGTGTATTCACCAGCCAAATGGCTTTTTCATGTAAAAAAAAAACAAAACAATTAAATGAGATAAAAAACGTTTTTACTTCGGGAACTTATGAATGATGTTAATTAATTATTAATTAAATATTTTATGTACGCCCTTAGGGTGGGGTCAGGGGTGTCTGTGGGCGATGACACGCCCACTGATTTCCAGGAAACAGGAAACTGCGAAGCTAACCTAATACTCTAAAAGGGATTACATGGTTTAAATTGTTACCCGAAATATTATGTACCTGATTGTATTAGTTATATGTATTATAAATTAACAATTGAATATGGATCAGCTGCTCTTTCCTAGAAAGGTTATGGATTCCCTGATTGAAGAAGATTGCCTAGAGACCTTCTAATGTAGAACTTTTATCGAATTGCTAACAAAAGATATTTAATTACAAGCAATTGACAGGTCATAATGAGCAGTATCTTTACATTTAGTAGAACTAAAAAAAAATGAAATTGTAAACAGTTTTAAATTTCAATAGGGGCGAACAATGATTCTATATAAATATTTATCGTAATAATTATTGGCATCTGAAAATAAGATGACCTTATAATGCAGAACTTTCATTGATGTGTTTATGAGTAGTTCTTAACAAGTTATTGACAAATTGTAATCACTTTCCACACATTTACTTGTCGTCTTCCAAAAACTTCTGATAAATTACAAAATAATAATTTACATGACAATCATTAGACCTATTTGAACATACGGAGTTCAGCTTTCGGGCTCGACTGAACATCCCAATCCTTACAATCCTTGCAATCCAAAATGATGCTTATTCTGTCACAAACAAACTCATATATAAAGATCTTAATATTCCAAATATTGTTGATTTGGCCTAAATGAGATACATATCCTTTCATAATCCACACAGTATCCCTACATACTTCACATTCGATTCCCTATAACCCTCCGAGGCGTCTGAATAGCCAAGAAACATGGCCAAAACCTCTGGTTGTAGTTCTTAACAGGCTATTGAAATTACTTTATAATTTATAATTCTTGAAGTCATTGTAACTACTTTCGGCACATTTACTTGACGCGTTTATTGTATAAAATTTTAGATATAAAAAAACAGATAAACTTATGAGACAAAACAGTTCCTTTACATTACAAAACAAAATTCAAGAAACTATTAGGAATGATTAGGTTGTGCCGAGTTGCAATTAGAGCAATCGTATGTTAACCTGTTTTTATTATGTTAGAAGATATAAAATTTCAATAAAAATCATTAGAAGAAATGATGAAGAGAACATATTAGCTTGTTTTATATATTGCACTAGAATCTCCCGTCGCGCCTTCGACTGCTCTCATAAGTTAAGAACTTAGATAATTTTAACTAATGAATTTTTATTTGTTTATTGATAAACGTCTTGTATTGAAATATGCAATTGAGCATTTTTTTTTCTATGATATTTTAATGCATAGCTTTAATCTTGTTAAAATTGGACTGATTAGGTGGTTGAAAATTATGTAAAAACATAATAATAGATCCAATTATTAGTTTTAATCTATGAATTGGTTATCAGATGAACTGATTATCTACTGCATTATCAGTGGTTCATATCTTACAAACAATATCAAAAAGCAAAGGATCGACACTTTGAATTGGTAATGATTTTTATTCGTCAGAAACCATTTCATTGATTTTATCTTGTTGAATTTTAATTTCTAACCAAAAAAGTATTTAACGTTTAGCAAACCTCTTTTCTGCCACTCAGCATTGTACATTTAAAATTTTATTTATGTAATTTTTTTTTTATTGAAAATAAATTACATAAAGCCAAACTAGGCTAATAAAAACATAGGTACATGTTTGGATACACAACCATCTCATGTGAAACAATAATTAATATGGAGAGATCTATAAACAAATGAATAATGCAAATTTGATAAAACAGTAGGAAAAATTAAAAAAAAAAAAAAAAAAAAAAAAAAAAAATCCTATAAAAATAAATAAAACTAGTTCAATTTACAATTATAGTTAGTTTTATGAATTATAATAAATAATAGTTAATTTATAATCTAAGCCAGAGTCATAAAGATAATAATACACAACTTATACAATTACAAAATACAAACAAAATGATAATAACACTATTTATTTATTGTGATATAGTACAAAATCAAACTTTTATTTATAACTTTATGGTGTGAAAAAAAATGTTTAAACTACTCTGATTTATATATTATTTTGTAATTTATTGAAATTAGTTTTTTAGTCTTTAAGTAATATGTGCTTTGTTCGTTTGTGTTTGTATCCTTTTAGAGTTTTCTTGTTGTAATTACCTATATCTTGTATATATGGGTTTTCAGATATAGCAGTTGATATGAAAAATGAGTTTGTTTGGGACTGAATGTGTTGTTTGATTGTGGGTAGATTGAGATCAGTGAGCATAGTGGCTATTCTGGGGTAATTGTTTATGATTCTCATACAAATGTTTTGTATAACTTCCAGTTTTCTGTATTTTGTATTACATGTATTACTCCAAACAGGTGATGAGTAGGTTATCATAGGTCTGATTACAGATTTGTACAATATTAATTTGTTTCGATTGGATAAATTAGGGTGCTTTTTGAAGTAAGGGGACATTTTACTGATCAGATTTTTTATTTTGTTACATTTTTATTTACATTTCCTGCAAATGTGAGGGATCGGTCTAGTTCTACACCAAAGTTTGTTGCTGATTGTGCCCAAGGTATGTGGTAGTCTTCTATGGATATATAGTTGTCTAGTGTAGGTCTTCGTTTTGTTATTTTTTTTTTGGTAAAATTATTGCTGTCGATTTTTTTTGTTTTTTTTTTTTATCTATGGTGAATTCCTAGCTCAATATAATATATACTAATATAAAACAATATAAAATCCCCCTTTAGCCGTACTAAGAATAAAAAGAATAAAAACTGTGTTATCCGGCCAGCCATACTTGTAGAGTTTAGCCCAATTCAGATAATTATTCCCCAAACAGAAACAAGACAAGACAAATGGCGAATAGAGGCCCCTGCTTATAAGGCGGCCGATAAAGTCCTTAATCCGTCAGTTAATTGCCAGTGTGTCAGTTAGTCAGCTCTGTTCCGGGTCAGCCCGCTGCTTAAGATTCCTCCTAGGCTTAGTCCCCGCCGTCAATTAAGTTACAATGTTCGTCTTAATTAAGAAGGGATGTTAAATTTTCCGAAAGCATTCGTCTCAACTTTCTTATATATCCTTACAGTGATACAAAATCTGAAATATAATTATAAAGTTAATTTTTATTTAAAAAAAAAAAAAAACCGACTTCAAGATTAAACCTATATGTACAAACTTGAACTTAAAAGTAAAAGATAATATTTTAATTACTTCGAAACAAACGACAATCAATGAAATTATCGATACTTATATACCAATATATACAATTTATGATCAGTTATTTTTGTTTGTTTTGTTGACCACCGATTCCAAAAATAACTGATCATAAATTGTGGGTAAGTATATAAGTATCGATAATTTTGTTGACTGTCAGTTAATGCTCCTTGTTTTGAAGCAAGTAAAATATTAGTTTTTACTTGTTAGTGCAAGTTTATACATTTAGGTTTAATCTTGAAGTCGGTCCCCCCCCCCTAAAAATCAACTTTATCTCTCAATTTTTAGTGGTGAATTTTTTTTTGTTTATATATGCAAATTATTTGTGTTAATAATTTATATTTAGTCACCATGGAGTATTATGTTTACAGTAAAAGGTTATATCTGTAACATTTGGGAAAAACTAGATAAGAGCATTTTTGTTCACAATAAAATAAATATTTTGAGCAACCCACATTGTCCAGCTCATCTTGTTAAATTAGGTAAGTTGTAATGTCAATGATATAAAAGAATATCATTGTAATTACAGCTTGTCTACTTATACATGATGAGTAGAACTCCAATAAAGGTTGCTCAAAATGTTTTTGGTTTTGTTTTTCACAGATATAACAGTGATTTTTTTTTTTTTTTTTTCATAAATTTTCAATTTTCGACATCGCTATTTCTTCAACTGGTACAACTAGGGGCTTCAAAGAATACTACCCTTCCTATATATAAATTTTCCCACTAAATATATATACATTTTTCTCTACATAACTTTGTTGCTTGATTTTGTTAAATTTTTAATTATTTATGTTATATAACTTCTTGTTCTTTATTTTATTTAATTTTTCTTGTTTATTTTTATATTAAACTTTCAACATGTACTATCTATACGTATATGTAAAATAATAATCAAATCAAAAAATAATAATGTACATGTACATTGTATACTTTGTACAAGTATGGTGTGTACGGAAAAAAAAAAAATCCCTTCCAACAGGGTTACTTCTGGAAGGAAAACACTAAAAAAAAAAACAGGTACAACTAACCTAAAACAGATTTGTTCCTAATAAAGACATCTAAATCAGGAAGAAATTATTGATCAACCAATAAAGGAAGCCGTTTTCTTAATATTTTTCTTCCATGTCGAAACATAAAATAATAAGATATTTAAAATAATATTAGAAAAGTAGACGATAGCGATTACTAGAGCACGGCCATTAGAAGAACGTCAATACAAAAACAACAATAACAACCGACAATAAACTGGAGACTGACGATAACGGTGGCATTGCATGACCTGTCCGTTTAGTTTTAACTCTAAGCAGCTGTTTGAGAGTTATATTTTGAGCGGCATGATTTAGGCTTGTTTTTAAAAAAATATTTATTGATATTTACAACTGCTCCTATAATATTAAGTAAAAGGGCAATCCATTTTTCGTTTGTGATCACTAACCAAGAAAACTGCCGAACCGATCTATACCGAATTCTAACCACACTAAAATTATAAACTTATAAACTATAAATTATATATTTATAGTTTTTATAAAATTATAAAATTTTATATTCAATTAAATTATTAAAAAAGGTTTAAATATGTGGATCCCAGTTAATATTAAAAATCGACAGATATGTAGTTAGCACCATTCCGCAATATAGTTTACAATTGTAAAACTACTAAACCCATCTTATCTGTAAACTTTAACTACATCATCTTTATAGTTCTAGGAAGGTTTAGCAGTAATAAAACTTATATACAAGCTCATACCGGATTGATACTATAGCCAACCGTTTATCGTCCGTATTCAAAAAGCTTAACAGATACTACAAAAAATATAAAATCAAAATTAACAAAAAGCAAATCGACAGCAATAATTTTCCCAAAACGAAGACCTACACTAGACCACTATATATCCATAGAAGACTACCACATACCTTGGGCACAATCAGCAACATACTTTGGTGTAGAACTAGACCGATCCCTCACATTTGCAGGAAATGTGAGGGATCGGTCTAGTTTTTTTTTCTAGATTTTTAATATTAACTGGGATCCACATATTTAAACCTTTTTTAATAATTTAATTGAATATAAAATTTTATAATTTATCGGTTTTGTTATTGTTTTTTGTATTGACGTTCGGTCTAATAACCGTGCTCTAGTAATCGCTGTCGTCTACTTTTCTTAATATTATTTTAAAATATCTTATTTTTTTTTATGTTTCGACATGGAAGAAAAATATTAAGAAAAACGGCTTCCTTTATTGGTTGATCAATAATTTCTTCCTGATTTAGATGTCTTTATTAGGAACAAATCTGTTTTAGGTTAGTTGTACCAGTTTTTTTTTTAGTGTTTTCCTTCCAGCAGTAACCCTGTTGGAAGGGATTTTTTTTTTTTCCGTACACACCATACTTGTACAAAGTATACAATGTACATGTAATTATTATTTTTTGATTTGATTATTATTTTACATATACGTATAGATAGTACATGTGTTGAAAGTTTAATATAAAAATAAACAAGAAAAATGAAATAAAATAAAGAACAAGAAGTTATATAACATAAATAATTAAAAATTTAACAAAATCAAGCAACAAAGTTATGTAGAGAAAAATTTATATATATTTAGTGGGAAAATTTATATATAGGAAGGGAAGTATTCTTTGAAGCCCCTAGTTGTACCAGTTGAAGAAATAGCGATGTCGAAAATTGAAAATTTATGAAAAAAAAAAAAAAAAAAAAAAAATCACTGTTATATCTGTGAAAAACAAAACCAAAAACATTTTGAGCAACCTTTATTGGAGTTCTACTCATCATGTATAAGTAGACAAGCTGTAATTACAATGATATTCTTTTATATCATTGACATTACAACTTACCTAATTTAACAAGATGAGTTGGACAATGTGGGTTGCTCAAAATATTTATTTTATTGTGAACAAAAATGCTCTTATCTAGTTTTTCCCAAATGTTACAGATATAACCTTTTACTGTAAACATAATACTCCATGGTGACTAAATATAAATTATTAACACAAATAATTTGCATATATAAAAAAAAAAAAATTCACCACTAAAAATTGAGAGATAAAGTTGATTTTTAGGGGGGGGGGGGAAACCGACTTCAAGATTAAACCTAAATGTATAAACTTGCACTAACAAGTAAAAACTAATATTTTACTTGCTTCAAAACAAAGAGCATTAACTGACAGTCAACAAAATTATCGATACTTATATACTTACCCACAATTTATGATCAGTTATTTTTGGAATCGGTGGTCAACAAAACAAACAAAAATAACTGATCATAAATTGTATATATTGGTATATAAGTATCGATAATTTCATTGATTGTCGTTTGTTTCGAAGTAATTAAAATATTATTTTTTTACTTTTTAGTTCAAGTTTGTACATATAGGTTTAATCTTGAAGTCGGTTTTTTTTTTTTTTTTAAAATAAAAATTAACTTTATAATTATATTTCAGATTTTGTATCACTGTAAGGATATATAAAAAAGTTGAGACGAATGCTTTCGGAAAATTTAACATCCCTTGTTAATTAAGACGAACATTGTAACTTAATTGACGGCGGGGACTAAGCCTAGGAGGAATCTTAAGCAGCGGGCTGACCCGGAACAGAGCTGACTAACTGACACACTGGCAATTAACTGACGGATTAAGGACTTTATCGGCCGCCCTATAAGCAGGGGCCTCTATTCGCCATTTGTTATAGTCTTGTTTCTGTTTGGGGAATAATTATCTGAATTGGGCTAAACTCTACAAGTATGGCTGGCCGGACAGTTTTTATTCTTTTTATTCTTAGTACGGCTAAAGGGGGATTTTATATTGTTTTATATTAGTATATATTATATTGAGCTAGGAATTCACCATAGATAAAAAAAATAAAAAATAAAATAATCGACGAAGGACTAATTCCCAATCAAATACAAAAAAAAAAAAAAAAATAAAATAATGTTTTTTATTTGTTTATCTATTAATTAATATATATATATATATATATATATATATATATATATATATATATATATATATATATATATATAACAAAAAAACATACATCTATTGAGTTGTCACACTTGAAATGTCCGCTTTTTCTTTATAGAAGATTGAAGCGTTGCCTGTTGATTTCTAGCAAAATATTTACTATCTATAATAAACACTTGTTAATGTTCTATTTGCAAACTGTGTTTGTTTTTTTCCCAAGTAGGCATACAGATTTTAGTATATTTTTAACCGTGGCCATGGAAACACGCAATTTCGGAACGATTTTTTTTTGAAGAATCATCCATCGTTGGTTTACAAAATTTTCCTTAGGAGATACGACATTAGAAAATCTGCCCCGTGGACGGAAAAAAACAATTGATTCAACACCATACTGCCTAGAAACTGACATTAACAATGCATTTTCTGAATTCCTTTCATCACGTGACTCAATGTTTACAAAATATGGGATAGAAAACTTGGTAAGCCGTTGGCAGAAGTGTATCGAAAATGATGGTTAATACTTTAAATAAAAAATATGTTAGATTTGATATCAAATTTTTGTTTTCTTCCTGGTTCTAAAAACGGTTATTTTATGTGTGACAACCCAATAGTAAAAGTGATGATAACCTACATAATAACATTGCTTGTGAAGAAAACTACTCTTTGGAAGCGTTTTGTGATTTTCTTATAGCACTTCAATGAAAGTGCTATATGATAAGGTCTTGAGACCATCTTCTTTTCAGACACCTCGGAGGAGAAAAAAAAATACTGTCGTCATTTAATATATAAGAAACTTTTAATATTTTTCTAATAATAAAAAAAAAATTTATTAATTTAAATTCAGTTGGTGTGTTGATGCACTAATATAAAATATGTTCAGTTAGTATATACGAATACGTATTCCGTGTATACTTTCATAGGAAATACGAACTTATAACAGTTATTTTTATTCTTAATTATTAGTATTATCATCTTTAAAATTATATGATAATTCAATTAGCAGAATTAAGAATTATTGGCCTTCTAATATTTTCTAAAGGTAGCACTTTCATTAAAAATGGAAGGTCCCTAAGCCATTTGTTTTAAATACTGATTTATCGATAAATAGAACAAAATTAAAATTAAAACCAAAAATATGGAATCGCATACCAATGTAAAGATCATGAAAATATTTTGAACATATTTACAAATTATAATACACAAATATATTAGTGAAAATATTTAACTTATTTGTAATACTAATGAAATATTTAATCTATGAATGTTCTATTGTATAATATATCTGTTTATACTATGAAAGAAATCATACTTCTACTGTGTCGAGGCCATCTCCTTTTCAGTCGCAGTATATTAGAAAAAAAAATAGTAAAAAGTGAAACAGTAATAAAACTCAATTTCTCTCTGACAGGGTAAACCAATAGATCATGGATATATGTATCTGTAATCCACTGCTTCTGATGAGAAAATTGTCGTAAAATTTTCGATCCTAGCAACAGCAACTGAGCTAGGGGGAAAAGAAAAAAAAAAAAAAAAAAAAAAAAAAAAAAAAAAGTGACTTTTTTCATTCTAGCGAAAACTGTAACATAACAAAAAATATTTTCCTTTAAATTTCTGATAAAGGAAGTATTGTAAAGTTTTACAAGAAACACTTGTGAACAGAAAGAACACCAACAATACTAGAGCGTGTCAAAAGGTTACATTTTTGAGGGTGAAAAGTATGTTTCAAAATGTTTGCCAAGGGGTAGAAAAGAAAACGGTGAAAATGTGCATAAAATTTCCTCCCCCCTCCCCCCTTCCTCAACTCATAGTAGTGAGAACTTTTAGCATGTTGCACAAGAACACTCCATGGAACAGCTATACCGAAATCTGAATATACATATATAAGTTTTTTTTTCTTCTATCTTTGTTTGTTTTTAAGTTATTTTCATGATACTGTAAAAGGCTTAAATGAATGGATTTTTTTTTTCTTAGGATTTAGTTCATACTTCCTAGCTAATTGCTGTTTAAATGGTGAAAGCAATCCATGAGATTATTCCTGATGATGAGAAAACTGCTGTTTTAGAATGATTTCTGAATGTAAGGGGTGGATTTTTTTATTCTATTTTTTTTTTATTTGTTAAGTGTTTTTAATCCAGATTGGGTATAAGTTGCGAGTTAATCTGAGTTTATTGGAAACATTTCCTAACAACTCAGTTTCATTTTTCATTGCCTCTTAAAACTTTCTCCTGGCTTCAAACAGTCTTTTCATTCCGAATAACCTTTTTGGAAACTAACTTTTAATTTAAATTAGTACTATTGATTTAGATTGAATTGAATCTTTATAATCGATTTAATATATTATTTTATTATATTTTACTTCATTTAATTAAACACACACACACACACACACACACATATGCATTTAAAACACTCTTCTTTCATCATCTTCTTTCTCTCCATCCTGAAGCTCTCTAATTATACGGATGTCTTACAATGTATGTAATCTAATAATATTACAATAGCATAAATAATAGCATTATAATAGCATAAATTTGTTTATGATAATGTTTTAATTTTTGATTTTCGATCTTTATCTTTTTAATTCTCATTTGTCTGTTTGTTTTTTTTGTTTTGTTTTTCTTTGCAACTTTGCTTGTAATATTAACTCCTCCTATATTTTCTATTTAATTTTTCTATTTACCGTTTTTTTTACTTCTTTTTTTTTTCGTACTTGTTCTCTTACAAATTTGTATTCACTTTTATCTAGTTTTATTTTCAAAATATCTCGGTCTGTTATGATTTTACTTTATGTTATATAATGTTATTTATTAATAACAAAAAAGATTATATTCTTTTTATATATCTACGTTCCCATATACTCCAATCAGTGCATATGAAACAAATCTGTGGTACTTGGAAAAAGTCGGTCTAGGGAAAAATCTACATTTTTATTATATAAATAACGTTAGGGGAGGCGAGGTAGCTCAGTGGGTGAGGCACTTGACTACTAACCTCCCGGTCCCGGGTTCGAGACCGACTGGAGACAGAAAATTTATTTTCTGTTATTTCGGTTGTAGCTCGATTTCGAGGTCGGGAGACCCTCCCGGGTCACACCCAGCCTCTACAAAGTGGGTACACTCAAATGGGGAAAAATCTGGCGGTTGAGCGAGATTTAGGACAAATCTCCTCCTTTCACAACCGTTGGCCTAGTAACAGTACATCCTTATCCATGTACTGAACCCAAGACCCTTCATGGGCTGTTGTGGTACAGGTTTATTTATTTTATTTCATTAAAAAACGTTAGTTTTGGAGTCATGACTTTATTAAACTCACAAAGAAAAAACTTAAATCTGTAAAAGGCAAAAAGAGCAAACAATATTTTGTAAATATATTCTTGAATAATCACTCTTCGAATCTATGAAGGAACTTTTCAGTTGCAATTAGTTCCATTCATTTTATATAATTAAATAACATATAAACAAATATATATACAAATAATACATTTTTTAAAAAGAAATATCTTCGATTTGTTTGAGTATCTAAGAGATCTTTCTATAAAATATAAATTTGTTAATAAAATTTATGCTTTCGCCAAAAAGATTTTTGACGCGCTAGATTGCAATTCTGAACCACTTTGCGTTGAGAAAACGTCCAAGCAGTAGACCGAGACGTGGATGGGAAGATTTTGTCAGGGCTTATTTTGCGGATTTAGCTTTTGATGGTGTAGATAGAAGAGAGGTTTGCGTTCAAAGGTTGGTGGTGTTTTTTTGAAACCTTCGAGTACTCCAAGCCTTTGGCTATTATTATTACAAAAGCTAATGGATTTTTTTTTTTCTTAGGATTTAGTTCATACTTCCTAGCTAATTGCTGTTTAAATGGTGAAAGCAATCCATGAGATTATTCCTGATGATGAGAAAACTGCTAGAGTGTTTTAGAATGATTTCTGAATGTAAGGGGTAAGTTGCGGAGTTTTTTTTATTCTCTTTTTTTTTTAGTCTTTCCATTTGTTAACTTTTAATTTTTCAATCCAGATTGGGTTCATTAAAACATCATAAACTCGATTCATTAAAACATCATCAGAGTTTATATGATTGGTCAATTGATAATATCAGTGCTATACCAGAATACGGTACCTGAATTGATAACCTCTGTATTTTCAATTAACAAGGCCCTGAATGGGTGGAAATCCCGGGCGGGAGCTGTGGCGGTCCAGGATTAGCAGTTGGATTACCTTTAATAAGTGCCCTGTAACCTTCCAATAGTCCTTCCTTTATCCTTTGTCCTTTTGAGGGATGTTCAGTATTTACCATTTTAATTATACACTTTATTTTAATAATGACTCATATACATTTTATTTTATTTCTGTTTTATTTACTGTAGATATGTATATACTTCGTATCTTCTGATGATAATTTACTATCTGCTTCCTCTATTCTTGAATTAGGACAATTTGATAAGATGACCATGAGTTGTACGTTATTATATTATTTTACGATTCCCGGAACGGCGCGGAGTTTAATCGAGTTAACTGAAAACAATTAGTAATTTATCAAAAAGTAAATTTAATTATACATTTAACCTTTGAAACTTACACAAACTACTTCAACATTTACAAGACAAACGTTCAAAGCTCCCAATTAATTATAAAATACTTATTTACATGACTGTAATTATACCTATTTGTACGTTCGGAAGCTTAGGGGCTCCACTAAACCATCCAATTCATCTCGTATCCAATCTTTATGATCCAAAATCCTTCGAAAAATCCTCAATGCTGCTTACTTTGTTACCAATAAACTTATCCATAAAGATCTTAATGTTCGATATGTTGCTATCTTAGCCCAAATCAGATACCTTTTATAATAAGCTCCATAACCACTCAAATCCTCTAATTTCTCAACTTGCTTCCCATACCATTCCCGATAATCCTCCGAGGAGTTTAAAAAGAAGATGTCCCAGAGACCTTCTAGTGTAGAATTTTATTGAAGTGCTACTGATAAGTTCTTTTCAAGTTTTGACATGTTATTGTAATAGTTATCCCCACACTACCTTTGAAACTAAAACAATTTAAAGTAAAACAAATGATAATTAGTAAATCAACAAATCTTATGTTCACCTAGGGCACGTATTATTTCCTAATTCTGTTGAAATTTTTTATTCGAAGACTACAGTTCCTAAAACATACATCAAATTCAAAACATCAGCACTTTGCCATATATTTTTTATTTAAAAAAAAAAGTAGGGCAATGAATCACACATGCTGATACTGATCTAAGGAGACACAATCGTGAGGCTTCTAAGAGATATCAGGACCTAATGGACACTGAATGAAAGGGAATGTAAATGTGTTTTCCTTAAGGTTTTCTCACGACTGGTTGGCTTTTTTTCCTGTTCTTACTGTATAAAAAGTTAAAATGGGACTATTTTAAATATTAATCTGACCATTTAAACATAAAAATCTGGATCGGTTTTGAATGATTCAATGATTTTTAATGAGTTATGAGTATTTAATTTTAGACTATTTTCTACGTTATGTATTAGTTTCACTCCCTAGTCTTTGTTGAACTTATGGTTGTTTTTGATTGAAATGTTTATAGTTTATAATTATGATTTGTTTTTTTCTGATGCATTAATTCGTGATGCAAAAGTTCAAATAGATTTTATTGGTATGAATTCAAAATAAGATAGTATTATTTTTTCTTTTGTTTTTGTTTTCTGTATAGGTAGTATAAAAAATCAGTGAAATAACTTGATTTATGTAAATACAGATCTATGTTTTGAGTGACATGAGAGACAGCAGAAGCATGATACTGCTCTTCCTGTCTTCATTTTAATGTTTATAATTATCTCATCTGCATTGGACCGAAAGATGTCATTCTTGACGTTGAACAGGCCTTTGATCGGGTCTGGCATCCAAGGCTGCTTTAGAAACTTCGCTGATTCCTTCCATCCACTCACTTTCTCAACCTCTTCTCCTGTCTCTCAGATATAAGATTTAAAATTCTGATTCTGTATATTTATTACATTTTCCTAAGGCCGTTAGTGTTCCTCATGGTCTTGTCATAGGTCCCTTTGTGTATATTGTGTCTATAGCTGTAAAGCTAGCCCATCATAATAGTCCAACTCTTTTCTCAACGGTTTATTTTGTGTTTTGGGCGCTGAAATCGAATTTTGTAAATGAAAAAAGTTTAGCAACCACTAAAGTGGTTTAGTATCTTTTATAATTAATGACAAAGTTAAAAAAATCACAGAAACAAAAATCCTGAAGATGGAAATGAAAATCCTAAGTAGATGAAAAATTAGAATAAGTGGAGGAGTTATTCCACTGAAATTATATTAAGAATACCAACCTACATTTACATAAATTGAATTAAAACGAGTATTTTTTTTTTTTAGTAGTAAGAAAAAGATTATATGTGATACAGTCAGCATATCAGAAAGATACACATGTCCAAGTAAAAACTTTTTACGGTGTGTCTACGTTTCGACCTGCCTTGTAGTCTTTTCTTCAGGGCGACAGAACCCTTGTTTTTTGTTTAATTACCGACATCCTATCTCTCTCCACTTCATCTCTCCATTATCTAAAAACCATTAAATCGAATGATGTCGCATAAGCTTTGCCTTCGAGATATTAGTGTCTCCTCCTACCCAGCAGACCTCCTTTTTTGAGAAATATGTTAATGGTATCTTGTAGTAATGCTCGTACAAAGATTGCCAAATCTCTAGTTCGCAATCGAATGTTTTATTAAAAAAAAATATTAAGAAAAAAAAAATGTAAGCCTCTGTTGGCCGAATCCCGAGTGTATATTGAGATTTGTTTTTAATTTTCTTAGTATGTATTTGTTAATCTTTTCCAATTACTTTATTTTATCATTTTGACCTTATGGATTAATAAGAAAAAATTAATTATAAAAAATCAGCATTCTGCTTTTTATTAATTAATGTATTTAACATCTTATAACATCTATCTATCTATCTCGGTGCTGCAACCCGTTGCCGGGTCCGGGCCTCCGCCAGCAACTTCCGCCATTCGTCACGGTTTTGTGAAGCCACCATCCCAGTTGCGCAATCCCAGAATGCTCCAAGCGTCAGCCGCAACTCCATCCTTCCACCTACATCTCGGCCTTCCTCTTCTTCTTGTTCCATGAAGCGGTTCCTTCAATAGCTTCCCAGGTAATACTTCTTCGCCCATGCGAGCCGCATGTCCTGGCTACCTAAATCGGGCCAGTTTGATGACTTTCAGGACATTCTGTTCCGTAAATGAACCGTATATCTCCTGGTTTGTGCGTCTCCTCAGGAGTCTTATAACATGTTTTGGTAAATCTGTTTCTTATCTTTAGTTTAAATTTCTCAAATGATTCCAAGTAACAAATAAACATTATTATATAAAATTTTAACAAAAAAATAAATAATTTAATTTTTTCAGTTTTTCCACATTATCATATTTAAAATTTTTATTTTTATTTACTGTGATCATAAAATAGTCATATTTAAAAGTGTGTTACGCATAAAGATTGAAACTACAGGAGCTTCCTGAACCATGTTGTATGATGTTAAATATAGGTCTTAAATATATCGGTAGTAATGTATTTTTACATTACGATATAACATATCAATACAGAGTAGGATGCAGAATTTTGATGATCAATTTATAATTTATTTTTTTTACATTGATCCATGTGGTAAGAATTATAAAATTAAGTAATGAGGAAGCTTTAAATATTACATATTAAGAACAAAATTATTTGTGTAAAATATCTTCCATCATTCGTGCATTCTGATTTTGGAATTCATTACAAATTTCCATCCTGAAATAGACAATGAACTTTTCTATCAACTCTTTTAAATATCACTTATATATCCATCTCCTCAATTATTAATCTTTCGAACCTATGTGGAATGTAAATATGATAAGGACTAAAAAAACCGGAAGGTTTGATGCTGACACCACCAAACGTTGACTACAAACCTCCCTTTAACCCACTCCCTCAAAACCCAAATCCCCAAGATCAGTCTTGACGCAATCCTTCCATATCGGTTTACCCCTAGGCCGTTTAACAAATGGCTAAGAACTGATTACTTTATTTGAAATTCTATCATTGCTAAACCCAACGGCTTTACATGCTCATTTTAATCGTCGCACTGCGATTATCTGAACTAAATTTACTGAATTGTGAAGCCTTCTAAATTCCCCTGTTTATCATCTTTTTTTGCGCCAAATACGAGTATTCTACGCAGTAATTTATTTTCGAAAACTTTTAGACGTTGGTTCTCCCTTAACGTAAGCGGCCAGGTTTTGCATCCGTAGAGAACTGTTGGTGGTACAATAGACTTATATATCCTAATTTTTAAATTTCTGGTGAGTAAGGGAGAATTGAGCAGTTTTGTGACCGAAAAATAACAAGCATTACCGGATTTTAACCTTCACCTTATTTTCTTTTGAATTTCATTTTTCCTTGGTATTGTTAATCCTAGATATTTGGATTGCTGTGTTCAACTATAAAAGATTATTATTTTAAATTGTCACAGCCAAATTCGTTTCAGTAAGTAAGTATAAGTGTTAATTATTTGTTTAAGTTTTAGAAAAACCTATTTGGAGAAACGCTTCACAGATAGGCGGAACAGCTAAAAAGACACATATTAACAAACCCCAAATCTTCCAGGCAAAAACATTCAGGAAAATCACAAAAGTACCCTGTACGTAAGCAACATAACTTTACATACTGACCTACGCATGCCAACAGTTAACGAACGAATATGAACCTACTAGAAACGATTCTACGAAAACTTACATGAACATACTAACACACTTAAAAACGACATGGCCACAATGCATATCCCCGAGAACACCCAGAGAAGGCTAAAAAGGAGCTGGATGAGAAACCTCCTAGCACTTTTTTTATATATACTCTACTCTCACGATAAGCCACTTACCCTTGATACATTAACAGCAGCAGAAGATGATGATACAGCAATATTAATTAGAGATAAAGACCCCACCATTGCATCATTAACCCTTCAACACCACTTAACAATATTACAAGACTGGTTCAAAAATTGGAAAATAATACTAAATTACACCAAATCACAGCTCATTAGATTTACACTTAGACATAACTCTTGTCCACCAGTCTTCATCGAAAATCAACCCATACCTCAAACAAACGAAATTCTTTACTTAGGAATTATATTTGATAGAAGAATGACCTGGGGCCCACATTATACCTAAACTTACTTACTTAAACCCATATGGACATACGGCACACAAATATACGGGACTGCAAAAAATACGCACCTCAAAAATATACAGATATTCCAATCAAAAATAATGACTAATCCCGAAATCACCTTAGTACATTTCAAACCACACACTTCGCTCTGATTTAGAAGTACCCGCAGTAAAGGACGATTTCATAACAGACTTCATGGACATAACAACATCCTCATTAATGACATGGTCTCGACTTATATACTAGGAAATACTCTCAGAAGGCTTAAAAGAAGCTGGATGAGAGATTTGCTTAAATAAATCTGTTTAATTCATGCCAGGAGGAGTTAGGTACTGTTGAGTGCTAGTCTCCCACACGCTTATAAGGACTGTATTATTACAATAACATCAAATTCACTTATTGTTACTCCAATATCAATGAATGAAAAAATTGAAAGAGAAAAAATAAATAAAGACTGGAGGGTACCGCTGGGTTCTGCTCCCCCTTATGCCTTTCTCGCCATTTTCTTTCTCACAACAGATTCACTGATTGTCTAATTGTAATTGACATGTTTGAATACATATATAGAGTAAAAAAAAAAAAAAAAATTTTCACAGCTAGACAATAGTATTATAATTTATAATATAATACTATTCTTGGAAGGAGGATGTCCCTGAATTTTTTTTTTTATTCAATTGTATACAAAGTCTTTTCATGTTCTTAGTATGTATTTTTAACATTTTATTATGAGTTAATTTTATAATTATGAACTCATGAATTAATAGATTAAAAAAAATAGTACAATTATAGTAATTGCAATGACTTCCACTCTATTCGGTATATCACTCGGAATATGAGGTTTGGACGGTGCCAGAAATCTGTGCTTTATCGACGATTTTTTTTTTTTTTTTAATATTTTATTTATATATATTTTTGAAGTAAATGAATGATATATGTAAGAGGAAGAGACGAGGTATATAGGTATATATAGTTACTATACTATGTACTAGTAAGGTACTATTTACTACAGCGATGGAGGGAGGGGCCGGTAGGTGGGGAGCTGGCTATTGATCGAGAACCCAGTGCTCCCCCGGACTGTGGAGATGCAGCACCAGTGTGGACTGTGTTCAGCTCTCTCCGCCGTCTTCCGGAGGCTCGTCTGCATATCTTCGTCCAGGAGGGGGTCTCAAGAGAGCTACTGTCTTAGCCAGGTAGTCAAGGATATCATAATTATATATTATATATAACAGCATAACCATATGTACTTCTTAGCTGTATTGCCATAGCTGTGATAGGTCCTAACCTCGGCGGTGGTCAACACCTTCGGGCACAATATCATTTAATATTCAATAAGTAATAATTTTAAATAATATAAAAATAATTAAAAATTAAAGTCACAACACAATAATATAGCCCTAACAATCTCTCTCAGCATAATAAATATCCATTTATTAATATTCTAAAGTGACCTCCCTGTACGACAAAATCGTTTTATATTAATACACAATAAAATTAAATTAAATTAAAATTATCTGAATTAAACGAAAAAAAAAATTTACGAATCATATTTTTACACAACTAATTTTTAATTATTTCCGGATTTATTTAATTTTTTGTTTATACATCAAGGATGGGTATATATCATCACTCCATGGATTATAAAATCGTTTAATATGTAATAAATAATATAATAATAATTTTTTAATTTATCTGATATAAATAAAATATATGTCAAAACAAAAAAAAAATACTCCATATTTTTCTCTCTAATATTCATTCTGTGTCCTTCATATTTATAAATTGATTTATATTCTAAAGTTTTATTTTTTTATTATTTATTTTTTTTATTTGTTCCATAAAATGGTGGGTGTACACTAATTATTTTTAATTATATAGGATTGATATTAATTAAGGTCAGATTATTTAAAAACGTCTTATTAACTAAACGTCTTAGATGTAATATTATCTGAATCATTCATTTAGGGTAGGACTATATCACGACTTACCCTCCCAGTACGACAAAATCGTTTTATATTAATACACAATAAAATTAAATAAAACTAAAATTATCTGAATTTAACAAAAAAAAAATTTACGAATCATATTTTTACATACTTATGTAATAACTAAAAATTAACTGATCTTATTGATTTTATTTAATTTTTTTTTTAATTATTTAAGGGTACATATCATCCATCCCTGAATTATAAAATCGTTTAATATGTAATAAATAATATGATAGTCAATTTTAAATAATATAAATTTAGCTGATCTAAATAAAATACATATAAAAAAATAATCCATGTTTTTCTCCATAACTTTATTATTCATTCTTCATCTTTATAAATTGATTTATATTCTGAAGATTTTTAGAGATTTATTTTTTTTATTTTATTCCATAAAATAGTAGGTGTAGACTACTTATTTTTAACTATATACGATTGATATAAAAATATTTTAAAAAGTCTAAATATCTAAAACATTAAATGTAATATTATCTGAATCATTCATTTAGGGCGGGCATATTTCAAGACTCCCCCTCCCAGGTCGACAAAATCGTTTAATATGTAATACATAATAAAATTAAAATTATCTGAATTTAAAAAACAAAAAAATTAAATAAATTACGAGTCATATTTTTACATACTTCCTCAACATGATATAAGACTATTCATAAATTCTTGTTCTACTCCATTTTAAAGACAGGTGTTCACAATTAATTTTTAATTATTTCCGAATTGATTTGATTATTTTTTAAAAAATTAATTAAGGGTATATATCATCACTCCAAGAATTATAAAATCGTTTATTATGTAATAAATAATATGATAATAAATTTTGAATAATTTAAATTTATTTGATTTAAGTAGAATACATAACAAAAAGAAATATTTCTCTATAACTTTATTATTGAATCTGTGTTCTTCATTTTTATAAATTGATGTATATTCTAAAGTTTTATTTATTTATTTTTTTTTTGTTCCATAAAATGGTGGGTGTACACTAATTATTTTTAATTATATATGATTGATATTAATTATGGCCAGTATATTTAAAAATGTCTAAATATCTACAACATTAAATATTTAAATTTAATATTATTTGAATCATTCATGAAGGGCGGGCGTATATCACGACTCCCCTCACTTTACGACAAAATCGTTTAATTAAATTAAATTTATCTGAAATTAACAAAAAATAATTGTTTTTATTACGAATCATATTTTTACATACTTCTTCAACATATTGTATGCCTATTCATAAATTGATTAATATTCTTAAATGCGCTTATAATGTTTAAATATATATTTTCTTTTGTTCTATGTTATTTTATAGACATGTATACACTACTAATTTTTAGTTTTTTACGCATTGATGTTATTTATGAGACATTTATATAAATATATATATATTTATTAATAGTGGCTAGTGAGTCCCCCCTCTCCTTGGATAATAAAATCCATGGTTAATACATATGTATAAACATAATATAATCATAAATTAAACAAAATGAAATAAAAAATATCTGGTCTAAATAAAATTCATAACAAAAAAAAAAAAAATAAAGTAAAAAATAATGTTCAATATATGTTCTTCATCTTTATAAATTTATTTGTTAATCTAAAGTACTCTCATAATATTAAATTTTTGTTTTGTAAATTAGTGGGTGTATACAACTAACTTTCAATTATTTCGGGATTTATTTTATGGCCGAATTTTAAAAGCATCTAAACATCTAAATAATGTAATATCTCGGTGATATTTATTTAACAAACTGAAATTACTATTTATTTATTTTTTATTCATTTATTGCGGGCGAGTGTACATCACGACTCTCCCTCCCTGGACGATAAAGTCGTTTAATATGTAGTACGAAATAAAATGAAATACATAACAGACAGGTAGTCAAGGATATCATAATTATATATCATATATAACAGCATAGCTATATATAATTCTTAGCCGTATTGTCATAACTGTGATAGGTCTTAACCTCGTCGTTGGTCAACACCCTCGCTCATAAAATCATTTAATATTTAATAAGTTACAATTTTAAATAATATTATAATTATCTGAAAACAACATAAAAAAATCATGATTTATATTTTAATATACACTCTTGATACTCCCCTTCCTCAACTTAATATATATACCCATAAATTTATTAATATTCTAAATTGCTCTTTTAATGATAAAATATATATTTTTTCTATTGTTCTATTAAATGATAGGTGTACTCAACTAATTTTCAATTATTTCCGGATTGATTATTAAAAATTAACTGATCTAATTTAAATGCATTAAAGAAAAAAGTCACTATTAAGAGTTGTACTTAGTAATATTCCATTTCTCTTCTTCAATTTCATTAATATATATTTGAATCGATTTAATATTCTAAATTGCTGTTATAATGCTTTAAAAATATACATATTTTTCTTTTCTTATATAAAATGGTGGGCATACGCAAATATGTAATTTTAAATTATTTCCGGGTTGATTTTATTTATTAAATATATCGAAATAAGAGGGGCAAAATGTATCACGACTCCCCTTCCTGGATGATATTCCTTTGATATGGAATACATGATGTTACGATAAATTTGTTAATAATGTAAAATATATTGATAATGATGTCAAAGTATTTATTTCAAATAAAACATTTAAAAAAAAAATAACGTTAATTATTTGTTGATATAACCATATTAATTGTACCTTCTTTTTGAATTTCATATACATATATAAATTAATTGTATACTGATTATAATGTTGAAATACATTTTTATGTATTTTGTTATATAAATTGTTCAGCGTATACAACTAATTGTTAATTATTTCCGAATTGATTTTATTAATCTTCAATTTTTGTAAATCCCTCTCCATGGATGATAAAATCGTTTAATATGTAATATTAATTTAAATATGATTATTAATTATATTAATTTAATTATAATTTGATATTAAAATGATATTCCACTAATCCCTTTTGAACAGATCCGTTACCTAAGACTCTACTTGGACAAACGTCTAACTTGGAATCCACATACAAGACTAAAACGACAAGAAACTGCCCGTCGTTACAGACTACTTCAACATTTACTAGACAAACGATCAAAGCTCCTAATTAATTACAAAATACTCATTTACATGACTGGGATTAGACCTATTTGGACGTAAGGAGTTGAGCTTTGGGGGTCTACTTAACCATCCAATTCATCTCGTATCCAATCCTTACAATCCAAAATCCTTCAAAAAGTCCTGAATGCTCCTTACTTTTTGACCAATAAACTTATCCATAAAGATATTAATGTTCCATATGTTTCTGATTTAGCCCATACCAGATACCTATTCTTCCATAGTAAGCTCCATAACTACTCCAATCCACAAGTCTCCCAACTTGCTTCCTCCTCCATCCCTGATACTCCTCCGAGGCGTCTGAAAAGAAGATAGCCTAGGGACCTTTTAGTGTAGATTTTATTAGATTTTATTGCTACTAGTGAGTAGTTCTTCAAAAGTTATTTACATGCCATTGTATTCACTGTCAACACATTTACTTGTTGCATATTGTTTTGTACAGTTGTAAATATAAATAAATGAAAAAAATAAATCTAAATAAAATACTCTTTAAAAAAAACACAATTAACTTTTGTCTATTTAACCCTAATATTTAATGTGTTTTCTTCAATTTTATAAATATAAGTACACATTGATTTAATATTCTAAACTGCTCGATTAGTTTTTAAAAATATTATTTTTTCTTTTGTTCTACATCATTTCAAAGAGAAGTGTAAACAACTATTTTTTAATAATTTCCGGATTGATCTTATTTATAGGCAAAATATCTATAAAAACCTCTAAACATCTATAAAATCAAATATTTAAAATTAAATCACATATTTATCAAATGATCTCAACTTATTATTTGAACTATGTTTAAGGATATTTTTTTTCCATTCATGAAGGGTGGGTAGATATTATAACTCTCCCTCCTTGGACGGTAAATTCGTTTAATATGTAGAACAAAATAAAATAAAATAAATAACAAAACACCATACTTAGCCAAGTAGTCAGGATATCTTACTTGTTATAGGGGATACCTATAATTATAGGATGATTCCCTCTTAGGGTCGGAAACTAATTAGAGCAGTGTCTGATGTTGGGAGTGACCATAGGAACTGTGGGAAAGAGTTCTTCACTGAATTTGTAAAAACAGACTCATCTGTCCATAAAATTCACATTAAAAAGTGGTATTCTTCAATATCTGCATTCAAAAACGAACAATGAAATTGGACCTTATGTTCATTATTATTGGGTTTAAACATGACTCTAAAAAACATAAATTAACGGACTGATTTCACATGGTGGCGCTTCATTGACTGATAATTTTCCTTTTATTGATTTTCCTTTTTAAAATACAGAATTCACTAAGCTATTATCATGGTGTCTAAGTAAATTTCATTTGCCTGCCTAATGACAAACAACAACAATATTCAACATACAACGTATTATTTCGTTTTTAAAATTACATTTCTCCATAAAATTGACACGAAATCACTAATTTGATCATACCGTATGAAAGCTGGTTGATCATACCGTATGAAAGCTGGTTATTTTTTTTTTTTTTAGTTTTTATGAGATTTGCTGTTTTGTGGTTAGTTTTTTTTTCCGAAAAACAGTGAGCTTTAATGTATTAGTTATAGGAACTTTACTAAATAAGTTAAAGACGAGCTGTTCTTTAGGCCCCAATTTGTATAAATTCAAGGTTACACATGTTTTAGTCGTATAGGGAATTTAATTCTAAATCCGAAAATGGAGTCAAAATTTAAAAAATGATTGAGCAAAGTGGATATTTTTCAGTTTTTATGGCTAAAAACGTGGTTTCCTAAAAAACACCCATTGAAATTTAATATATCTGTAACGGATTGAAAAATAAAAGTGTAGTCATCGGCATTTTTCTTAATTTTTGTTCTAGTTCTACTCAATTTTTGTTTTTTACACTAAGAGGGAATCTCCTACCATACTTCTTACTGCCACATCTATGATTGCTATGATAGGCCCTAACCTTTTCGGTGGTAACACCCTCAGTCATGAAATTATTTAATATTAAATAATTTAAAATAAATTAAAAATTATCTTTACTATTAATAAGTCATTAGTGGCATAATAGGAGCATTGAGGATTTTACGAAGGAATTTGTGTTGTAAGGATTATATTCGAGAAGAATCGGAAGATTTAGTGGATGCCTAAGAGAAAACGTAATTTTATTTTTTCTCTGAAAAAGTAAACAAAAAAACAACTCAATTTCTCCCTGTTTGGAAAAAAAAACAATAGATCATGCATATGTCTGTCAATAATGTAAATAATCTACTGTTTTCTCCAATTTACATTTTCAATCGCAATAAATCAAATTACTGAAATTAAATTAACAATCAATAATTATTCGAAATAAAGTTGTTTTTTTCTCCATTCATGAAGAGTGGGTATATATTATGACTCTCCCTCCCTGGACGGTAAATTCGTTTAATTTGTAGAACAAAATAAAATAAATAACAGAACACCATACTTAGCCAAGTAGTCAGGATATCATACTTGTTATAGGGGATAGCTATAATTACTGGGTGATTCCCTCTTAGCTTTTTTGGCTAAAAACGTGGTTTCCTGAAAAAAAAAAAAAAAAAAAAAAAAAAAAAAAAAAAAAAAAAAAAAAAAAAAAAAAGAACCCTGAAATTATATTAACAATCAATAGTTATTCGAAATAAAGTTTAGAGAAAATAGTGGTTTTAATGGTGACTTTCTTCGTACAAATCAACATAACTCCTTAATGGTTGGTCCTGGCGACGAATGCTATAAAACAAAAATATTCTGCATTCAATTTCTGAAAAGGAAACAGTCGGCAAATTTCCGATCTGAGCAACACCAACTTTTTTGATTCAAACCAATATAGATCTTAAACGGTGGGCCCTATCAACAAATTTTAAATAACCAAAAATACTCTGCATTAAATTTCTGAAAAGGAAACTGTCGACAAATTTCCGATCTGAGCAACACCAGCAGTGCTATAACTTGTGAAATTATTACATTTTGACTGTAAGAAAATGTTACAGCAAAAAAGTACAGAGCCCCCAGTTAAAAGACATAACCATGTCAAAATATATTCTGTGAGTTAAACCGTTAAGATTAACAGCTTCGCTAAATAACAAAAAAGAAGTTAAGAGGATGCTGTTTCCACAGCCACACTTGATTGACGGATAGCGTAAAATGTCAATGCGGGCGATTCCCTTCCCTAATTACCTTGTTCTATCACTGATGTTTTACACCTGTAGAATACACGTAACTAGGGATCGTTATCGTAAGAAAAATATCGATATATCGTGTATAGAAACCCATCCCTATATGTTTGAGGTAAATGAACCTGTTGTCGACACATTTAACGACCTTCCTTCCTAATGATTCCACCTTGATGCCTATGGGATATATCATGTATCAACTGTGTTTAATATATATTTATTTTTATATCATTTATAGTAGAGATGCTAATTTTAAGTATAATTGTTGTTTACTACTAAAAAATTTACTGGATAAAATTGGACAAGGAGAAATAGTTTTTGAATCAAATATAGTCAAACTCACAGAAAGAAGCCAAACAGTATTATGAAAATACAAAATTTATTTATTTAATTTGAATCTATTCTCTAGCCAGCAGTCGCATTTTAGCACACTCTATAATAGTATTAATCCAAACTGGTACCATTCCTGTTTACATTAATATACAGCTAAATATTATTTTCACTAGAATTGTTGCACAGTTAAGAACTACAGGAAAACAAATAATAAAAATAACCACTCCAGATAAAATCACACAAATTAATTCTCAGGAAATCTGTATGGTTTGTAATATGAAAACTAAGGAAGACCTCGGACATATTCTTTATACTTGTCCAATTTATAATGGCCTGCGTGACATTTATTACCCTGGCATTGATTCAAATGACAGTTTTCAAATACTTATTCCGCAAAATGAAATAGAAACAAAAAAAACTGGCCTATTTATTTATGAATAGAATTAAAATCAGAAATTGTTTCACTGAGATAAAGCACTTTTAACTGTAAAATATCATGTATTTTTCTGAGATATGACATATATGTATTTGAAAGTAGGGATAGCCTAATATGTTCTTTGATAAAGTTTAAAGGTTTATTAATGACATAAAAAAATGTAAATTCTTTTATTAGGTATTTTTTTATTAATTAGATTGAAAAACTTTTATTTACTTCTTATTCTTTGTATTTAATTCTTAGTTATAATTAAAGTTCTTTGGTATATTATTTGATTTCTTATCTGTTTAGTATTATAATGTACATAATATTTGTTTAAATAGCAAGATTAATATTTCCAATAGTCCCATTTTAAATTTTTTTTCTAATAGGAATGCAAAAAAAACCAACCAGCCCTAGGGAAAACCGGAAAAATATACCCGATCTCTCTACTGACTTTTTCGCCTGTTCTATTTGAGTCTGCTCTAGGCTTTGATATCTATGAGGAATCCTATTTATTCCTTTAAAAAAAAAAGTTTAATATATATGTAATGTATGTTGCAAAGTGTTAATGTTTTGAAAATTTTCTGTTTCAGAACTGATGATGAATGTTTGATTTTCAAAACTAGTTAAAAAAAAATGAATTGCAATAGGCGTTGCAATTAATTCATAAATCCTAATCAAATTCTTTTTATTACAGATGTCTTTTCGATGGCAGTTCGGTTCTTCTAATCTGAAGCTCTTGACATTGTAGGCCTATTCTATCCGTTGTCTCAATCCGTCTAAATATACATTATTTTATTATATTAGGTTCCTACATTTTAATAATCAATAAATAATTAATTTTTTAAGAAGATTTTGAAATTAAAATATTGAAATCGACGTGAGTTCATAATATTTAGTCGCCTACACGTTCCGTGTAAATCACTACTCATTATTTTCTTTCCTCCTACTATCAATAAGGTGGTAATTAAAATAAATACTTATTTCCATATCTTTATAGCGTTATATATATAAAAAAAAATTAATTTGAATCGCAAATCTTTCACATTATGGCAATTATTTTAAAATGTTTTATTATTTCAGTGGGCCGAGTCGAAGGCACTTTTAAAGTCTATTATTCATTTTTATTAGCCATAATTCTAGTATTTATCTCCCTCAGAGATGATGAACGGTACTAAATCTTATATATTTTAGCAGAATTAACTCGTTAGTTACATTATATTATATATTTTTATGTATGAGTGGATTTTATTAATTTTATTTTGATAAATGTTTATTTAGTATTTTTTTATTTTCTCATTTTTTAAAAATTATCTTTCTCATCTTCTCTTATTAATAAGGGTTAATTGATAAAACGCAAGGGGCAGTTGCGTTCATTACGTCTTACGTTCAATGGGGTACATGCCTACTGTGATTTTTAATAAATTTTTGTCGGATATGCATCGTATAATGCAAAACTATAATAAATCATAATAATATAAAATGTTATAACTCTTTTAAATATTGTTTGCTTTTATCTAATCAATTTTGTTAAGAATCCTTATATTCTTCATATTAAGAACATTTTTGAAGTATATGGGAACATAAACGCAAAAAAAAAAAAAAATTAAAAATATCAGTTGGGTGGAATTCATGTCAGTATATTTTAAATATGCAAAGAAAAAGAAAAAAAATTGGACTTACGTAGTGATCTTCACGAGTCCACTAAACCATATGATTATCTCGTATACTGTATTTACAATCTCAAATCAAGCAATAAATTTTCAATGTTTCACTATTTACCTTTTAAAAAACAAACTTAAATTCGTCCCAAACTAGACATTTATTCATTCATCAATGTCATTCATTAGCTATCCCAATAATCTTTTATGACGTCTGAAAGGTAGGCCTCTGGAGCTTCTTATATAAAACGCTGATTGGAATGCTTCCAATGAGTATTCGCTTTACATTGACGTCAGGTTGTAAGCTATATTAAAATTTACTAGTTATATTTTTTATGCAACTGTGAATATATATCAATATATATACTTATGAATAAGAGTTCCAGTCTCTTGATTAGACTGAGACGTTTTTGTTTTACATGTGGGCCCTAGGTCATTCTTCTATCGAATGTAAGTTCTAAGTAATGAATTTCGTTGGTATGTGTTATGGGTTTATTTTCGATGAAGACAGGGGGACAAGAGTCTTGTCTAAAAAAGAAAAATATATACGAATGCCTTTTTATATGATTTCTTAAAATAATTAAACAATGAATTTCATACTAATTCATATGGAACATTAATGTATAGTTAGCATATTTTACGTATTGCTTATTGGACGACAATATTAATATAGCAATAATATTGTTATAGATAAGTTTATTTTTTTGACGAAATAGGGAGGATTGAAGTGGAACTCCAAGTCTCAGCTCCTTACGTCCAAAAAAGGTCTAATAAATGTCGTGTAAATATGTCTTTTGTAATTAATTGGAAGGATTTAGTCGTCTTCAATAGGGATAAATGGAATATTTTTAAAGGATACTGTAGGACAAGAAGTCATAGGTTTAAGATCCAAGTGTAACAGTTGTTTGATGAAATTTATTTTAATTTTCCAAGAAATGAAGAAAACAAAAATTTTCTTTAATTTTTAAATCCACTCCAGTCATTTATCCAATGACAACTAGGAGATATTGTGGTGATTTGAACTATAACAGCCATGTCAGGCTTGAGGGAGTTCATCGAGAATAAAATAAAAATTTAAAATATATAGAAGTATTGATTTCATGTATTTATTTATTTAAAAGATTTTTGGTCCCTGAAAAATCTGAATATATTCCCAATCCTGAGGATAATTTTGAACGAGCCGTAGATGTGGGACCGCGCTGCGAGCCGACCTCCTTCCCGAGGGCAGATTCAATTTGCCCCCGAACAAGAGCCTCTTTTCACTTTAATTCTCCTCATCCAACTCCCGGCACCAAGCGGAATCCCAGTTTTCCGATTCGATGTGATTTTAGCGATCGGTGAAGAGGAAGATATTAGGATGGGGTTCATTGACCGTATCCTTTGGGTCCTTCTCCCCCCTCCCTAACTGGGTCATGCTCTTTCCTTCTGCCTATTTGACCGAATTTCCTTCTTAAAGATATTTTTCCTTTATTAAATTCTTGAAATTTAATGCATTCATACTTGAAATCTGTCTAAAAAAAAAAAAAAAAAATGTAATAATATCAAACCGCTTTATTTTATATAAAAATGCATTAATTATACAGCCATGAAATATGCATTAAAAAGAGATATTTGTATTTCTCTATTTCTTTTTACTGTTAATATTCTAATTTTATATTATAAAAGCATATTCCGTCGCGGCTTCGCCCGCAGTCATACAGAAAGAACTTTTTTTTTTTTTAAGTCTTTTTTTGAAATTTACAACTGTATATAAAAATATAATACATCAAGTAAATATAATGATGATGATACAAATTACACGTCACTTGTTTTTAAAGCAAATACCGATTGGTAGCACTTATGAAGATTCTATACAATGAAGTACTATATTAGAAGGTCCCGAGGCCATCTTCTTTTCAGGCGCCTCGAAGGGTTATTTTGAATGGAGTGGGAAGCAAGTTGTGATACTAATGGATTTGAATGGCTATGGAGTTTGCTATGAAAGGATAGATATCTGGTATGAGCTATGTCAGAAACGTAAGGTATATTACTTTAGGGATAAGTTTGTTTGTGACGAAGTAAAGGGCATTTAGGATTTTTCTAAGGATTTTGGATTTTAAGGATTGGATAGATTAGTGGGTTCCCAAAGCTCAACTCCGTATGTCCAAATCGGTCTAATTACTGTTATGTTAATGAGTCTTTTGTAATTAAGTGGAAGGTTTGAACGTTTGTCAAGTAAATTAAAGTCGAAAACGACGGGCAGTTTATTGTCGTTTTAGTCTTGTATGTGGATTCCAAGTAAGACGTTTGTCGAGATTGAGTCTTTGGTAGCGGATCTATTCAACGGGTACCAGTGGAACACCATTAAAGGATACCGTAGGACAGGAAGTCGTAGGTTTACAGCGAAGGATAAAGGTAATTTGATGGTATTTGCTTGGATTTATTTTGATTCTCCATTTTTGACACCATTCATGAAGGTTTCTGATATGAGATTGGAGTGTCTGGAAAGCAATGAAGGGATCATTGTTTACTGATAGCACAAAAGTGTCATCAGCATACGTGGTAAGGATGGTGCTAGGATTTGTCGGGATGTCAGCTGTGTACACCGTGTAGGGGATTGGACCTAGGATACTTCCTTGAGAAATACCTGCTGATTAGGTAAAGAGATAGGAATAGGAAAAGTTATGATTAGCTTTAAAAGTTCTATCACTGAGTTATGAGCGGAGAATAAGGAAATACGTATCAGGTAGGAATTTACAAAGTTTGTAAAGCAGTGCCGGAACATAAAGAACTTAAATTATTTTAACTAATTATTGAATTCATTTGTTTATCAAAAAAAATCTTTTATTGAAGTATGGAATCTAGCATTATTTCTTTAATGATGTTTTCACGCATGGCAGTGATTTTTAACCTTGTTATAATTGCGTTGATTAGTTGTTGAAAGAGTACTTAAAAGCATAGACATCTAATTTGACAGAAATAATTTTAACGATCCATCTGGTTGGATTTTAATTTCTAACTATAAAAGTATATGACAATTTTGCAAACCTCGTTTATGTTACTCAAGACTTTACATTATTATCATTATTATACTAAAGTTTATCGTTATAAACTATGAACTATAAAGATGTAGTTAAAATTTGGTTATGTTGGGTTTCATAGTTTTACAATTGTAAACTCTATTGCAGAATGGCCACATATCGGTCGATTTTTAAACTGACTGGGATCCACATGTCGCTCCATATATTTATATTTTTTTTTATAACAATTTTTTTTCTTTTATTGAAATTCACAACTGTACAATATATATACATACATATACATCTAGTAGATGTGTCAAAACAATTACAATAATATGTAAAAATTTGAAAAGAACTACTCAATAGTAGCACTTCAACTAAAATTCTACACTAGTAGGTCTCTAGGCCATCTAATTTTTAGTCGCCTCGGAGGATTATCGGGAATGGAGTGAGTAGCAAGTTGAGCGACTAGAGGATTAGTGTGGTTGTGGAGTTTACTATGAAAGGATAGGTATCTGGTTTGGGCTAAATCAGCCCATATGGTACATTAAGTTTATAACAATTGAATTGAAAATATGTAAATTTTATCATAAATTACTAGCTCTAAATAACACCGTACCTTTGTAACCTCTCTCGAATGGTTCTCGCTACCTATCGGTCGATTATCAAACTTCACTGCGCACCGCATATTTATCGCTTTTTTGATGGTAATATAATTGAATGTCTTTACATTTTATTACTGCTAAACCTACTTTAAACTATGAAGATGATGTGGTTAAAATTTGGTAGAGGTTGGTTAAGTAGTTTTCGCGGTTGGTGAACACAAACGAAAAATGACTTTCCTTTTATTTGATAGTATAGATTTTATTTTATATCTTGTATATTTATAAATTTATTTTTTTAATAATAATTTATTTATTAAACGTCTCCAAAATTACCTACTGACTCTTCAAGGCTAGTTAAACTTAAAGATAAGAAGTCTCAATGCATTACATTCACACTACGATGTCCATCATTAAACTTAGGCAACAAACCAATCCCGTAGACTAACACAGTAAAATACTCGAGACTAACATTCGATGGTATGATAACATGCACCTCCTGTTAACCAGACGCGAGTTACTTGAAATAAGCGTCTACGACTAGATCCTCCCTGAAACTAAGACTAAATATATACACTTACTTACTAAAACCCATATGGACGTACGCATTAAAGATTAATAGTTCAGCTAAATAAACCCACATCTACAAAATAAAAACATTTAAATTACAAATATTACGACTAATTACACGTTCTCCATGGTACAAAAATGATAAAACACTGTATTCAGGTCTACATATACCCACTGTACTGTACCACATCAAAACAAAAAAAAAAACAAAAAAAAAATGGGGTCACCTGTGGTGTAGTGGTTAGCATAGCAACCCACTAAACCCAAGATCGCGGGTTCGCAGCCCGGCAGATGACCTTAGGATCTTTTAAAGGGAGTAAAAAATCCTTAGCTATGCCGTCTTTCGGAAGGGACGTAAAATGGGGGTCCCGAGCCTGTGCAATGTCAGGTACTCGTTAAAGATCCCTATCCTAATTATACCTGGATAGGCAAAATTTAGGACTCCAACCGTTGCATCGTCCGATTAGCCATAGCAGCATAAAGAGACGTTAAACGAAATAAACAAACAATTATAAAATATGGAAGTGTATGAAACTAATTAAAATGCTTTTGGTGGATATGTTGTCTACTATTAAATTAAAACAATACGTGTAAGCGTCCAGATTACTAAGTGATTAGTGATATAAACAAATTAGTGATTTAGGTATTTGTGAAATAAAATAAACAGTGAAAAGAGAGGTATGTTTTTCTTAATGTGCAGTTAAAATTGTTATCTACAGAAAACATAACAACATAATAGGAAGATAAGTATTAATGGGCACTTAAACCAGAGTTAAACTTTTAAAACCGCAATTTTAAGACGCCTTATATCATGTTGTTTTTGTTTTTTTTAAAATTTTGTAACCAACTATAGATGACATTGAAACCCATACCACTCCTTATTTGTTAGTAAAATCGCTGAACTTTTTCTCAGATCATTTCAACGCTCACAGGAACAGGCTTCTCTGCTGAATGAACCAAATAAAAATGGCATTGTCTACCTTGTGGATTGTAAGGATGTTTAAGAGTTATACAATCTACACTTTTGATGTCGGACTTAAATATTCCGTAGCAATCCCCGAATAACTCATACCTTTTTATATTGACGCAAGGATTTCAACCTTGTCCTTCAATGTGACAATTTTATGTTTACGTTGGGCCATTATAATATAGCCTTGCACTACTTTATGGAATTCTATGAAAAGAAAACAAAGACACGTGCCGGGGAAGGTAAAACGTGAATTGTATATTTATAACTTTTATATTGTATAACTCACACTGTAGTATCCCTCTCTTATCTTTCTCTCAATTAGACTACGGTTGTAATGTATGGTTCTCTCAAAGGCTCTCGATGGTTCTTAAGCATAGATTAAAACACACCATGAATTGTGTTATAAGGCTTGCCCTTTGAACTTCAATACGATTTCATGTTACCCATCTTTAACCGAGTTAAGTTGGATCTCTCCCTGGAAATACTTGGATTGGAAATACTGCCTTGTTACATATTTCTTCCAAGTTGCTTGAGGCATCACGTAAGCTTCAGGAGGACATTGATAACCACTGCGTAATTAAGAATAAGTTATATTTGAATCCAAAGAAAACTAATCCATCTTCATCGGTTCGAAACCCATCCTTAATGCCCTTCCTTACTATCCATTGCTTTACCTCAATAACCTTCCCATCTAGTTCCAAAACGCTATTAAAAAACAAGGAGTTACCTTCAATCAACACCTATCTTAAAACAACCATATCGCCTAAATTTCCAAAAAATCCATCATAATCCTTAAACAAATCTTTAGATTAAGAGATTACTTCCCCAAAATATCCGTCAACTTCTAGTGTTCCTTCTAATTTTCCCTTGCTTTGATTACGGTTACTTGGTTTATAGGGGCTGTCTGGTGATCTCGAGGTAAACCTGAGGAGACTGATGAACTGTTTCATTAGATTTATCTTCGGGATCCCTAGGCGGTCACACGTTACTTGCCGATATTCTGAGCTTGGGTGGCTTTTTCTTAAATTTCGACGCCAATACTTCCATGGTACTATCCTATTCCAATCTCTAAAATCCAAAAAACCTTCCTTTATTCTTGACCTATTAACTCTGCGTTCTTCTATTCTCCTCCTAAACACCAGATCCAAACCTTTTAACCTGTATACCCTCTCATATAAAAGTGCTTCCTTTGAAAAATCCTTTATCATTCGTGCTACATCCTTCTGGAATTCCTTACCAACTCATATTCGTAAAGCTTCTTTAAAAATAATTTAGTTTTACACCTTTTGGACAATCAATCTTCTGCAAATATGAAAATAATTAGGTAAATATTTAGAATTATTCTATATTTTTATATACCGTTGTATTTGATGTTATTATTTTTATTGTTTTTCTTTCGGCAATATATACTGAAGCATCTAAATTGTTAATTTAAGATATACGATGGTCAAAAGTGTAAATAAAAACTCTTCAATCATCATTTTGCTTTTTACAGATATTATTTATTTTCATCGGTTACTATGTTTTATAATAGAAAATTCATTCTTTTAATGTTGTTTATAATATTTACTCCTACATTATTCATTTTTGCAATATATTTCTTTTTTGTTTTACTTTGCTTCTTCTAGGGATGTGTCCTATTTCTAATGTGGATACTTGACTCCACCGATTCTTCAGAAAATAATCGGTATCGATGGTCCAAAGTCGATTACTTGGAACTGGTCTATACCGGCTACTTTGATGAATGTTTTGCGATACCTAATTAATGTAATAATTATTTAATTACACACTGTACATCGATTTCACTTCCTAAAAAAAAAAAGGATCTGTTACAAATGCTTTGTCTGGATCCGAATATAATAATAATACATAGTGTAAATATTTAGTGATTTATTTTGATTTTTGTGAAAGGTCTAATTCTATTTTTGTTTGTTTGAACATCTTATTATTAATTGTCCGATCTATATTTTTAATTTATATATTATATCAGCATATTTCGTTCCTATTTTGTTTGGTATCAGTTTTGTAATTAACTGTATTCTTTAATGTTTTATTTATATAGATTACGTCTTTAATTTTTCTGTTATGAGTTTTTATCTAATAATCTAGTATTTCTACCTATTCAAAATAAAAAATATTACCTAACTTTTGTGTGTGGTCTAATAATAATTTTTTTGTTTTTATCTGTTTTGCTTATATGTACCGTCATTTTTATATGACTCGATATATTAATGTGATCGAATTGTTTTAAATAAATAACAACGGTGAACCGAGCCGTATGTATTTACATCCCGAGGGATTTCAGCTCAACTCTACAACAATCGACGTGTTGTTCCATCCTTTACGGACTCTATTTCTCTTCAAGCGTTCTAACGAGTACATTATGGTAATTTAGATCATTTTATAAAATTTTTTTTTGTAATACCGTTTTTCATTATATGCCATTTTATTTCTGTATTTTTTTCATTTATTATATTTATTTATTTTTTTTAATATACATTTATTGAAATTTACAACTGTAAAGAATATATACATCAAGTAAATGTATTGACAACAATTATAATAACATGTTAAAACTTGAAAAGAACTACTCATCAGTAGCACTTTATTAAAACTTTTACACTAAAAGGTCTCTCTCTAGGCCATCTGCGTTTCAGACGCCTCGTAGGATTATCAGGAATGGAGTAGAAAGCAAGTTGAGTAAGTAACGGATTTGAGTGAGGAGCTTACTATGAAAGGATAGGTATCTGGTATGGGCTAAATCATTATTCTATTTTACCTTATACACTACACTCCGGTGCTGGTTAGTTACCCTAGCTAACTTTTAATTTCTTTTTCTTTTTTTTTTTCTTCCCTTTTCGAAGTCTCTAACGTGAGACAGATTGGATGATAAAACATGCTTTTATTTTTAATAACAGACCAATTTTTCATTGTACTCTTGTGTTATTTGGAAGGGATTTTTGTTACCACAAAATGAACACAAATATGATTAAAAACAAGAATCAACTCAAATAAGAATTTTTAAAATGATTTTGTGTATTGCCTAGACTGTAAATTAACTTATATAAGTTATTTATTTATATATTGAATAAATATTGTTTTTGTTTTTTATTTCAATAAATCTGATTGTCTCTTGTTATTCGATTATGCTTTGCAATAGTAATTTATTTCTAAATCTAGGTTTGGTACCGAGAATCGAGAATCTAAAAATTACCTACACAACACTATTTTCTTCTATGTTATCTTATAAGGCAAATCTGTATTTGCTTTTATTTATCCTGTTTTATTGCTAAAATCTCTAGATATGAATTTACATTCGTTTATCTGATGTCATTCTTAAGGGACATTGTCTCAAAATAAAGTTTTATTTTTCTTCTATTCTATTCTACATTATTTATATTAAACGAGTACGTAAACATATAGTATATCCATCATAATGATACTTCAAAATACTTATCCTTTATATATGTCCCTTATATCTTTTGAACTCGTATCCCTGAGGAATTGTATCCTTAAAAAGTGCGCCTTAGGCAGCCCTTACAATATTTACCTTTAATACCTAACAGGAGCTGACGAAGGACTACCAATTACAGCATTGCAATCGATAGTGACTCTCTCTGATTGCTGTCATCGCGAGGGGGGGGGGGGGGGGGGGGGGGGAGGTCGTTAGTGTACCTGTACCTTCTGCCTGTCTAGTGGTTCAATTGTGAAGGGATCTTCAGATCGGGGTTTTTCAATCAAGATAACTACCTGGTTCCGATCATTAAATTCATTCCTCTAATAAAAATAAACCTGTATTTTTTTTTATTTAACTTTATTTTTAATCCACAACTGTCTTCAAGCTTAAGAAAATTTGCTGAATACATAATTAATAAGAAATGCGAGTTGTCGACTATGTGAGATATATACACTGTTTGACAAAAAATAAAAAAATTCTCTTATTTTTGTTCTCCTCTTTCACACGGTAAAATTGTTTCCATTCGAAACTTACTAAATGCCGTTATAACGTAGGTTTCCCTATTATCCAAATATGTCGTTGAAGAAAATGTTTTTATTTAACAGGAAAACATATGAAACTATGATTGAAAAATTGTTAGGTATATATTTTTTTTTAAATTTAATTTTTTGAGGGCTACTGATGAGTAGTTCTCTTCAAGTTTCGCATGGTATTGTAATCATAATCCAATCATTACTAGATGTATGTATATATTTTATACAGTTGTAAATTTCAATAAATGGATATAAAAAAAAAAAAAAAAATTTAATTTTCTTCTTCTTCTGCGATCTTCCCTTAGATGGCCAGGACGGGGGTCAAGATGAGGAATTCAGTGGTCCTCTTAAGGTCCTCCAGGTCACCATGGAGCTGTACTTACTAAATGTGTATATAATTCCGTTCCTAGGATTTCTGCTTCAATGTTTAGGTGTTCATCCTGTGGAGATATTTCTTTAGCTAGGAGCGAGATTCGTACCATGGTTAGAAAACCTCCCTCCTTATTTCGACCGAGGCGGTCTTTCCTGAAGGTCTCATAGCCTCTCACACTAAATCGTAGGTTGGGATTAAGATAGGTCTCCTGTATACAGATTACATCCACTGCCTCTTCATGGATTCTGTTCATGAGGTTTAGTTTTTTTTTTTCAGCAATCCCTCTGCATTCCACTGCATAATTCGGAGGTTCTTCTTTTCAGTTTTTTTTTATCAGTAAAGCCAGTAGCCAAGGTCCCTATTCCAGTCCTGACTCCACGACCGGAAGGGAGTTTACCACCAGTTGCTCTGAAACGACCCCTCCGAGTAGGGCCTGATGCTCTACATGCCTGGCGGGAATTCACAAGAGAAGCACCTCGTTCTGTAACATTTTGTCCATTTGCGGCCATAAAGGGAGGTGAGTGCGCTATTTTTCATCTGCCACTGATGAGTGATGAGACTATTTTCACCTTGCGGTTGAACTCTTCCGACTTTAGCGGTATTTGAAGGGTGAGGTCCCATCGCAGTTCTCCAGTCGTATCGCTGGACTCCAACTCCGCCAGAAGATATCTGTTCATGGGCCCAACCAACTCTTACTGTGTTCGGCCCCATGTCAGTACTGGTGATGCTACTGCCCATCACCAGAGATGTTTTTTATGACCTCCCGGTCGAGATCCGCCGTGTTTGGTAAAAGCAGGGTCACTTCGAGCAGGATGCGACTCAGGTCGCGCACGGATGGTCTTGAGAAGAGTGGAGGTTCTCCACAGCTTTCCCCTTGGTTTAGAGGAGGACCAGTCCTCTAGGTCGACCCTAGGTAAAGGTGCTATCTCTCCCCAATCTCTTATTCCATTTTGACAGTCGCCCTTCATATAAAACATGAGGGTGACCATTTGCCATCTTCTCCTGATATTAAAGAGGTTTTTTTTTTTTTTTTTTTTTTAAAACTTAAAATTGAAGTAGACAAAATTTATTTTTGACGAAACAACTACCTATTTAGCCTAACCGGCTTAAAAGCTGTTCCTAACAAAGAACGAACACAAAATGAAAAAAAAAAGAAAGTTGTATGTATTTATATATAGGGTAAACCAAACAGCTATTGACACCCTTAAGGAAATATTCATACTAAAATTATAGAAAGAATAGTCCAATAAAGTTGAAATTTGGAGTCATTTTTCCTTACTTACTATACTTTAAGCTAAGAAAGTTCACACCAAACAATATTCCTGGAATGTATTTTACAATATAGTGACAAGAACTAATCTATAATCAGTTATTGACACACTATGGAAATCTTTTAAAATAAGGACAGAATTGAAAATAAGTACTTTTATGTGGTTGAGTTGTAACATTTAAAAGGAGTTTTATGATTTTGTTTTTTTAGCTAAATTTTATTTTTTCTAGTTTTTAAAATAGGATATCAATAACTGTCTGGTTTACCCTAATAGGATGATAAATACTAATTTTAAGTTAGATGTCTTGAAAGTTTCATTTAAAAGAAAAAGTAATTATAATAGACAATAAAAGTAAACAGTTTTTTCGTTTTCATAAAAAGAAAAAAAATGGAGCCTTTGTGTGTATTCAACACATGCTACAAAATATTATGTCAACCTCCTGTTATTTATGTAGCATAGTTATATTCCATGGTAACAAATATAAAATTTTTATTTAGAATCCAAAACAATATATGAAATAATGTATTTGTACATTTATATATAAAGATTTCATATTCTGTCTTCTTTCAGTGTATAGGAAATTTTATCTTCTTTGTAAAGAATTGTCATTTTTAGAAAATGCATTGTTTTACATATATGTAAAAAAAAAAAAAAAAAATGAAAAATCAGTTGCGAGAATTAGTGATTTTTCTAATAAAGTGGATATCTTATAAGGGAGTTAATATAAATTTTCGCTCAGTATTTCAAAATTATAAACCGTTAAAAAAAAAATTCTTTTAAATTCTTGTATTTCGAATTCGCTTGTTTTATGCACTCACTATCCGGGCTATTAAAAATTCTCACCTGGTTCTTAAATTTAAGCAATAAATATTTCATTTTTTAAATATATATATACAACTCTCTTATACATAATTGGGTAATAGGTTTTATTTATAATAGAGAAATGGCTAAGATTTTACTTTATTTACAGGCCATAAAACAAGACCAATATAATGAAATATATAACAACAATGCCTTACCACCCAAAATTTATGGTCTTCCAAAAATACACATACATCCCAATTAAACCTATAGTGTCATTTTTAAACTTTGCAACATTTGGGTTATCTAAATTCATATCGGGGATTTTAAAAAAAGCAAAAATTGATAATATTTGAAACGTGAAAGATTTCGTCGAAAAATGACGGTCTAAAAGAGATGGGAACATATTACGAATTTCACGTCCGTCCCAAAAACTTTATTTGTAAACGCAATAGAGCTCTGCTTAGAACATTCATATATTGCGTACAAACATGTTTTTTTTTTGTTTTGTTTTTTAACAAATAATGGGGCGTCCAATGAGGCTTACCTATATAAGTGAGTGGAATTCGTTATGGATGACCTCATTGATGATGTCATGAAAGAGATTCCATTCAGGATTTAATTTTTGAAAAAAATATTTATAATACATAAGACCTATTACCCAATTATATATAAGAGGGTTGTACAAATATTTTCGAAAGGTCGACTAAGTAGAATTTTGATTTATATATATATATATATATATATATATATATATATATATATATATATATATATATATATATATATATATATATAATTTCTTACTGTTACTATAAATGTTTAGTAAGGTTCTTGAGGTTCAGTCATAAAATAAAAAATCAACTATTTTGGCGACGTTTCGAGACTATATTGTTCTCATAATCATGCCCTGCATCTTAGTAGGAATGTCCTAGTGTTCTTCACGCTTGCTAATTTCCTGTTGGCTTTCTGGAGTTCCTTCATCACTGTAACTGCTTCAGGACCGTGGGTTGTCTTAATATGTTCATAAAATCCCATTTTTCCACTATAGATATTTTCCAGTATTGACTCGATATGTAAATATGGATAAATTTCTTGACTGTTACTATTAAATGTTTAGTAAGGTTCTTGAGGTTCAGTCATAAAATAAAAAAATCAACTATTTTGGCGACGTTTCGAGACTATATTGTTCTCATAATCATGCCCTGCATCTTGGTAGGAATGTCCTAGTGTTCTTCACGCTTGCTAATTTCCTGTTGGCTTTCTGGAGTTCCTTCATCACTGTAACTGCTTCAGGACCGTGGGTTGTCTTAATATGTTCATAAAATCCCATTTTTCCACTATAAATATTTTCCAGTATTGACTCGATATGTAAATATGGATAAATTTCTTGACTGTTACTATTAAATGTTTAGTAAGGTTCTTGAGGTTCAGTCATAAAATAAAAAATCAACTATTTTGGCGACGTTTCGAGACTATATTGTTCTCATAATCATGCCCTGCATCTTGGTAGGAATGTCCTAGTGTTCTTCACGCTTGCTAATTTCCTGTTGGCTTTCTGGAGTTCCTTCATCACTGTAACTGCTTCAGGACCGTGGGTTGTCTTAATATGTTCATAAAATCCCATTTTTCTACTATAGATATTTTCCAGTATTGACTCGATATGTAAATATGGATAAATTTCTTGACTGTTACTATTAAATGTTTAGTAAGGTTCTTGAGGTTCAGTCATAAAATAAAAAATCAACTATTTTGGCGACGTTTCGAGACTATATTGTTCTCATAATCATGCCCTGCATCTTAGTAGGAATGTCCTAGTGTTCTTCACGCTTGCTAATTTCCTGTTGGCTTTCTGGAGTTCCTTCATCACTGTAACTGCTTCAGGACCGTGGGTTGTCTTAATATGTTCATAAAATCCCATTTTTCCACTATAGATATTTTCCAGTATTGACTCGATATGTAAATATGGATAAATTTCTTGACTGTTACTATTAAATGTTTAGTAAGGTTCTTGAGGTTCAGTCATAAAATAAAAGCGTGAAGAACACTAGGACATTCCTATATATATATATATATATATCGCCAAATATATATATATATATATATATATATATATATATTTCTTTCTTTCTTTATTGGCGCGACAGACGAACCATCTTCTCTTCGGTCTTCCACGAGATCTCACTCCATTCGGTCTATCCCAGAACAATTTAAATATACAATTTAAATTTATACATATATATATATATATATATATATATATATATATATATATATATATATATGTATCGTTATTTAAAGGAGTGACCTATAATTCTGTGATCACATTTTAAAGACGATAGTAGAATATAATAAATTAAACAATATAAATGGAGTTAGTTGAACTGTTCCATTCATTCCATTGACAGAGGGTGCACTGCCCCTGCAGTGGTGAGTGGATACTGTTCATTAAGGCTGCGGGGTAGTGCGGGTGTAGCATCACCAACGCCTCTCTCTATTTGGTATACCGTTCTTCATTATTTAAGGATAGTACTTTGTAATATGTTTATATTATCAATCATAATTACATATTACATTATTAGCGTTCTGACGGTACTGAAATTGTTCTATTCGCTATACCTTTACCGTTACCAACCAATTGATTCTCGATTTCCTGTGCGATACTTAGGTTTAAAAATAAATTTCTATTACAAAAAATAAGTCACATGAAAAGTAAAAAAGTAAAACGAATGAATTTAAGGAGGAAAAACAATATTAATCGAAGAAATAAATTATTAAATCGAAAGTAGCTATAAGTATAAAGTATATTTTCGAGAACGCATTATATATTTTGGTAAATACCATTCAATTTTTGAATTATTATATAAGGAGAGAAACATTCCAAAGGCTTCTGGATTTCATTTATTTATTATGGAATCGGTAAATTAATCCTAATTAATAGTGGACATACATTTCAGTCTTTTGTTAACGCTTTGGGGGTTTAGTTTCACATGTGGACCCCATGTCATTCTTCGGTCAAAAATCATATAATATGTATAATTATATAATATATTATATCAAGTCATATGTATTGAATAGTGTTAGCATTTTTAATGGTAACATTGTTAATATAAACTGGGGGACAGGTATCATTTGAAGCTTAAATATGTAGTACTGTTGTCGTTGATTATATATTTTTTTAAATTTTTTAAACCAGTCTTGTAATTATTGTAATTTAGGAGAGTCAGTGAAACCTGATTGATGTTTGAGCCGCTGGAAATTGGAAATGGGTAGTAATAAAGATTCACAACTCTATTCAGATGATCTAATGCATTGGCAGCAATATATTGAGAGAATTGTTGCTTAAGTTAACGTAGTATATAAAATGTTTTCTAATCGATTTTTTGATATATTTTTTTTTTTTTTTTTTTTTAGGAAATTAGGAATGAGAAATGTGTATTAGGGTCAGTTATTGACACCCTTAATCAATATTCATAATATAATTATTGAATGGATAGTTAAATAAAGTTGAAATTTATTAAGTTATTTTTCCTTAGTTTCTATACTTTAAGGTAAACAAGAAAGTTCACACTAAACGTTATTACTAGAGTGTATTTTACAAGATAGTGACAATAAATAATGTAAAATGAGATATTGACATCTTAACGATATTTTTTGAAGTATGGATAGAACTGGAAGTATTTTAACATAGTTGAGTAGTAGGATTTAAAAGGAATTATATTATTTGTTATAAATTGTTATTATTTTTTTTTTTAATTGTATTTCTAAGTTAGGGTGTTTGTATAGTACGATTACTTATTGTACTTGATTATAGTAAATCGTAGTTTCGTCAAATTGAAAATTTAAAAAAAAAAAATAGTATTTTGATTTATAACATTGAAATTTACATCATACTTTTTATATGTTAGCTATCCTTTAATTTAGTAAATTTGTGATTACTGTCAACTATGAAGCACCAATGCCATGCTGACCGAATGCCATGTGTTCAAAGCGGGTGCAATACCTTTGCGATATCACATAGAACAGTGGAACCAATAGGTAGCAGCAGAAGGACAAAGCAGAGAACCCAATCAAAGAGATAGGTGAGATGGGGGGGGGGGGGGGGGGGGGGGGGGCGGCTGGCCAATAAGATAATGCCCCCTGCCCTTCCCCTCCCCCCTCCTCCTCCTTACCTCCTCACCTGTCCTCTCTTCTAATTAACCTGTCCTCTATCGCTCCACTATCGCTCCGGTCGCTATTGCGGCTTCACGTCAGTTATACTCAACAAATCATACTTGAATAAATTCAAATAGATGAATGTTTGGAAGCGATATATTATATCTATTCCAGGTAATAACACTATATAATAACAAGTGTGATATACTTCAGAAATGAATGGAATAAATATAGAATGAAAACTTTATTCCGAAACAACTTCCCTTAAGAATAATATTACAAAAATTAAAATCATATCGGGCCTAGAGATTTTAAAAATAAAACAAGGTAAATATTTTTTTTTTTTTTTTTAATATTTGAATTGTCTTATTCAATCAATCTATATTTTATTTATTTGCAAAAGACATTTCTTGTACAAATAACATACGAAATAAAACAATTCTTTTTTTGTCTAGGACTTTGTATAAATAAGATTAAATTATATTAGTACCAGAAACATATTTTAAATATAGAAATAGTTTAAACACTTTTACATTAAAAAGAAAATAATTATCAACTTAATAACAAGCTCAATGCAATAACAAGGTATACAGCCTTACAGCTTCCCACCAAGTCATATTTAGTTATTATTACCTTTAATTAATGATTAAGAGAATTATTGACCTAATGATTCAGAAAAGATCCATAATAAGACCATAGTTAGAACCCTATACCAGTATAATTTAAATATAATATTTTTGAATGCTATCTACATTTAAAGATTTCCTCTGTAGTCAATGATTCAGAAATGTATGCACCTAAGACTTTGTTTCTCTGTTCTTCAAATTTGATGCACTGAGTAAGAAAAAAGCTCAAGGAATCCGACACCAATCTAGCACAGGCCATGCAGGCTTCGCTGGATTTCATAATTAGTGTTGTCTCCTTTATAAACACCTTTAGATAACCCGCGCTTGAGACTCTTAGGCGACTCACAACTCTGATTTTCTTAAAATTCGTCTGAAACTGCATGTAATCTTCCGGGCTTGCTGTAAGATCACTTGTTTTATTGAATAGATACTACAAGCTGCCTCTTAAAGGGCAATGAATAATATGGATGATAAAGAATTCATTTATACTATATGTACAATTAAATTAAATGAAAAAAAAAAATTCTTTAACTATAGAAGATATTTATATAAAATAAAAGTATAAACGATATAAAGGAGCAGAAAAAACAAGCATTAAAAAAAAATTAAATTAATTTAAAAACACAATCTCACTATATATACAATGTACATAAACATCCCAGGGAAACCCCAGACCAAGTCCCCCAACTTATTGGGAGGGCAAGCCAGGCCCACAGTGATCCCAACACTGTTCTCCCAGCCGCATTACCAGTGTGAGGATCTATTGGGAGCTGAAAGATAGCACCACAGTCGCTCAGGACTTGAGTGCAGAAGCTGGTCATTGCCAGAACTCCAGTAGTATATATTTATTCAAATAGGTCTCGGGCCATTGCCGTTCTAATCTGTGAGGAGGTTCATAAGGATGTGTGGAGCTGGATAATGAATGACAAATAAAAGTAAATACAAATTATTTTCACTTAAGGTACGTTTCCCATGTGATAAATATTTTTGAAATTATTATAGATTAATGCTTTTTTGTAAAGGAGGCGCGGTAGCTCAGTGGGTAAGGCACTTGACTATCATGCTCCTGGGCATATGCTCGAATCCGACTGAAGGGAAGTTTAATAGTTAAATCGTTTTAAATATGATTAGATTTCTAGTAAAATAAAAAAAAAAAAAAATCAAACCAGCAAAGCTGAATCACTAACTCCTACTACTTTATTTCTTGGATAGTAATTGTTTTTATTATTTAACATTAATTTTGATTTTCTTAATTTTCTTATGCACTACTCTGTATTTACAATTATTTTTAAAATAGTCACTATCGGTATCCATAACTATAACTATAATAAATATAGTACTATAATATAACTATAATAAATCCATCGATTTTTTGTTATTGGTATCATAATTGATAATTTTGAGTATCAACACATTTCTAATTATAACTGACATAAATAAAAAAAATAGTAATTATAAATAATTATAAGTGAAAAAAAAAACACCTGATGTATGCCTCATATACACTTTGCCAGCCAAATATCGATCTTATTCACAAACCTGACCTGCTGCTATGAGATAAATGTATTAATGTGTTTTTGAATTATCTAAAGATTTTTCATCTTTTATATAATCCATTTTATAAAGTTTATTGATTTCATTATTCAAGAGATCAAAGGATAAAATTTAATTGAACTTATTTCCATGTTTCTCTAGCTTAGCCGAGGATCGTTACATGACTAAGAGCATTTACTGGGAATTGTGTGACTACCTCAAGTTCCCAGGTCCTTCCTCCCCCTTCCTCCCAAGCCATCAAATTATTAATTATTCTGTTTTGTTCCTTTTTTAGGAAGTGCTCAGGATATCAGTTTTATCCAAATATTACACATTGACCTTAGGACTCTGATATTTAATATACAACCATTCTTAAAACATAAATAATTGACTTTGTTATTTTCCGTAATATTTTCCAGATAATCCTATGGAAATAATGTGTGATATAGTGTGAGCCGATGAAAAGTGGGGGGCAGGGGTGATAAATCCCCGAGGCCCTGGCTAAGGTGACCACTGTTGGGGTGGGGGGAGGGTTTAGGGTGCCTGGGCAATGCATTCGCCCCGAGGTCCAGGTGATACAGAATTATTTCTCTCTCTCTCTCTCTCCCTCAAAAGAGGATGCTCATATTTACTCCTTCCTCCCCCCCCCCTCTCCCTCCCTCCCTCTCTCTCTCTCTCTCTCTCTCTCTCTCTCTCTCTCTCTCTCTCTCTCTCTCTCTCTCTCTCTCTCTCTCTCTCTCTCTCTCTCCCGGAAAACCATTATCATTTTTATTATGGAATTCATTGTATCAAAAATACTTCCCTTTAACTTCCTTCATATATATATATATATATCATCATATGGAAAAAATGGCGGAAAGCAATAGCTATCAACTTGATACTGTGTTTGAAAATTTAACAAATATTTCCAAGTTCCGATGCTTAAGAAGCGACCTAAAGGATGATTTATTTAGAGCAGTAGATCGCTTACGCGACGTAAATTTTACTTCTTCGCTTTTAAATCCATCTCAAAATACTGCTAATCGACAAATTAACCTTATCCCAACATATTCACAAATTGTAAAACCAAATCGAAAATCATTATCAAATAGCTCGTTTAACCTAATTGTTAAAAGTAAATCTAAAAAAGACCCAGAAGAATTAAAGAAATATTTCAAAAATATCGTTAAACCAAAAGATTTAAAAATTGGAATTAACAAAATCTCGTCCAAAAAAGAATCGATACTAGTTGAGACCGATTCAGAGATGGAAAGAGATGTTATTCGAGAAAAATTGGAAAACAATCAAGACTTAATTGTCTGGCAGGCAAAAAGAAGAAAACCTAGGCTGATTTTCAAAGATATAGACGAAGAAATCACAATTGAAAATATAGCCGAACACCTTGTCAACCAGAACCAGCCGTTGGAGATCGAACAAAGTAGCATTAGACCTATCATCCTTCTCAAGAACCGACGGAACAACAGGACGCATGCTGTGATTGAAACGGATGCAATAACTAGAACCAGACTTATTTATAACAAAGTAAGTCTAGGTTATAGGAAACATTGGATTGAAGATTATTTCAGAGTACTTCGTTGCACCAACTGCTGTAAATATCAAAACTCGATGGAGCGGTGTCAAGGAGAGACCATATGTCCCAGATGCAGCAGCAACCACCAGATGAAGGACTGCAACGCCCAAGCGCCGAAATGTCCCAACTGCACATCATTTATTAGGCATGTGCGTCAAGATAGGTATAAAGTAGACGTAGATCATACAGCACTTGATAGGAAATGTCCTTCTTACATTAGAGAAATAAATAAAATATCTCAAACTACAGACTACTAACTTTACTACAATTTAAAACACCATCGCTTATATGATTTTATTATACTTATGGACAGAGTTTTAAAGTTTTTACAATTAAACACACACCACTCAAAAATATCAGCTGACTATTTGAACCACTTTATTCAGAACGAAACTATTGATATCGCTCTTATTCAAGAACCTTACACAAGAGATAACAAGGTTACAGGTTATACACACGGACTCCAGATTTACCAAACACATGACTCTAAACCTAGGACTGCAATCATATTAAACAACAAAAACATGGACGCAATATTACTTACTTAACACAGTGACTCTGATTTTTGTGCCATTGAAATTATAATAAACGAATCAAAATTTATCTTGATTAGTGCATACTTCGATGACAAAAAATAAATAAATAATGACCTTGAAAAAACCGATGCAATAATACGGAATTACAACAAATAATAAAAAATTTTTTATGTATCGATTCTAATTGTCGATCATTTCTATGGAATGACATGAAGGTTACACCCAGAGGAAAAATCCTAGAAAGTTATATAATATCTCAAAATCTCATACTAATAAACAAGCCTTCTACGATAACAACTTTCGAAGGGTCCCGGGGAAAAAGTAATATTGACTTGACTATCTGCACGCCCAACGCATCGAAATTCATTCAAAATTGGAAAATACTTAACGATACTAAATTCTCGGACCGCATCTCGATATATTTTGAAATAACAATGAAACAGACACAAACCCAGTATGCATGTAACAAAAAGTACTATATAACCAAATTTAGTGACTGGACACTTTTTGAGAAAAATTTAACTGACCAACTAACCAAACGTTTTAAAGTTGAAAATAATGAAAAGAGCAAAACATCCCAAATAGAAACGAAAATTATAGATACCTTCTCTAATTATGACGTAGAAACGATTATTGACTGTTTCAACAAAGCGATAATTAAAGCTTGCAACAAAACCTTTAAAATGACTAACAGACAATTTATAAAAAATAAACAACATCGAACGGTACCTTGGTGGAACAGTGACTTAACAAATCTATTGAAAACGACAAACAAACTTAGGACGTTATATCAAAAGACTAAAACAGACAAACATTTAAGAGAACAACGCAAACAAAACTTCTTGAACAGCCGACATAAATACCAAGCATTAATAAAGAACTCTAAAATTACGTCTTGGAAACAATATTGTAATGAGGAAGAGAACCCAAGGAATTGGGCATATAATTATGCATCTAATACCTTAAAGAACCAAAATGTCCTAAAAACTTTACTAACTGACGGCAACACCCACACATTAGATTTCAAAACAACTATAGAATATGTGCTCAATTCGTTAGTTAAACAAGACATAACATCTAACGAAACACCTGAACAAACTAACACAAGATCTAGATGTAAAATACCACCTAATACCGAAAATGACAGTCCACTGGAACAGACAGAGATTTTACAGATTATAAATGACTTAAATAATAAGAAAACACCTGGACATGACAAAATTAATACCGATATCATACAAAATATTTCAAAAAACTATCCATTATTAATAACTACAATTTATCAAAGAATATGGCAAAAGACTTACATACCAAAGACTTGGAAAAAAGGAATACTACATATAATACCAAAACGAGACTCAAATAAATTGCGAACAATAACAATATTACCGATCATGAGCAAGGTTCTAGACAAACTAATAAACAACAGACTAACACATTACTTAACATCTAACGATATACTTTCACCCAATCAATTCGGATTCAGACCGAAAAAAAGTACAATAGACGCTCTCTACGATACTAAAATGTATATCGAAAATGCACTAATTAGAAAATCAAACTGCCTTATGCTCAAATTAGATATTGCCAGAGCTCTCGACAACTCTTGGATTTCAAAGATTTTAGAAAATTTGATAAAGTACAATTGCCCAAAAAATATATTTTTATTAATTTCATACTTTTTCGAAAACAGGACGATAGAAATTAGGACTAAGCAACATACGCTCAAGAAAGACTTAACAACAGGAATACCACAAGGCTCATGCCCTTCTTCCACACTTTGGAACATTCTCTTAAACACAATTTTTTAATTAAATCTCCCTGAAGAAAAACAGATCTTTGCTTATGCTGATGACATTCTTTTGCTTACAAATAACTAACTATTTTCAAAATTACAATTACTGACTAACCAATCACTTAACATTTTGGAGAAATGGGCAACCGCTAATAAATTGGAATTCAACATAGACAAAACAAAATATATGATATTTACAACAAAACACAATCTACCAAATCTAAATATAAGACTCTATTCTAGAACAATACAGCAAACAGAAACAATGACTTATCTAGGACTAACGTTTGATAGGAGACTGAATTGGAACAAACACACAGACAATGTAGTAAACAGTACCTTAAAAACAGTGAACGCATTAACTATTGCGGCAAGATTAACTCGGGGACTGGGAGCTCAGGTACTGAGACTAATCTATGAAGGCGCAATAGTTCCAAAACTTTTGTACGCCATACCTGTGTGGGGATCGGGAGCCAAGAAACAGGCTAATCTCACAAAAATACAGAGGGTACAGAGGTAAATGGCATTAAGAATTTGCAAAGCCTTCAAAACTGTCTCTTACGATGCTGCTTGTGTACTAGCAGGTACATTACCTATAAATTATAAAATTACTGAACTGACTACAATATATAAAATAAAAAGACACACGATTGGATACAAAGACATAACTATGACAATATCCAATGTGAACTAACTACAGAACAACGTTTACCCCGCAGTACACGCAAAACTTTTACAATACATGGACGAACTAGTAGAACCCACTTTAGAAACTGATCTTATGGACATATACACAGACGGAAGTAAGCAAGAAGACAAAGTAGGATGTGCCTTTACGACTGAACGTAACAGAATTTCCCACGAAGAATTGTACAAACTAGGACAGAACTGCTCGAACAATCAAGCTGAAAAACTGGCAGTACTAAAAGCAACTAATTATATTTTAGGACAAACAGATTACACAAAATTTACTTACAATATATATATATATATATATATGATATATATATATATATATATGTATATACTGACAATAGAATAGTGATAGACTCTATGAAAAATAATAAAATACAAGACACACTTACTGTACAACTTAAAAAAAAATATAATAAAATTAATGGACCGTGACATAAGAACGTTTCTGACATGGATAAAAGAACATAGTGGCATCTCAGGTAATGAAAAAGCGGACACATTGGCTAAGACAGCTGCTAATGATTCAAACTTAACTTACGAATACAATACAGTTCCTTTCACGTATATAAAAAAAATACATACTAATTGACTTGATTGAGACTGGAACAGGCATTGGCAACAATCTACTAAAGGACGACCATTACAGAAATACATTCCAAATATAACACCACAAAACTATAAAATAGCCAAAAGTACTCATCACAAACTAACTCAATTACTTACAGAACACGGACCAACGAACCATTATCTCAAACGATTTCACTTAAAAACTTAGACGCTTGTGAATGTGTATATATATATATATATATAAAAATTAATCTCATTATTGTAATATATAAATATATAGTTTATATATATATATATATATATATATATATATATACTAATAATAAACTTTATTTTATATTACAATAATGAGATAAATTTTTCTAGCGAATTAAATTTCCTTTCCGACAACATTTACAACGTTTTCCTCGAACTTTCCTTCTTATTTTTCACTTTTATTTATTTTTCATGATAAAAACTTGCTTTACAAAAAATAGATCGTTCAAAATAATAATACAGTTACGAGTCGTAGAAGGACTTCATTAAAAGTTTTGTTGAGTAAAGTTTATAAGAAATATTTCTTTAGAATTGCAAATAAATAAGTTTATACAATTGAGTCCTTCGAAAACCTACGGGAAAATATTACAATGTTTAAATTATCATGGGAATATAATACTTTTTTCTGTGATATATTTACGAACTCTATGTCACTTTGCTAGTTCTTCTCCCCCGCATGCCTTTCATGCCAATTAATTCAGTATATCATCAAATTCACTGATCGTTAGTCACTTTGATTGATAGATGTTAGTAGAGATTATTTTTGTTACATAATATTTGTAGCTAGGACTACCGTTTAGGAACCATATTAGTTTGGATGAAAAAAGTCGAGTGATACGTTTTTATGGAACGCGAGGGCGTTTCGCGTTGTTTGATAGTTTGATATTGGGAGAGTAGACACAGTTAGGAGCTTAACTTTTGCTATACTAAAAAAAAGGGAAGCTCCTTTTGATTCTGTTTCTCCTAATCCGAAATAAAAAAATTAACCTGGATTTGACCGATCTTGCTCGATTCCTCTTGGCTATGGTATATAAAAAATTAATTTCTTAAAATTTATATATTAATCTAAGTAATTTAATAGATAGACATATACATGCTTTTGTTTTTAGTCTGAGAGATATGGAGTTTAATGTTGTATTATTTTGTTTTTTCGTTAGTCGTCCACTTACATTCTCTTCCAATTATACCAAGCATTCAATGATTAGGATATTACTTAAATACAAAAGCAGAAAAAGTTACTTAGAAATGCGAATATGCGAAAATACAACATTTTCCCAAAAATCTATAAGCTTTTTAACGTATTCGCTGGCAAAAGCAAGATGTTTTTGCTGTTTGTTTCACTAATAAAAGGTTTCGTCTTTAGAACTCGACCCTGGAGGCCATGAGTGTTTTAGAAATATCTTATAGTCATTGAATCAATCGACTTTCCAATTGTTGAGTCAATTCTGATAGCATAATTTCTCAGATCTTTCTTTATTATTTTTCTCTTGATCCTAGCATATCAATATTAAATTACTTCATTCTTAATCCTAGACTAAGAAAGATTGCCTCCTGAGGTCTTTTAAACAGGTGTACCTTCAGACGAATTCCCAAACGAGACGCGGTTCGAAAGCAATCGGATTAGAAAGAGAGAGGAGCGGTGGGTAGCTAAGTACTAGAAAGCAAGCCCGTACATTATTGAAGGTTCCCGCAAGGTTATTGACTGCTCCTGCGTCACCGGCTCTTTATAATTGATCCCGTCCTCTCTAAGGGTGCTCCACGTTTAAACCAATTATTGTAGGCCACGTCCTGCTCGTACAATATTTATTTATAACATTACTGGTCACAGGGGGGCTCCTTGCACGACGCCAGGTGTGACCATGGTTCATTGTCGCTCTGTGGTATCTGCCAAATTGAACCCTATGCTAGGCTGCCAAGTTATAAAATAGCGTCGCTTGTACTAACGATCATTGTTACCGGCTGGGGACTGTTTATAAGATTGAACACTTATGGTTCATATAATTCCAGGATCTCATTAGTTCATCTTCAGTATATTTTTGCGTTTGGATAATTGTCAAAAAAAAAAAAAAAAAAAAAAAAAACCCTGACTGGGAAAATTAATAGAACATGGATATATCTATCTATAATCTACTGCTTCTGGTAAGGAATGTTATAAAATTTCCGATCCAAACAACACTAACAGAGATAAACTATGTCAAAATATTTCAAAATATTACATTTTTGTAAGTGATAAATACATTTGGAGGATGAAAAAATTGGAGGGAGGACATGTTTTGGGGGTTGCCCCTTTGACCTTCAATGCTCATATGTTTTCTTTTTCTTTTTTTTTTTTTTGCTTACCTGTGATTTATTTGTCTGTAGATAAATTTTCAAATTAAATAGTTTAATCCTGCAGACCGTCTATAAATCTTAATTTGTTTCCGTTTACCTATACGATTTTAATTGTTTACATTAAATTAACATTTTATAAATATTCGTAATAACCAAAGTTGAGAAAAAATAAGGGTTTCAAACTTGATTTTTTTCATTCAACTAATATATTCCATTCACCTCTTTACAAGATTTCTCATTTATTTTTTAACTGATAGTTTAATTATTAATAAATTTTTATTATTATTTATTATAATTAATTATCATAGCCTCATAGCCAGAAGATTGTTTTATGTACTGTAATCATATGTTATTCTTAGGGGACAAGTAATCCCAGTTCATTTTCTTCTTCTTAAATTATATATATATATATATATATATATATATATATATATATATATATATATATATATATATATATACAGCTCTTGAACGGTAGGTCCTAGCGAAAAAAAATTATAGAACATAAAATATTCTCCATTAAATTTCTGACTAGGAAACTGTCGTCAAATTGTCAATTCTAGTAACACCAACAAAGCTAGAGCGTGTTAAACTACGCGTAACGCCCTCTCGTTCCCCCAAAACGTATCACTTATGAGCAACTAAAGCACGGATAAAACCTGTTCCGTTATAGAAAACTATAACCCACAGCCAAAAAACACATTCATGTACAAATTTTAGGGAATGTTTGAGATTAAAAAAGTATTTTTATATTTAGCCAAAGTTTCGGGCAATTTTTATATCGCCCAATATCAGAGCTAAAACAAGAAATAGTAAAATACATAATCAGAAGATAATAGGAATAAAAAGGTGTAAGAAAGCTGAGGCAAACCATAAATACAACTGGTTAGAGAGGAGAGAGGTTAACGGTTCTTTAAATATAAAACATATAAGATTAATTACTAACCAAAGGGCAAAAGAGGTAGTAGGAGCAGAGAAGTAATAAATGCTAATAAGAAATGACAATGAAAAGGGGAGGAGAGAGAGGGGGGAGGAGGAGGGAGAACGAGATAGAGAAGGGGAGGGAAATATTAAAAAAAAAAAAAAAATTAAAGGCAAGGTTTAAAGCCTAATTATTATTACAACATCACTTGTCCGAATCGCATGACCAGCCTAATCTCTGGAAAACCAGCTTAAATTATGACAATCACAACACGTAACGTTTACTCTTTGACATGAAACATGTTCTCCAGTTAACCTTCACAAAACACTGATTCCACAGACCGAAAATTTTGACTATTGTTGTTAACCATAAATTGGCTTGTGGTTGAAGAAAACAAAATCTATTCCTTAATCAGGGTTTTATATTCACCTCTCTAAAAATATTCAACTGTACCACTTTAAAACAAAACGAAAACTTTCGCTTACAGAAATTTTTTTGACCTAAGCATTGCAGATATACTGAATAGCTATAAAGACGTATTACCGTACTCCAATTTTTTCGAGCATGCGATGCAAAACTGTAGTAAATCATATCTGTACTGCTATATTAAAGGACAAGCCATTTTTCGTTTGTGATTGCTAACCGCGAAAACTACGGAACCAATGTCTACTAGATTTATTGTTCTTGGAAGGTTGAGTAATAATAAAATCTCATGAATTTATTATTAAAAATGAGATTATATTTGGATAACAGTGAAGTTTGATAATCGAGCGATATGTGGTGAGGGCCATTCTACATGTGAGGTTACAAAGCTAGGGTGTTATTTATAGTTTGAACTTGATAATAAAATTTACTTATATTAAATTTAATTATTTAAAAAAAATTAAATATGAGGTGCGGCAAAGGGATCTCAGTGAAGCTCGAAAATCGATCGACATGTAGTTAGTAGTTCGGTAAAAATTCTGAGCCCATCAGTACCAAATTTTGACAACATCGTCTTCATAGTTCTAGTAACGTTTAGCAGTAATACAATTAGTAATTGTAAATATTTAAATGTACAATGTTAAATGGCAGAAACATTGTTTGCTACATCGTCTTATGATTTTCAATTAATATTCAATCAGATGGAACCAATAAAATTATTTCTGCCAAATTAAAATTATTACCAAATCATAATGTCGATCCTTTGCTATTTGATATTGTGTGTAAATATATGCCTTTTGTTGTAAGCAGTGATAATGCAGTCCATTTTCCACAAGGGTCTCTCAATAGTCTGTGTCCATTTGGATTACAAACTCATACACGAAAATTAAATATTGGGCATAAAATTTTGCTTTTACGCAGTTTTCCTACACCTAACCAGTGCAATCTTAACCAGGTTGAAAAATAAATCTATCCATGAAAATATCAATGAAGAAATAATGCTCAATTGCACTCTTCAATACAAAATTTTTATCGATAAACAAATAAAACACCAATTATTAGTTAAAATAATCTGTGTTCTTTTCTTATGAGAACGGGTGAAGCCGCGTCGGGGGATGCTAATGATTTTAACTATTTTGACTTAAATATTTCTTTTGGTTAGGGTTGCTCGGATCGAAAGTTTGTAACTTGAAACGGTGCGTTGATAATACTTAACTTGAACCGTTACTTGCATAAACATACCAAACAGAACTGTTTAAACTTAAATTTTATTTATTATAGAGTGTAACATAACGTTTTCTCACTGTGGGAGATTACGTAAAACAATTAATATAAAAAAAATTAAATTATCTGGTTTTAACCTAACTTATTAAGGGTTTATGTAACTTATTTACATTATACTCTAAGCCATAGTATTTTGAATACATCATATTTTTAAATACTTTCTTTTCATTACTGTAAATATTATTCTGGAGAGCTCGTGTAAAAAGTTGCTTTGTAAATATCTAATATTTTCCAATTACAAATAAAAAAAAAATAAAAAAATACCCTGCCCCAGTAAGGACATTGAGGATGCAAAAGCTGATCCTTGGAGCGGGTGGTTAGCGCCACCTGGGGCCAGGATCAACAAGTTTATAAATTCCACGAGCAGAGGAAACTACCTCAGCCCCACAACGACTATTTTCCACGAGTACTTATATTTTATGTAGCCCCGGTCCCGCGCATCCTTATGTATAAGTCAGCAGCTAATTCTCAACCGAAAGAAAATTCCCTTTCATAGAGATCCTTTATTCAGTAAAATATGAATATTTAAAAAGACATAACTTAACAGATGGAAGATCCTTCTTACCATGATTTCGCAACATATATTTTGAGATTAGTACGATGTAGTCGGAGAATTTATTACAAGTTAAATGAGGTCTTTCGCAACATACATATAATATAAAAACAAGTGTTGTTTCGGAATCCTGAAGCTCTTTAGATGTAGAAACCTCCCAGGCAAAACCAATGAATTCGTAAATGATTGCTGGCCTCAAGCGGGTGATCGATAGGATAGCCAAATAATAATCGGATAACATGATAAGAAGCATGTTGGCGAGGGACCGTGATGCAAGGTCAGTTTGGGTCGAGGCACCTCCACGCTGAGAGGCACAAAGGAGATAGTAAAAAAATAAGCATTGAGGGTTTTATAAAGAATTTCGGATAAGGATTGGATACGAGAAGAATCGGAAGGTTTAGTGGAGTCCCAAAGCCCAAGTCCATCTGTCCAAATTGTTCTAATAGCTGTCATGTAAAAAAGTTTATTGTAATTAATTGAGAGCTTTGAACGTTTGTATGGTTGGAGTTGTTTAAAACGACGTGCAGTTTCTTGTGGTTAAAGTCTCGTACGTGGATTCCAAGACATTCTTTTGTTCAGACAGAGACCTAGGTAGGGGTCATTGTAATATTATAGAAGGATACAGGAAGTCGTAGGTTTACGCTCTTAGTCGTAAAGGTTGTTCCATAAGATTTATTTGGATTATCTAATTTGAGCACCATTCATAAAAGGTTTGTACTTCTGTATCATTTTTTTTCTTTTCTATTATTTTGTAATGTAAATCTGTATTTACTTTTATTTATTTTATTTCTAGACCCAATGGTTTTATTATCAGTCATGCAAATTTTTTCACAATAATATTTTCTTACTTTGCCTGTACAGTTAAAAATATTTAAAAACTAGTAAAAAAAACTTTTAAATCAATTAGCTGGCACAGAAAATTCCTCTGGCGTTATTGGTGTCCCATGACAAGATTAGTGACGCACAGTTAGAAGTCAGTCAGTTTCAGTAATGAATCTTTTTCTAGGGTTCTAAGTATAGTTTTTCTTTTTTTTAAACTGAAAAAATGCATCTTAGTCCATGTTTGAGAAGTTATTTACCCATGTGCTTGATATATTTATTTTTCCTATATTCAACGCTAGAAATACTATTTCTAATGTTTAATTTTCATGGTTGATGAATGCACAACGAAATATTTTACTAATCATTATCATAAAACAAAAAAAATGTTGACCAAGGATGTCATAAATTTTAAAAGTGGTTCAAATAGGACAGAAAATAGAAAAAAGAAAAGAAAATAGAAATTATTAAAAAAAAATATATAAGGTAGTTTGTAAAATATTTTCTTATAATATTGTATGTCCGTAAAAGTGGCATGCTTGGTTTTCTGAAAGGTGAAAACTTTCTAAATATATCTAAAATATTCGATTCTGCTAGTTCGAATCGAAATCCCCCATAAACCTTGTAACTGTTTTTCAAAATTTACCCAGGTACAGTTGTGTACTAGAATTGTTAGAATTTAGTTAGTCGATACCATATCCACCAGTAACATTGTAAGTAGTTTCATACTCTTCTATATTCTGTAATTATATATATATATATATATATATATATATATATATATATATATATATATATATATATATATATATAATATCAAAATTATATTTTGTCGACCCTTAGAAACTATATAATTAACTGTTTAACAATAATCGGGTTTTTGGTCCTTTATATTATAGTACTCTCTTGAGTACCCTTGTGTCTGAGCTGGCAAGCACTTGCTGCAGGAGTCGGTGGGCTTACTGGCCTGGAGTTTCGGGGTACCCAATTTTTGTTCTGATGAGGACCCCATTAAATAAGGGGTCGAAACGTCAAAAGGAAAGGAAAGAGGAGAAGGAAGAAATAAAATATGTATATGGATAATTAATATTTATTGTTAAATATAAAGGACCAAAAACCCGATTATTGTTAAACAGTTAATTATATAGTTTCTAAGGTCGACAAAATATAATTTTGATATTATATATATATATATATATATATATATATATATATATATATATATATATATATATATATATATATGTATAAACATAAAACAACACATGTTGTTATATACTTATAGTATAGCTAACTTTATGTGTTGAAATAACTTGTAGAACTTATATAATTTTATTGTTATCTGTTTTTTGATATTATATAAAACGGGTTTTAAAAAAATAAGGCTTCTTATTAATTCAGCCAACCCTATACCTTTATAGATAGCTGTGAAAACAAATCAAAAATATACTTATTCTGGATTTGGAATTCTTCGCTTTAAATGACAGTTTTCAAAACTATGTAAAATATTTTAAATAATAATCTTATTTGTGATGTTATATTGTAATTTAAATCTAAATTATTTTATTCAGAAATGCTTTTGTAATCAACTAGTAAATAGCTTGTTTTTGCCAATTCCCCTTGTTCTTTTCAATTTGACAAATCCTTTCTGGTCACAATAGATTAATCGAGTGTGCATTTTTAGTTGTTTTCATTTCTTTGTTTAGAATAAGCGTTACGCTTGATCTATGTAATTCTTCAGTATTTTATTTATTTACAAATTTCAATAAAAACTTATTACATTCGTTTGTGTTGTAATTAAAATAAATCAATTCAGTTTTACCTCTCTTTTGGTTGAATAACAAAGTTAGGTAATTTGTGGATCGTGAAGGAACATCAAAGACTTTAGGAACAAAAGAGCCCCCCCGAGATCTGAGAGGAACGGCGTTAATTGGCTATAATTATTCAATTAAGTGGCGGTTAAATTAATTGATTAATTAAAATAAAGGTAATAATTATGAATTTTCGATGAGGCGTAGCTAATGATTGTAAAAGTTCATGGACCGTTTGATTCCTGCGGCTTATCGTCGTATTTACCATATTAGCACTATAGGCCTGCTGGTTATCTTTTCTATGTTATATGTATATCCATACAGTAGTATGTAGACAGTTATTGACACCTCAGATAGTTATTGACACCCTTACTTATGAATAAAAAAATAAAAGATACTAAGATACCAAAAGATTACCAAAACAAATGTAACAAAATTCCTTTAACAACTCATCTGAGTTAAAAATACTTTCAATTCTGTCCGTATTTTAAAATATATACTTAGGGTGCCATTAACTTATTTTACATTAGTTATTGTCGACTAGTTTAAATATTTCTTCCAGATGTTAAAATAGCAAATCACTACAAGGTTACTAAATTTTTGATTGAGCATAGACCTACCAAATAGTATTTTAAATGTTCTCACCTCTCAGACAACGAAGCATGCCACTACGATGTACATATAGAACATATTGCCGACTTTTTGATAAGGAAAGACTTCACTTGATGAAAAAAATAATGTTAAATAGAGAAATATATTTTATTGACAGCATTTCTAAAATGAATTAAAAATGCTCAGAACATTGTTTTGACTATAAGAAGAAGATTAATTTTAACATGCATCATATTGGTATCGACTTTTTGCATGTTTTTTTTCTCTTTTTGTTTGTTTATTTTTTGTTTTTGTTGGCACATATATTACATAATTCATTATAATATTATATAACAGACAAACAAAGGACGATCAGTTCAAAAATTTACTACAGGCTTTGATACAGCAAATTTCTACAAACTCAAATGTACAAGTTACGAACTAATACGATTTCTGGAACAGGATTTTTTTTTCTTCCCCTACAATCAAACTATCACAAGAAATCACCTTCGATTGCTCCCGTAAGTATTTTGGTTTTGCTTTTTATGTGTTCTAATGTCTCACCACGTGCTATGGTGTCTTGACTTCCCACACAGAAAAAATCATAAAGCCGTTAAAAGCAAAAAGTGGCAAACAATATATTGTAAATATATTCTTGAATAAGCACTTTTTGAATCTATGAAGGGATTTTTGAGTTGCAGTCAGTTCCATTGACTTTATATAATTTTTAAAAATCCTATATTTTTTTATTACTAATAATTATCATTGTTATTATTATTATTTTTTTTTTTTAGGGAAACTATTTCTTGTTCGGCTATTGAAGGCATTTTTGATTTTGGATAATTTAATTAATACCTACGAACAAATCGTAATAAATATAAAATCAAAAAATATTATTATTCGTACACAAAGACTGACTTAGGGCGTTGTGATATAAAAATTGAACTTCAATTTTTTTAAACTATTTATTGATATTACAATTGTATACATTGTTGACTGTATGCATTATATATACAGCAAGTAAATTTGAAGAAAATGATTACAATGTCATGTCAATAACAAGTAAAGAACCACTCCATAGTTTTCAGTCCATCGTGCTCTGATTGAAGTACATAAGGACGCTAAGCCCAAATAAACAAACAAACCACCCAATATTAGTGCTTCAATAAAAGTTCTACATTAGAAGGTCTCTTGGTCGCCTTCTTTTCGGACTCCTCGGAAGATTATCGGGAATTGGGTGTGAACCAGGTTGGGAGAATGGTAGATTCGAGTGGGTAAGGAGTTTTCTGTAAAAGAATAAGCATCTGGTTTGGACCAAACCAGCAACATATGGTACATTATGATCTTTATTGATAAATTTGTTTTTGACATAATAAGGAACATTGAGGATTTTGAATTGTAACGATTAGATACGAGAAGAATTAGAATTCAAAACTTTAATATTTTAAATATATAAATTATCAATGTATAGTGTCAAAAATGTATAATAAGATGGTATTATTATCAGAGTGGCATTATATCGTTGATTAGAGATAGTAATATAATTTCTTCATTTTCCAATAACGAATAAATATCTTCAACAAAATGTGGGTCAGCTTGCAGTTGCATGGGATTCGTTTTTAGTTCTGCACTAAGAAGGCTTGGTTAATAGGAGAAGAATTGACGTATAAGAATAACATAATTAGATATCATAAAACTATAGCCTAAGTTGATGTCAATCGATTTCTAGGAATCGACTTTTGATCATCGATTCTCGGAGGAATCGGCAGAACCGAGAACGACATATCCTTTATATTAATTCCAATTTAGCCGCGATTTGGGAGGCCCAGGTAGTTTAGAACAGACAAATATAAAAGTATTGATCGTGTCTAGCCAGCTATAGCCTTCTTTCATTTTATGTTTTATAAATTTATCATGTATTATGTATCCCACTGCGTTCTAATTTACGAATTTGTATCTCGGTATAAGACATTGGATGTAAGGTTGTGCTATCTAGGTATCGATTATTTTCCCAGCCTAACCGTCAATTCCTTCCCGCCAGTATTTTCCTTATATTAATAATATGTTAATATTACACTAGGAAATAATTAAATAAGGTTATAATCAGAGTAATTAATTATTTGTGGATTTCTGGAGGAAGGTAAGTGGGCAGGGATTTGTAACTTGTGTTATCTGGATCCAACTTCCGGGTTCGGTATTTCCTATTATTATCAAATATGATAATATAATTATTATAACTATATCTTGAACTTCTCCCTTTTGCGGTTTTAAACAATAAATTCCAAGTTTCGGGGCTCGAGTTAAAGTTCGTTTGAAGGCAGAAATTTTAATTTAATTTTTTGTTATTCATTGATACACTTGGGGTAGGGAGATCCTCCAGTCTTTATAAATTGGGTACCCTAAAAAAAGAGGAAAATTTGAGGTTGAGAATGATCTTGTTAGTTTCGAAACAGTGCATCTTTGCATATTACTGTACCCTCGACCCTTCATTGACTTCTATTATGGTTTTTAATATTACAGGATTTTATTATATTATATATATATATATATATATATATATATATATATATATTTATTTATTTATTTATTTATTTATCATTTATTTGAATCTGCCACAGTTAAATGTAAGAAGTGATAATGTATTGGAACGGGATTATGATTTTTATCCAGCAGACATAATTTTATTAGTTTCATCTAGTTGGATTTTAATATCTAGCCATAAAAGTATATGGCAGTGGTGCAAACCTCGTTTCTACTACTAAATGTACAGCATTTTACATTTAGATTGTTATTATTGTAAATCTTTATTATTGCTAAACGTTCCTAGAACTATATAAATGATGTAGTTAAAATTTTGAACAGATGGGTACAGTAATTTTACCATTGTAAACTGAATTACAAAATGCTGCGAACCGCTTATCGGTCGATTTTCAAACTTCACTATTGACCACTTATTAGTGCTTTTTTCAATAACAAATTAATTTAAAATCGTTGGATTTAACTATTGCTAAACCTTCCTCAAACCATAAAGATGATGTGGTTAAAATTTGTTACAGGTTCGTTCTGTAGTTTTCGCGGTTAGTGATCACAAACGAAAAATGGCTTGCCCTGTTATGTAATAGTATAGATTTAAAATCTAGTTTACTTTTATCATAGTTTCTTATTTATTTTTAATTATACTTATGTATTTTTTATATAACTCGTAATTCAAAAAGTGCTTTTAACGCTTGTCTGGTTAATATTAGAGTATTACTTAATTAATATTAAAAATTAATTTAAAATTAAAATCATAAACGATTTTGGAATAAAAAAATTCAAAGGTTGAGGTAAGTGAAAAAACAGTAATATAACAGTAAAACCCGAAAAACAGGTTAAGGACAATGGATCATACAACCACTTATTGTTAGACTGTTCAACTGCTGACATTTAAATTACAAACAGTTACAAGTATAAAGACAACCCTGAGGGAGAATACAATATATGTGCCAAGAATACAAAGACTACACTATTCGCCCGTACTCAGAGATGTCGAAATTTTCTTTACTCTTGGAATTTGTAATTGGGATAGGACATTACACCCTAGGAACACGAGCTAGCTACACGTACATAGATATAGCTACATATGCATATGTATAAGGTCCCTACATAATGGGACTTTATGTAAAAATATTCAAAGAGTTCTATTGTCGCTAATTGTAGACTGATTGAGCCAGTGTGGAAACCAAGCCTGTAACAATAGCCCCGGGATAGTGGGCACGCATTAATTGCTAGCGCTCCAATTGTCTTGTCTGGGTTCGAGTGCGGTTGCGAAACGGTCGATCGATTAAAACAACCAAACGATAATTCAACTTGTTTTCTAAAGTCCTCGCTACTAGTAGCCATGCCCTCTGTGAGCCGAAATCCCCAAAGTTAAAAGTTTAATATATTTGTATCAAATAAATGATTTATTTATATATTTATTATTTAGAATAACATAGAACACGTTTTAGGGATTGTCCCCCTGACCGTCACTGTTCATATGTTTTGGTTTTTTTTTCGCTTACCTGTGATTCAGTTTTCTGTTGGAGATATATTTTCAAATAAAATAGCTTAATCCTACAGACCGTTTATGCTCTTGAGTTCTTTACTTTCTTCTGCTTAACTATATGATATCAAATTATTAACAACAAGCATACCCCGTCACAGCTTCGCCAGCTCTCAAAATTAAAGAACTTACAAGGGAACGTTTGCAGTTGTAACTCACAGATTTGAATGCCGATTTGTGTGTGGGTAGTAGGGACCTTTAATAGTGAAAAACTAGAGTTATAGCCGTCAATGAGTATTAGGAGCCGAGAAACTGCCTAGTTTAGCCCAAGTCCGGAGGTCGCAGGATTTCCCCTTATTGAAATATCTCAAGTTATAGCTGACCTTGGATTTTTTCATTCACATCAGTTTTTGTCCACTAAAATCGGGAGTAAATCCAATTTTATACGCATGGATAAAAAGCAGAATGTATGCTGATTCTAGTGATGCTATTATTGTTGTAACCGGTTGAACACAGCAATTGTTATGGGCGGTAGAAAATGTTGATGAAATCTGAACTTCAAAATTTTAACCTCGAAAGGGGTAAAAAATCATTTTTTTTATTTTGATAAAATTTCACATATAAGGGTTTAATGGTGCGTTAAATCGAGATTTGAGGTCATTTGTTCATAAAAAAAAAGTTTCCACTGATTTACAGCGGATTTCCTTGGAATTTTGTCATTTGTTTGGAGGTTTTGAGCACTCTAAAGCCGGGTAGTGTTTTGAGCATAACGAAAGTATTTCTATTTAAAATAGCATACATAACTACAATTAAGCGTGAAAGAATCATTTCTCTATCTTGATTTAGAGCTGTGAAAAAAAATAAAACGTGATTTTCATATTTCATTTTTTTACTCGGCTCCTAATGCTCATTGGCGGCTATAACTCTAGTTTTGCACTATTATAGGTCCCTACTACCCACACACAAATCGGCATTCAAATCTGTGAGTTACAACTGCAAACGTCTTCTTGTTAGATTATATCAACTAATAATTGAATTGCATATCTTTATTAATAAAAATCTTGTATTGAAGTATGGAATTCAGCATTATTTCTTCAATGATATTTTCACTCGTGGCAGTAATTTTTGAACTGGTTATAAATGCATTGTTTGGGTGTTTGATGATTACGTAAAAGTATAGACAATGTTGCAGAAATAATTTAATCGTACCATCTGGTGGGATTTTAATTTCTAACCATAAAAGTGTATGATAGTTTGGCAAACCTCGTTTCTGGGAATCAAGACTATACATTTGAATTATTATTATAGTAAAATTTATTATTACGAACCTTACTAGAGCTATGAAGATTTTGTAGTTAGAATTTGGTACAGTTGGGCTTAATAGTTTTTACCATAGCAAACTATTGCAGGATGGCGACATATCAGTCGATTTTAAAAATGCACTGGGATCCACTTGTCGCTCGATATCTCTAGTCCATATCTTGTCGCTACAGCATTTTTAGTAATTTTTTTTTTTTTACAGAATTAAGTTTATATATAACACCTTACCGTTATAACCTCTCTCGATTGGTGCTCGCCACCTATCGGTCGATTACCAAACCTCACTGCTAACCACATATTTATCTCTTTTTTTTACGGCAATGTAATTGAAAATCATTAAATTTTACTATCGCTAAACCTTCCTTGAATTATGAAGATGATGTAGTTCAAATTTGGTGCAGATTGGTTCAGTAGTTTTCACGGTTAGTGATCACAAACAAAAAATAGCTTGTCCTTTTATATAATAGTATAGATTAATGGTTATTGGAAAGTTTAGGAAAAACAGGGGTGTAAAAAATGACTTTTTTTTCATTAAACTAATTTAGCTCCTAAGCGGCAGGTCCTAGTGACAAATATTATATAACAAACAATATATTCCATTTAATTTCTGATAAGTTAACTTTTAGCAAATTATCAATCCGAGCAACACCTGCATAGTTAAAACGTGTCAAATATGCCTCTGCACTCAAAAAAATAAAAGTTTCAAACGAGACTTTTTTCCATTCAAACTAATGACGCTTTTACAGTGGATTCTAGCGACAAACATTATATTTAAAAAAATATTCTGCATTATTTTAACAAGTATGATATCAAATTTTTGATCGGAGCAACATCAACAGAGCTAGATCGTGTCAAACAACGCGTTACGCCCTCGCGTTACCCCAAAATGTATCGCTTTTCACCAACAAGGTCACGGGAGCAGCAGAGATGGATCGTGCAAGATCGGTCAAATCACGGTTAAAATCTTTTATTTCGTATTAGGAGAAACAGCCAAGAGGGGCTCATTCATTAGAAGTTAATGAGTTAACTCATTAAAGGTCCTAGCTGCTCCTACACTACTAATATCAAACTATCAAACTGCTAGTTACGTACTCGCGTTCCCCTAAAAAAACATGTTCCATGTTAAAATATTATAATCTTTTAAAGTTTATACCATGACTTTTCAAGTCTATTTTGGAATTAAAAAAAAGCGTACTTTCTTTTAAATACAGGAAACGGGATAAAATTTTAAAGTTATTATGATTTTAAAAATTAATCTTTGAGTCTACTGTGTAGAATAAATTTTAAAAGAAAAATATTAAATATTAAATTAAATGATAAAAAAATATATTTATAGATATATATAATAGCATGTTTAAATATATTATACAATCAGCATCCATATAAGTTATAGTTTCTTTTCTTTATATATCTTTTCTTATTTACTAATGCTTATTTTAATTTTATTTCTTCCTTTCTTTTTCTTAAGCATGTAGTAATTATTCTCAGCAATACAATAATTTTGTTTTCTTTTTTATGCTAGTATATATACTGAAAATTTTATAAGGAATTGTATTTACTATTTACTGAACTTACATATCTCATATTATACATATATAATTATCTCTGCCTGTTATTATGTAAGCCAGAGTTATTGCACATTTTTGCTGTTCTTAGCGGACAATATGTCCCAAAATTAAGATTGTTTTTTTTATTTTCATTTGGCCAAGTTGGTTGATATCAATTAGGTTCACCAGCTTGATTTGTATATAAAAAAATATTTAAAAAAATATAAACTTTTTTGATGTTTATTTAAATGTATTACATTTATATGAATATTATGTATTAATTATTATTATTATTTTTTTTTTTTACAGGTAAGTCCTATGACGAATAAATGCCATTAAGAATGACGACCATTTGTAAGTAGCATATCCTGTAGTAAGGCTGCCATGTTGATAGTTCTCTTGAAATAGTTTTCGTGATTCCTGTAGTTAGTTGCAGATCTTTCCCTGATTAAACCCTGACCTACCTCCACTGCGCCTGGCTCTATGGCTGTTTTTTATCGCTTAATCGATCCAGCAGTTTTCCCCATTTATCATGTTTACTAAAATAGGTCAATTTTTCATGTTTAATTTATGAAAAGTATTCTGATTTTATATATAAGTATACCGATTAAATTTTATTATAAAATTGATTTAAATTTTTAAATAGGGGTTTTTAATTACTTTATACCTTTTTTTACTAAAACATATATTCATGTAACTATTCTGCAATTTGTTGTCGTAGAGGTTTTTTGTTGAGAGGGAAACAAATATAAGTTTTTCTCCCAAAGATCAACCCTAGCGGCTAGACCGGAACCTAGCTTGTCAGATCAGTTTTCCTGAATATACCAATTCTAGAGAAGCTAATGTCGATGTTTTTAGATAATGTCAGTGTTTATACCATTTTTTTACTACATGTACATTCAACAACAAATCGAACTAAAACGAGTACCTCGAGCAAATTGAAAGAGCTGACGCATAGAACGGCCGCAGAAAAAAAAATTGTATGTGTGTGTGTGTGTGTGTGTGTGTGTGTGTGTGTGTGTGTGTGTGTGTGTGTGTGTGTGTGTGTGTGTGTGTGTGTGTGTGTAAGTTTAGTAATGACTGAACCTCAAGAACCTTACTTAACATTTAATAATAACAGTCAAGAAATTTATACAAACACATATGAAGGAACTTCAGAAATCCAACAGAAAACAAGCAAGTGCGAAGAATACTAGGACATTCCTACTAAGATGCAGGGCATGATTATGAGAACAATGTAGTCCCGAAACGTCACCAAAATAGTTGTTTTTATTTAATGACTGAACCTCAAGAACCTTACTAAACATTTAATACTAACAATTAAGAAATTTATCCTTATGTATATATATATTCTTTTCATGGAGTTTCTCTTGCATACTTTGCCACTACTGAACATGTCTATCCGCATTAATCGTTAAATTTGACATCAACAATTCGTGGTGAATTATGCCTTGATAATTCCACCATACACTCTATAAAATATTTTTACCATGGATGTCTGCTTTCAGATCAGGTAGGGGTGGTTGATCCTTAATAAGGCACTTTGTTTTGTGGACTATAGTGTCATAGGTTGCAACCCCGTTTTAAAAAAAAGGCTCTCCTAGGCCCCATCCTCTACAAGGTGTATACAGCTGACATCTCAACTCATCCTTGCACATTTCTCGCCACTTACGATAATGACACACGTGTGTTATCAGTAAAGAATGGCCCCTTCATTGCCTCCCTAACACTCCAATCCTAAACCTTCAAGAATGGTGTCAAAAATAGAGAATCAAAATAAATCCAAACAAATCTCACCCAATGACCTAGTAAAGGTTATTTGGTTACTAAGAGTTACTTTGTCGCAAACTTACGACTTCCAATCCTATAGTATCCGTTAAAGATATTCCACTAATCCCTGTCGAACATATCCGCTATCTAGGACTCCACTTGGACAACCATCTTACTTGGAATCCACATACAGGAAACTGCTTTTCGTTTTTGACATCTTCAACATTTACTAGACAAACGCTTAAAACTCCCAATTACCTAAAAAAGACTTATTTACATGATTGTGATTAGACCTATTTGTACGTACGGAAATTGAGATTTGGGGCTCCACTAAACCATCCAATTCTTCACGTATCCAATCTTTAGAATCCAAAACCCTTCGGAAAATTCTTAATGCTCCTTACTTTGCCACCAATAAACTTATCCATAAAGATCCTAATGTTTCATATGTTGTTGATTTAGCTCAAACCAGATACCTATCCTTACATAGTAAGCTCCATAGCCATTCAAATCCTCTAATTTCTCAACTTGCTTCCCACTCCATCCCCGATAATTCACCGAGGCGTCTGAAAAGAAGACCTTCTAGTGTAGAATGTTTATTGAAGTGCTACTGATGAGTAGTTCTTTTCATGTTTTGACATGTTATTGTAATTGTTATCAACATATTTACTTGATGTATTTATTTTGTCCAGATGTAAATTTCAATAAATTGATAGAATACACAATTACCTACATTTCTTGTAGTTTTTGATCAGGAATCTCCAAAAAATAATATCTGTTAAAGAATGAGTGTGTCCTCTTGTTAGTTACTTATGACCTGACCTGAAATATATCATACTATATACCTGGTACATCCATTAGGTACAGGTGTGGATTAAATAAATAAGAGAAAAAAATATATTTTCCTTTGTGAAAGTATAATCCTATTACTATGTAAAGTGAAGGTGAAAAAAAAAAGTTGGTAACAGTGTTAAAAGCAGTAAAAATGAAGCCTTTGTAAATATTTAATTTTTTTTTTCTGTTGACTTTAGACCTTTTAGATCTTTGCCGCCTTACTCGGCCTGTGCCACCTCTATCGTGGAACTTTTTTTAAATATTTTTTTATCTTGAAGGTTCGTGATATATTTATTATTATTATTATTATTATTTTGGTTAATTATTTATATTTATTTAAAGTCATCCTGAAAATTATCAGATTCATTTATTTTAACTTCTTTTTTTCGCAGAATAAGATTACTTTATCTATTCACGGCCTGAAAATCGATTATGTAACATTGCGATGTTTTGAACGATCGTAACCGCCGATAAATGTTTACAAATGATGATTACTATTGTTAGGAATCAATGATGTGTAGATACCAAAAGTTTTCGATTTCTGGTAATGGTACCAAAAAATCGATTTTCGATACCGGTACTTCGGTCTAAAAATACATTGCTATTAGATATAATAATCGATGTGACTGCTAAAAACACAGAAGAAGTGTGTTGCGAGAAGGCTGAAAATGGGTCATTCTAACCTGACTCATGCTTATTTAATTACAAGAGGCCCAACCACTTTATGAAACTTGTCAACCTCCAATGACTAGTTTTTTTTAAAATCATTTAATAGAAGACTGAAGATTACTGCAACAAGCCTTTTAAAATAATACATTGTCCCGACACACACAACTTATAGAAGACTCAAAACATTCAATAGGCAAAAAAAAAAAAATAATAAATAAATAAAGCGTTTAAAACGTAATTTTTCAATTTCACAAAATATAATACTCAAATAATGTGTATAAATGCCAAAGAAAATCAAAATGGCAACAGTAAAGTGCAAAAGTAATAATCTAGATATTGATTGTCCGAAGAAAAATCACAATCTACAATCAAGGCCATATTTTGTATTATATTTTTTTATGTACGTACAGTTTTTCATAAAAGTGTCTGTATAAAGTTTGGATGTGATCTTAAACCATCTTGAGTATGCGTAAGTCTGTATGTATTGTTATGTTATTGACTAACAAGGTTGGTTGTGTAATGGTTCTTAATTTTTTTTGTCTGAAAAGTATGTAATTTTCGGATGTGTGTGTTCTTTTTTTAAATTTGTGAGGCTTGCTCCAATTGGTTTGGTTTTAATAAGTAAGTTAGCATAAATGGGTATAAAAGTCACAGTCTTTTGTTAAACTTTGGTTTTCCTGTTTTACATGTGGCCCCCATCATTCTGTCGAAAATTAGTCCAAATACTGAAAAGTGTTTGTCTGTTTAATTGGAACATTGTTAATGTAAACTGGGAGGGTAGGTACTATGTCGGAGTTTAAAAGTGATGTGCTGTGATTTGTTGTTGCTGAGTTGAATTTTACATTTTTTGAATCAGTCCTGTAATAGTTGTAAGTAGTGTTAGTTAGACGGTGAATCCTGATTGGTATCTGAATATCTAGTCCGGATTGCAGTTTAAAAAATAAATATCTTTTCCAGCTACTTAACCTCAATTATGTATAAATATTTCGTTGTCGTTATTGACCAAGTTATTTATTAAAAATTTATTTATTACAAATATATTATATACATAATAAATATATTTATAAATATATGCTATATAAAACTTTATTCATCCTTAAAAATAAATATAAAACTTTTATATCATGTTGAAAAATAGACAGAAAATTTTATGGGTACACTATCAAATAAATCATATCTGAATTACACAAGGACGAAAAATTGGTTGTGACAATTTAAAAAAATAAAATAAAAATCTCTTTTTTTTTGGCTGCTGTAACTGACCCCTTTGGCTGGAGTCCAAAACTGTATTCACCTTGCCTTGAATGATTAATAAAACCGACATCGTAAGGAAGATATGTTACATATAAATGACGTTTAAATTATATAGTGGCATGACATTCAATGTGTGGAGGAGGCGAGTAAAATTGTATGATCTCTTTCTCCTTTCATGAAACACCTCGGTGGATTATCGGCAAATAAATGGGAGATTCGAGTGGATTTCTGTGGGATTAAAGTTAATTAGGAAATTATAAATGTCTGGTTGGATTGAGTACCTTTTTCTTTTTGTAAACCCATCTTAATCGACATCTGATCAACATGTTAATTTGATTAACCGGCCTATTGATTACTGAAACAATGTTTGACAGATCTTTCTTAGAAAGGTAATTCTTGGTTTATTTTTTACACTTAAGTGAACAATATATTTTTAATATCTCTCAAAAAATATTTTAATAAATAAAAGAAAGTATTGCATTTTTTTTTAAAAACCATTTATTGATATTTACAACTGTACGTCAATATACATCAAGTAAATTTTAGGAAATGATTATAATGACATGTAAATCACTTGTGAAGAGCTACTCACTAGTAGCACTTCAAAGAATGTTCTAAACTAGAAGGTCTCTTGGCCATCTTCTTTTCAGACGCCTCGGTGGGTTATCAGGTATATAATGAGAAGCAAGTTGGATTCGTGAGGGAGTGCAGTTTACTGTGAAAGGATTGGTATCTGGTTTGGGCTAAATCAGCAACATATGGAACATTGAGGTCTTTATGGATAAGTTTATTTGTGACAAAGTAAGGAGCATTAAGGATTTTTCGAATGATTTTGGATTGTAAGGATTGAATATGCGATGAATTGGATGATTTAGTGGAACCCCAAAGCTCAACTCCGTATGTCCATATAGGTCTAATAACTGTCATGTAAATGTCTTGTAATTTATTTGAAGCTTTGATCGTTTGTCTAGTAATTGTTGGAGTATTCTATAACGACGGGCCGTTTCTTGTCGTTTTAGTCTTGTATGTGGATTCCAAGTGAGACGTTTGTCCAAATGGAGTCCCAGGTAGCGAATCTGTTCAACAGGGATTAGAGGAATATCATTTAAGGATACCGTAGGACAGGAGGTCGTAGGTTTACGACGGAGAGTAAAGGTTTTATTTGATGGGATTTATTTTAATTCTTGTTTTTTGACACCATTCTTGAAGGTTTTTGATATGGGATTGGAGTGCCTGGGATGCAATGAGTATTGAATTTAAAAATTTTAACACACTTATTAGTTTTTTTGTTTTTTTCAACAATTTATTCACAGTAGTAGAAAATATATACAACAAGCAAATTTGAGGATGATTATAATGAACTTTCATGAAGTTGTAAAGAACCACTCATTAGTTACTCTTCAATAGATGTTTTACATTAGAAGGTCTTTTAGCTATCTTCTTTTCAGACGCCTTGGAAGGCAATCGGGAATAGAATAGGAAGAAAGTTGAGAGACTAGTGGATTTATGTGTTATGGATTTTTCATAAAACTCCACATTAAGATCTTTATGGATAAGTTTATTTTTGACATATTAAGGGGGTTTGAAGATTTTACTAAGGATTCTGGAAAGTAAGGAGTGGATACGAGAAGAATCGAAATGTTTAGTGGAGCTCCCAACCTAAACTCCATATGTCCAAATAGATCTAATAATGGTCAAGTAAATGAGTCTTTTGAAATTAATTGAAAGCTTTCAACGTTTGTTTAGTTGATGTTAGAGCAGTCTATAACGTCGAGAAGTATTAAGTCGTTTTAATCTTGTATGTGGTTTTCAAATGAGACGTGTCCTAGCGAGTGTGTATAAATATACCTTGAAATTTGTCCACTACTGGTTTATTTACCTAATATGGTAATAACTTAAATTTTTTTATAAAATTATAATTATTACTTCCTGCTTCTTTGTGTAGTTTTCAGTCTTCTATTGTTTTTCTTTTTGCTACATGTCGATTGGGAAACAGCTGGTGACTCGTTATAGTGTTCCGTGACACTTGGACTTTAATGTCCTCCTATATTTATAGTGATGTTTGTCAAGTGAACATATTTAGAAAATTGATTGGCCGAGATCCAAGGAGCTGGAAATAGGTTCCATACTGTAAACAACCCTCGCTTACTGTTTTTATACATGTTCGTTATCGCTCAATGAGTACTATATAATTTAATCTAGGTGGCAGTTGTGGTCACACTTTAGCTGTTTGTGTATCCAGGTTTCGATATTCAGTTAGCTAATATTTGCGAATCTAATTGGTCGAGCAACCTGTGGATTTGATATATTTGTGTGTGTTCTGTTGACACTTTGCACCTCTAGTCGGATATATATTATGAGTGAAATCACCGAAATAAATTTATTTGTTATTTTACTCTTAAGTGAGAAATTAAATTTAGTATTTCTATAATGTTCCACTGATCCTTGCCAAACATCCGTTACCTAGGACTCCAACTGGAGAAACTGTTAACTTGGAATCCGTGTACAAGGCTAAAACGACATGGAACTGCTCCTTTTCGAATTTCTCAACATTTATTAGACTAACTTTCAAACCTTCCGATTAATAAGAAAAGACTCATATACATGAGAGTAATCAGACCTATTTAGACATATGGAGTTGAGCTTTGGGGCTTCACTAAGCTATCCAATTCATCTCGTATCCAATCCTTGCTACCCAAAACCATTCAAAAAATCCTAAATGATCCTTACCAATTCACAAACAAGCTTCCAAGATCCATAAAGATTTTAATGTTATATATGTTGAATAAATTTTGTTCGCAAGAGACTTATCTAATGAGAGAGCTATCGATGAATGTGACACTCAAAGTAAAGCACCGAAATTAATCTGCAAGAGTGATATAAATTTGATTATGTAGTATGAGCTATGATCTCCTATGTCGTTATCTAAATTAACTAAAATGATAAAATAAACTGGAATATCATTGTAATGTGATTAATATATATATATATATATATATATATATATATATATATATATATATATATAGAGAGAGAGAGAGAGAGAGAGAGAGAGGAGAGAGTGGAAAAGGTGTAAATATGGGCTAGTGGCTATAGGAGGTACTGAAGACTGGCAGCGAGGATTGTCTTGTGAGCCTTTTTCTAATATAAGATAGCAGTGAGCAGTTGGAACCATTATTACCAGTAGTTAAGATGCAGCTTGAGTTATTTCGCAAATTTGTGTTTATTTTGGACTGCAAACTTTGAAGTATGTGAAATTGATTTTTTTCATGTTCTTATATATAGTTCAAAAAATAATTTTACAGTGATATCCGTAAAGCGGAGATCATTAGCTACTTTTTGAAGCTTACCTTTAGTCCTCGCATGCTTTTAGATTATATGTGAGAGTGGCCATCTTTCTTACGTGGGGTTAGTGAAATTAAGGGCACGCTTTCTCGGTGTAAGTATGGACCCCCAGTTTCACGAGAACTTCAAGTGCAATATCTCCGTTTAACATATCTCCTGTTGCCAACATTAAGAAGAGAACCACTCTTCTTGGACACAAAGCATTAAGATCACCGGATCACCATACAAGGATCAGTTAAACCAAGTTGCTTGACAAAAGTGCTTTCAAGAAGACTTCTTTAAGTTTTCCCGGGGTAAGAGACCAGCCAGGGGGCAGGGATGGGAAGATGAAAGGTCTTCAAAAAAAGAAAATTCGACCCACGAAATGATGCGATTCATCAGACTACAATGACCCTCCCCTTGTGGACAGTGATGATGATAATCTAGATGTCAACGTTGAGGATAAACTAAACTCAAGCGATGCAACTTGCTTCTTTTGTAATGGAAAGTTCTCTGAACAGGTGTGGGTGAAATGTGTTGTGTGCCAAATGTGGGCACACTTAGATTGTTCCCGGGCTAAAAGAGCCACGCTATGTTTCCGATTTTCATAAATCACTTTTTTCTGTAATAAATAAATTCCCTACCAGTTGGTATTATTTTATCCTGTTTTAAACTATTTTGGGTGATTTTTTTTATGAGGGCCCATATTACCCTACAATTTTTTTAATGCTATTTTAAAACCTTTTTTGTAAATCGTTGTTTTTAAATGAAATAATTGATGTTATTTATGTTATAAATGTTTTGCCTTATCAGATTTAGGAAAGTTGTTATAGTTGTACATGAAAGACAAAAAATTAGAATTTTTCTAATTGAAAGTAACTTTAAATAAAAAACAATAGAGGTTGCTCATATTACTCCTTTTCCTCTCTCTCTCTCTCTCTTTATATATATATATATATATATATATATATATATATATATATATATATATATATATATATATATATATACACATTATAAAAACAAGTAAATGTGAGGAAAATGGTTATGAGTGAAATGTCAATAACTAACTAATTGCACTTCAGTTGTTTCACATAAGAACTTTTTTGTCCAGCAGTTTAATTCAGTTAATTTAATTTCAAGATAGCAGTTTAATTCAGTGTCAATGTCTGGAATAATTGGAATATATAAAATTTAAAAAATCACGATTTATTGATATATCGATATGTTTGGTCGCCGATATATCGAGTATCGATATTCAGAGCTCAAAAATTGTCAATATGGAGTATCGCTATTTTTTTTATTTTTTTTTTACTGTGTCCATCCTCAGTCCTATGTGTTGCATGAAAATACACACACACTTTTTAAATACTAGTAATGATGTCTGCTTATAGAGAATAATGCCCCGTTGTGTCGTTTGCTAGAAATATTGTCATTGTTATCTTTCTCTTTATGGTTCTTTCTTCCTCTCCTTTACATTGTTCTGTTTATCTTTTGTTCTTCGATGTAGGAAGCGGTCGGGGCCTATGCCCTCAACTCAAAGACGAGGATATAAACATCTCACGCAGATGTAATCCAGATGTCTTTGGCACTGTTTCTCAATTCTTGGCTTGTGGCTTCCTTGTTACAGTTTGTAATTTTGTTCAAGTTTTTTCTTTTCTATATAGAACTTATTTCATCGACTAAGTGCTTTTATAATTTTCAAAACTGTATAATTGGTAAAATCATTGCTTTATTTGGGTTTTCATTGATTTTTATTTTAAATACCATACTTTGTTACATTCTATTGCCAAATTTCCTATAAAATATTTTATATATCTATATCTACTCCTATCTATATACATATATTATAGATTATATATATATATAATGTAGTTATGACGTAAACATTATCTTATTTGGCGTTCTTTTAACCTGCAATCGCAACGAAAGTTCGTACCGTATATGTTTATTTAATGACACTGGTCAACACAATTTTTGTTTCCTTCATTTTTTTTATTGTTACTAGTTATTTTTAAGGCCCTGACTTTGAAAAAAATACTGGGAGATTGCTAACAGCTTTATTTTGTGAAATATAAAGTTTTACTGTTTTCATTAAAAAATTAAGGAAATTAATACATAATGTTAACAAAATTTTATTAAATTTATTATCAAATGATCTTTTATAGGTTTTTCTTGAATAAATGACTTTAGGTAGATCTCTTTGCATAAAATATTTGAGTATTCTTCTTTCAAAGTCGTAATAGTACTTGTTACTGCTATGGAGCAAAACACACTTTAAACTTCTTTCGCTGCTTTCCATAAAAATACACCAATCCCTATGCTTGTAGTTTATTAAACCCATCTGCTGCAAAATACCACCAACATTGTTACAAAAGACTAAATCCTTCTCTTGAGAAAAATACGGTAACAGATTCTTTTCTCGGGTACGATAAAAAGTAATGTTGGTTTCGGGATTTAGCAAATTTGTTTCTTTTAATGATATTATGAAGATTCTTTCGGTAAGCTTAGATCCCTCACTAAGTCATTTTGTTATTAATCTGATTAAATGGTTGAGGTTCTCAAAGGCTACATTTGTAATCTGGATCAGAGTCATAACCGTAGATACACAACACATTTTTGGCAAACAATATGAGGAACCCATGGCTTGTCCTGATTGTACTAATCTATTTTAAAGTATTAATGATATGCAATTTTTACAAAGTCTAATATAGGTTTTCGATATTTTTCTAATATATGTTCGGCAAAAATATTTCAAATACAATCCGGATTAAGCACACAACACCGCCTGGACGAATGCATATCGAAAACAACAATAGAATGTATTTTACTGTCAAAAAAATTTAAAATCAAAAATACTGAATAAGGATGGTAAGCTATAACACAAAACCAAAAGCTGTTAGAGAAACATTGTTGACATATTTAAAAAATATGTATCAAATTGAGTTAGAAACAACAATTGAAGCAACACCAATAGGGTCAGAGCATGTCAAAAAAAAACACCAACACAAATGTTTACAAAACGTGACTTATTTCATTCAAACCAATATAGCTCTCGTGCAGTATGTGCTAGCCAAAAATGTTTTTAAACAAAAATATTTTCCATTAAATTTTTAATAAAGTGCTGTCGGTAAATTTTCGATCCAAGCAATACTAACAGAGCTACAGCGTGTCGAAAAAGCCCCGATACTAAGAAAATGCAGGCAAAACGTGACATTTTTCATTTAAACCAGTATAGTTCTTAAACGGTAGATCTTTGTGACAGATGCTATATAACAAAATATATTCTCCAATAAATTTCCGATAAGGAAACTTGTCAAATTTTAATCGAGGCAACACCAACAGAGCTAGAGCTTTTCAAAATGTTAGATTTTTGTTGGGACTGAGAAAAACACTACATTAAAAAAGTATAAACCTCAATCAAAAAGACATATGCAGGTCAAAAAAAATTATTTATATTTATGAAAAACGGAATAAGGAAATGTTATCTAAAAAACAATTCAGTATTCATTTAACGCTTGATGAAGCAGCCATGTTGGGAAAACAAGATAAGAGACGCAGCCACCCACGAGACCAGATCGGAGGACAAATTGAAGACAAACTTGACTCGTAGTATCGTTATTGACACATCTGTCAGGATTCAGGTTTCTAAACCCCTCGTCAGCCTTGGCAGCTTAATATATTTCCGATCATCCTCAAACTCATGTCCTTTTATTTATTCTTACTCCTGGGTCCTTATTTATTTAGGCCGTATCCGTATTTTTTTCTCTTTTTATTGACGTTTACTGGGTCAGCGTTGTATTATTTATTCCTCCTACGTAGACAGTAGTCTAAAATTAAATACATTTTAATAATCAGAAATATTTTAAAACAAAACTTTACTTTTACTTTATATCAATTTATTGAAATTTACAATTTTACAAAATATATACATCAAGTAAATGGGAACATTTTTCGCTAAGACAGAGATGGGCAAACGTTTTAAGGGGAGGGCAATAGAAAAACATCTAGGCGGGCCGAAAAAATTGGACAAATCAAAGTTTTACAACTAATAATTATTTAGTTTTATTTTTGACTTTATCTCATTACACTCAACTTATATGGTACAACGGTAGAAGATCCGGAACGCAACGAGAAGAAAACAATAATTCTATTCTAATTTTGCAGAAAATAAATTTTGTCTTCTGTATAATTGTGTGTGACCATTTCGCGGACCAGATTGACTAGCCCGAAGGGCCGCATTTGGCTCGCGGGTCGTAGTTTTGTTTATTTGTCAAGTTTGTTTATTTCGAATAATGATTTAAAATCGTACAGGTAGGGGTAAAATAATAAACAACATAAGGGTATAGGCGGTCAGCAGGATTAAGCTATTTAATTTGAAAATTTATCTCCTACAGAAATTGAATCACAGGTAAGCGAAGAAAAAACAAAAAAGCATTTGAGCATCGACGGTAAAAGGGACAACTTCTTAAACATGTTCTACTTTATTCTTTCTTTAGCCTATAGGCTCAAGGGGGCCTTCTTTGGTTTTAACAATCCTTAATTTTATATATCTCTAGCGAGAAATGCATGATAATTTATTCTGAATATATTAATTTAAACCATCAACTACACGAGTAACATCTTCCCTAAATATATCTTTTAAAACATTGAATAAATATGGTTGTCATTGACAAGATCCTAATGTGGTATATCGAGGGACGTATTAACGATTTGACGAGAAATCCATGACATTTTTCAAATGGAAATTTCTAAAGAAGAAATACAGATCCTTTTCGGAAACTTTGCATACATATTGCTTCTTTTTATGTTTCCTAAATGAACTTAACGATCCATTTTCTTCTATTGAGTGAAGCATTATAGAACAGGTTTGTCAAGGAACAGGATCGATATTTATATATTTATATTGGCAAGCTTTATAGCCATTTCAAAGGTCTCTCTTTTTATTTTTTATCTGTTTTTTTAATTTTATTTCTTAATCCGGTGGAGGTTTATGGAACACATTGATGTATCTCAGGTAATTTATGTTTTGTGTGACATTGCTTGGGTTATTTTGATTTTATTTTTAGTTTGTTACTATTAGTCACAAAATTCATTTCACCATGAAAAAATCATTTTGTATGATATGTTCGTGTTTACAGGAAGTTTATTTCTTTGAAAGTCTTTTCTTTTTTTTTTTTTTTTGGATATTTTTCTTTCATTCTAAATTATGATTACATCACCTATATTAAAATTGTTTAATAGTATTATATTTTAAATTTGAGACTGGTTTATTTATTTTTATTTTTTTTAGTAGAGCTTGTGATTTTGTGAATTGTAAAAAAAATTATATAAGAAATAAAGAAAAGGAAAAAAAACAAACAGATTTATTTATTAAAATAACGTCATGCGATCAAAATATTTTTATTCAAAACATTTACCTTCAATATAGATTTTTTCCAATGTGTTTTAAGCTTTTCTATCCCTGAACTAAACAATTAGGGTCTTGTAAAGAAAAAATCTATGTTTGACCTGAAAATCATTTTGAAAAATTTTAACATTTACGGAAGTCCGATTTTTTATAAGGTGGAAAAGGTGTGAAAGGACTTTCTAACGTTTCTCGTTTAATTTCTTTACTATGGTGAAACATGGGATCTCGCGTTGTCGTATACGAGTATAGGTCCCTTTGAACAACAATTATCAGTTTTTTGGGGTTTTTTTTTTTTTGTATTACGTCAATATTATTACAGTAAGATGTAGATGTGATAATTTCACCTCTGGGTAAAACGGAGAAAAAAAATTATTTTTGCGATTGACCACCACGCGGAAACCAATAATGTACGTTATATCTTTACAACATTTCCCAATGCCGTGGGATGTTTCTTACGACACGGGCTCCCGAGCTACCAAGTCCAATCTTTACGGAATTAATCTAAAATCGAGTGTTTCTACGGTCATATTTAATCGCATACTAAACAATGTGCGATCAATTCAATTTATTTGTTTGCCTTCCGTTTTAACTCTTCGAAAGGTCTTGCACTTTTAATGGTTTTTACAAGTTCCATGCACATTGTGAAAAAGTTGGAGAATCTGTACAACCCTGACCGGCTTTGAAACAAAAAGTTCAGCTTTAGAAAACTTAGTACTTTTGGGTGAAAACGAGGAAACTATTTATTATTAAAGGCAACTAAGCTCATAAAAACCGGTAACGAAATTGGTCTAGTAATGAATTTCGATAGAACGAAATATGTGGTGAGTAGTAGAAACCGTCAACATTTTAGTGATGTAGATATTTCCGGGAAAAAGTTTGAGCAATTCAAATATCTGAAATAAGGGCTAGGTTAAAAGCCGGTAATGCTTGTTATTCCTCGGTCGCAAAACTACTCAGTTCGCGCTTACTCTCCAGAAATTTAAAAATTTTAAAGTTCTCTACCGATGCGAAACATGGCCGCTTGCGTTAAGGGAGGAACAACGCCTTAACGTTTTCGAAAATATAATATAATATTTGGCCCAAAAAAGGATGAAGAAACAGGAAAATTTAGAAGACTTCTCAATTTGGAACGGCGCGAGTTATATTCGGTAAATATAGTTGCAGCGCGACGCTTAAAATGGGCATGTAAAGTCGTTGGGTTTAATAATGATCAAATTCTGAAAAAAGTTATTAGTTTTATGGCGTCGTCAGGTAAACGACCGAGGGGTAAGCCGAGAAAAAGATGGGAGGATTGCGTCAGGGCCGACCTGGGGGATTTGGGTTTTGGAGGAGTAGGTTGGAGGGAAGTGTGTGGTCAATGGTTGGTGGTGTCGGTATTGAACCTTCGGGTTCGGTAAGCCTTTATTTATTATTATTAGAAAACTTTAAATAAATTGTGAGACCTCAAGATGACATAATATCAAATTTAAAATGTTTACAGTATTTTTTTTGACCACTTTTTCCGTATCAGTTCTTAAATTCTCAAACCTTTTTTTGATCTACCCTGCGGTACATATTTTGTTAGCAGTTGTATGCATTTGTAATGTGTACTTGGTAAATTGTAGCTTGATATTCGGGATGCATTTGTGCAAGTATCTTACTTTTGTGGAGTTAGGCCTACTAAGTTTGTTTTAGTTCTAAAAGTTTTAATTTCAAGCCAATATTAGAACTCAACACTGGAACTTTATGCAAATTTACTTAAATTATAAATGAAAAAAAAATATTAAAAGTGTTGATGTTCTCTCCGTTATCTCACTCTGATTCGGCTCACCAGTATCAGTGACGGACAGGTGTGCCTTGAATGATATTCCTTGTTATTTTTCGATTCCAGTAAAAATACTCAAAATATAACGAGATAAATTTACGGACCATTTGGTACGGCCCCGACATCAAACTAGAAGAAATATATTTATATGTTTGATAGTGCTCTAGTATTGGCTTGGGAGGTGGGGTCTATTTCGGAACTGTCCCACATATCTTTGGGCGCTCTGTCATCCGTACAGCTGTCTTCGCTCTGTAATAATGTTCCTCTAGGTCACTGCTTTCTTGATACAAGGGTATCGAAATCAGAATTTTTGATTGAATACTTATTCTGTCAAAAATAATAATAATAATAAAAAAGATATTTTATTTATTGTTTTCATTCATAAAACAAAAATAATTTTTCCATATGGAGAAAGCCTCTTAAAATATTTGATTGTAGTCTCTTTTTCTATCTTTATAAAAACAAAATATTTATTTATTATTTTTTTTTTTAATTTTTCATACTGCTTTTCTTTTCTTCTCTTTTTTGAAATTCACTTTTTTTGACATATATTTTTTTTCCTTTTAGCCCTGATGAAGGTTTACAATGTAAGCTGAAACGTCGGCGCGATAAATTAATATTTTAACTGTTTTTACATGAATGCACCCCCAAATTACTCATTTAAAAAAAAAAAAAAACATCAAAAAGGATTTATCCTCTTTCGAAGGGATTAAGAAAATGATAATAGAAGAAATATAAAATGAATATATTTAAATTAATATAAGTTGTACGCATAAAAAAAAATAATAATTTTTAAAAAATGTGTCAATGATTTAGTCATAGTTTTATTTATTTAACCGTTACATAAACCTATTTTCTAATCATAGGCCTGCTATGACTTTGGCCAACTAGGCTGGTAAAAAGGCTCATAGTTCGTCCGACTAGTCAATTATTGCTTCCGTTGGAATTCGGGTGACATCGGCAATGTTCGAGGCTTTTGTTTATAGTTTTATAGTCGCCAGTACATGTAGCTACAAATTTTTGTTTATCTTATATTTTTTCTTTTGTTTTTTGCCAACAGGCCGTTGTGTAACGGAGTGTTTTTTACAAAATATAAAACAAGAGTCAACAATTTGTTTTAATTAGCTTAGATAGGTAATTGTAAAATTTGGAATTCAATCATACCAAAAAATATATCGTTTTTATGGAAGTATGTATATATATATATATATATATATATATATATATATATATATATATATATATATATATATATATATATATATATATATATGAAACACAAAAATAAATTGCATGTAATTATAAATAAACAAGTATGTAAATTTCTATTATAGCATTTTCTTTTTGTGTTCCAACCTTTATATTACATTTTCATTAAAAATTAATGATTTTTACTGATTAAAATAAAATGGTAGGTTACTTTAAGTTATTTATTTAGTTATGAAATTTATTTTTTGTTAATATCATAACCGTTCTTAATATTCTTAAGGAGTTCTTATTCCTAGAATAAGTAATAAAGTATAAAGATAAATCTAAAATAAAAATTATAATAAATTAAGGCCATTTTTTTATTCTAATCAACCTTTTTTAAAGTGTAGAAATACAAATAAATAAAATGGCCCACTAGTCGGTGCTTTTTGCCAACTAATCGCTGACTAGACATGTCCCAATGTTATCCTTTAATATCAAGAGAATTCTCTAAATACTCGCGTTGGTGATGATAATTTCCACAGCTAAATTTCTGGTATTATTATGTTTCTTTTATTTTCTGTTTCTTTTTCTTTTCTTTTTTTTTTTTTTAAGTTTGATGTTTCGATATTGATCATAATTTTGATTTTTTGGTATTTCAACCCAGGTATTGAAAATCGGAAATCGACTTCCTGGTATTGGTATTGGCATCGGAAATCAAGAAAGTTTCGTTACGACACATCACTAAAGAATATGACAAAATATGTTATATTACAAACTAAATTTATTAAAGATTTTTCATATTAAATAAAAAAAAAAGATTTTTTAATTTCAGCTTATTATCTCTTCAATATCTTTGAAGACTTTAATGAGACTTTACCTCACAAAGGATTTATTACATTTTTAAATTTAATTTAATTCTTTTTTAACCGTAGCTACTTTATGATACTTTAAGGACTCAAGTACTTTTCTCATAATACTTTCTTTTTATAACTTTGACCTTTCGTTAGTGAATATTTGATTATTGTCATTAGGATCAAATGATCTGGCTGGCATTGGGCTCTCCTAGCGAAGGCTGATGGTTGAAATTAGGCTTTGGCAATCCGACCAAATATGTCGTACGATCTTCTTAAGAATTCATTCCTCAAGAAGTCGTACAAATCATTAATTTTTTTTTCTCAATACAGTAGAGCCATGTATCCGAATCGAGTTTACAAATATATATGTGAAATGTGAACAATTACAATGTTTTTATATATGGTTAGAATGAACAAGCCGTAAACGGGGGTAACTTTGGTGCAGATTTTGTACATGTTGCATTGCAGTGTATATTATATCGTTTTAACGAATATTATAAATTTTCTTGGACCAAATGATAGATACACAACTCAGCTTCAAATTCCTTTATGAGCGATTCCGCTATATTTAATAAGATGGAGAAAAGTTATTTATTATTTTTTTTTTTGTTTGTAGAAACCCCTCGAGAAAGGGTTACTATGAACATGGCTGATTTTCTCCTATAAAGCATTTGTCTCAGAGCCATATTCAATGTAACCCCTTTAATTAACAAATTTTTTTTTTTAAACTTTTTATTTGAATAATTACAAACTGCCTCACTCAAGGGCAATGAGTAATATTGATGACAGAGACTCATTCATACAATATGTACAATGATAAGAAAAACAAAAAAATAAACAGCCTTTAAAAATACAAGGCATAAAATTATATATATATACAAGAAATAAAATGAAATATACAAGAGATAAAGATAAAATATAGTAAATGATGATATAAAATAAGTAATGACTTTTGAAACTAATAAATAAAAAAAAATAAAAAATAAAATTAAGAAACAAAAGTAAGAATAATAACTGCATTCATACTGTATATACAAAATTTACAAACATTCCGGGGAACACCCCGATCCAAGCCCGCCCCCCTTAAGGAGGGTAAGCCGGGTACAGAGAGTTCCCTGCGCTGTTCTATCAGCCGCGTCACTAGTAGAGTCCAGTGGAAGATGAGAGAGAGCGCTATGGCACAGTCGCACAGGTCTTGAGTGGAGAAGTTGGACATTGCCAGAACTCCATTAGTAAATATTTACAATAGGTCTCGGGCCCATTGCCGTTTTAATCTGCGAAGTGGGTTATAAGGATGTGTTGAACTGGATAATGAATGAGCTAGAGGGTTAGGATGGTTGGAAAGGTTTTGATAGACTTTGGGAAATTTAAGAGGTATCAGGTCAAGGACAAAAGGTATATTGAGATCATTATGCAGGGTTTTGTTGGAGACATAATATGGAGCATTTACAATAGTACGAAGGACTTTAGATTGGAAGGATTGAATGCGTTTGATATTCGATTGTTTTGCTGTCCCCCACAGTTGAAGTCCATTGGTCCAAATAGGTTTAATGATGGTTTTGTATATGAGGATTTTATTTTCAATGGAGAGCTGGGATTTCTTATTTAGTAGTCTGTACAATTGGCTGAAGCGTCTTTTAAGTTCTTGCTTTTTAAGTCTATTGTGAAGGTTCCAAGTAAGTCTTTTGTTTAAGTAGAAGCCAAATTTATCAATTTTAGATTTTTTAAAAAATTATTTCCTATATTTAGGATTATTTCATGTTTTAAGTCGAAAAACCTTGAAAAAAAACGCAACAATAAATCCTCCAATTCAGTTCACTTCATCAATGGATTTGTTGAAGAAACACCAATAAAAGAGTAACCCATATAAGTTGCAGTTGTTTACCAAATTAAAAAATAAACCTGTACCACTAACAACTCATGAAGGGTCTTGGGTTCAGTACATAGGTAAGGATGTACTGTAACTGGGGCAACGGCTGTGAAAGGAGGAGATTTGTTCTAAATCACGCTTTACCGCCAGGTCTTACTCAATTAAGGGTACCGGATTTATAGAGGTTGGGTGTGCCACAGGAGGGTCTCCCGAACTCGAAGTCGAACCACAACCGAAACAACAGAAAAAAACATTTTCTGCCATTAGTCGGACTCGAACTCGAGGCCGGGAACATGATAGTCAAATGCCTTGACCATTGATCTACCGCGCCTCCCTTGTTTACCAAATTAAATAAATGGGTTAGATGCTTGAATGAAAAAAAGAAAGTAATGCTAAATAGATTGAAAATCCAGTTATTAATCACATGAAACATGAGAGGTTCGGACGCGTTTATCAAAACACCTAATAACACTGATACGACGAAAACGCGCGCAGTGACTTAGATCGGCCAGCATTTACTCTTGTCGCGATCACAGTACATTCTGTGTTTAATCTTTAATAGTTTATAACCTACCAGAGGTCCCTACTTTAAAATTCTGACAGAAGGATTTGTTTTTTTAAAACACATTTGCGTAAAGTAACCCCCGTTACTATTCATACTATATATATCTGTACATCAATTTTGTTTTGTTTTTGTTGTTTTTTGCTGATTTTTGTTTCCTTATATGTTTTTAGAACTGATAATGAATGTTTAATACTCAAAACTAGTATTCAACTAAAGAAAATATCAATAGAATTGGTGCATTATTCTTCAATTCCTAATTGTATTGGTCCCTCTATACCATCATGCTTACCTCAAATGACTTCATATTTTCTGTCTCAGCAGTTATTGCATGTTAACTAGGGATCGGCACCGTAAGGTAAATACCGATATTCCATATTGACAATTACTTGAGCTCTGAATGTCGATAAACGATTTTAATTATTCCTATCATGTTACAATGGCATTACTGTCTATTTCATCGTTTTATTTAATTTATTTTACAACTTGAATAGGAACAAAATTATTTCGAATGTTCAAAATTTAAAAGTAGTATATTATAAATATATATGTCTTTTATCAAAAATTGGAATTCTTGGGATACCTCATAAAGCTTATCAGGCTCATTAAGATGACCCTGAAGGACAGTAAAGGACAGTGAATTCAAGGACAGCTGTCAAAAGATTTTAAAATTCATAAGGGTGTTAAACAGGGAGACCCTCTTTCCCCAATATTATTCAATTCAATGTTAGAAGTAGTTATGAAACTGATCCGCACTAGATCAGGAGGGTGTATATACCAGCGACTAACCCAACAGTTAGCATTTGCGGACGATGTAGTAATTACAGGAAGAACCACTAATGCGCTCCTAGGAGCTTTCGAGGAGTGTGAAAAAGCAGCAAGAAATGTAGGACTCACACTAAATAAAGAAAAGAACAAATACATGGTAACATCCAGAGTGGAAAGAGGACATAGATACATTGAGGGGGCTGGATATTACTTTGAGAGAGTGCCTAAGTTTAAGTTTCTGGATATTGAATGTTGGAGGTATCCGGAAGTATCTGGATACTGGATATTGGAGGTATCTGGAAGTATCTGGATACTGGATATTGGAGGGGCACCCGGGTGGAACGAGAAGGAGAGTAAGGCCTCGACCTCGTTGGCTTATAGATGTAGAGGACGATCTTCGGACTCTGGGTGTGAGAGGATGGAGAAGGGTTGCCAAGGAAAGGTTTGAATGGCAGAGAATTGTAGAGGAGGCCAGGGTTCTACGAGGACCATAAGCGCCATAAGATGATGATGATGATATTATAAATATTTAGAATGTTTTGTTGTATTTTAATTCACAGAAAACAATAAATCGTTAGGTATGTATCGATTTGACATATATTTGAAAGGAAATGTCTACATAAAAATATCGGACTTTCAAAGAAAATTAACCATATATTTGATACCCATAGCTATATCGATCTAAATCTATCAATTATCGGTATAAATTATTTAGCCTCATATTAAATAAGTACTATTAATATTTACAATGCTATTATATATTAGTATTATCAAATAATGTATGAATAAAAAAAAAAAATATCGATATTGGTCAAAGTTGCTCTCAAAAATAAAAATTGTTGATGCAAGAATCAAGTCGATATCATTCTATAAACTCGAGATATAAAATAAATTAGTTTAATGTTATTTAACTTTTTTCTTTCCTTCTAGGACTTATTAGTCAGAACGGCGAAATACTTTCTAATGTTTTTGGACCCAAAAAATTGAGTGTCCCTCCCCTTGTAAGTCAGAAACGTAATGTACATTATGATCTTTATAGATAAGTTTGTTTATGACATAGAAGAATTGAGGCTTTTTCTAACGATTTTGAAATGTAAGGATTAGATATTTAATGATATTTCACTAATCCCTGTTGAACAGATCCGCTACCTAGGACTTCACTTGGACACGCGTCTAAGTTGGAATCCACATACAAGACTAAAACGACAATAAATTGCTCTCGTTACAGACTACTGCAACATTTACTAGACAAACGTTCAAAGCTCCCAAATTATTACAAAAGACTCATATACAGAACTATGGTTAGACCTATTTGGACGTACGGAGTTGAGCTTTGGGGCTCCACTAAACCATCCAATTCATCTCGTATTCAATCCTTACAATCCAAAATCCTCAATGCTCCTTACTTTATCACCTATAAACTTATCCATAAAGATCTTAATGTTTCATATGTTGCTGATTTAGCCCACACCAGATACCTATCCTTTCATAGTGAGCTCTATAATCACTCAAATCCGTTAGTTTCTCAACTTGCTTCCCACTCCAATCCTGATAATCCTCCGAGGCGTCTGAAACGAAGATGGCTTAGAGACCTTATAGTGTAGAATTTTTAATAAAGTGCTACTGATGAGTAGTTCTTTTCATGTTTTAACATGTTATTATATTCGTTGTTAATACATTTACTTGATGTATATATTTTGTACAGTTCTAAATTTCAAAAAATGTATATATATATATATATATATATATATATATATATATATATATATATATATATAAAAAAAAAGGATTAGATACGATTTTAAAAAATGTTTAGACATTTAAAATAAAGATCTCTCTAAAAGAACTACTACAACAAATTAACGAATAGTACAACAGCAATTTCGATCGGTGTCTTATTTCCGTTCTTGTTTATTTCTTCCTTTATTTCGTTAATTCGCTAATGCTTCGTTTCACTCCGTAATAAGATTCCAAATTAGGCTAGAGTTTCAGAAAAAAGAAAACAGTAGCTGGTTTGGGACTAATTTAGTAATTGGAAACTGAATTGCCTTAGGTGGTGCTCTAGTTTCAGGAGAATCCTCTTTAACAACCCTCTTCTTGTTCGAACAATCTCTTGTTTTGTTTTTTTGTAAATTGACTTTTGTTGAAGTATTAGGAAAAAATCTATAAGTCAGACAATTGTCACTCTTCAATCTATTATGTAATGTGGTTGACTGTATGATATTATTGGTTGTAGTGTTACAGGTAATACATTGTAAATAATAAGGAAATGTGAGGTGAAATGTTTACAATGTATGTCTTTAACTTGTGATGAACAGCCAGTTATTTTAACGGTATTAATCAAGTTATTTTACTCACATTATACACTAGAATAATGCATGGACTGGTTTAAGATCACTCTTCTTGATGAAACATTCTTATGATTCAAGGCTTCAATAATAAACGCATTAATTAACAATAAGTGATAAATCAGCTGTTTAAATGCGATGCATAGCTACTATAAAAGTGAGCAAGAACAAAGGAAAAACGAAAATAAATAATAAAATATAATAGAACTAGCATCCCCGTCGCGGCTTCGCCCGCCCTCATAGTAAGTAAAGATAATTTCAACTGAAAATTAAAGTTTTATTTTTTTATCGATAAGATTCTTGTATTTTAGCATGTAGTTGAGCATTATTTCTTCAATAATTTTTTCACGCATAGCAGTAATTATTAATCTAGTTATAATTGTACTGATTAGGTGGTTGAAGATTACGTAAAAGCACCATTAGACATAAAATTTTTAATTTTAATGTATGAATTGGTTATCAAGATGGATAAAGACTATAAAGAAACTCTTGCGGAAAATAAACTGCATTATCAGTGCTTACGACAAAATGCCCGTGGATCATATTTTTACACACAACATAAAAAAGCAATGGATCGAAATTTTGATTTAGTAATTTCGAACTATTGTGTGCAAACCTCGGTCCTGCCTCCCAACATTGTACATTTAAAGTTATAACTTTACCATTACAAAAACGCTATTGTGGAATGGCGCTATACACAATCAGTCGATTTTCAAGCTTCACTAGGATCCACATAGCGCACACCACATTTAAATTTTTTAAAATAATTTTCTTAATTGTTTAATAAGTAAATTTTAACATCGATTTCAAGCTCTTTTGTAACCTCTCGTGTAAAATGGCACTCGCCACCTATCGGTCAATTTTCAAACTTTACTGTTGTCCACATATTTTCTTTTTTTAATAAAAAATAAATTAAAAATCAGTAGATTTTAATATTGCTAAACCTTCTTGGAACTATGAAGTTGGTGTAGTTAATATTTAGTACAGATTGGTTTAGTAGTATTCGCGGTTAGTGATCACAAACGAAAAATGGCTTGTCCTTTTATTGAATAGTATAAATTATTATTATAGTAAATTTTCTAATTGTAAATCTTTCAAGAACTATGAAGATGATGTAGTTAAAATTTGGTTCAGATAGGTTCATTAGTTTTACTAAAACACTATTGTCGCTTGCCACATATTTATAGGTTTTTGGATAACAATTTAATTGAATTAAGTAATTTTATTATCAATTTCTAGCTATATTTAACACCGGATCATTGTAACCTCTCTCGAATGGCGCTCGCTTTACTGCACACCACATATTTACCACTTTTTAAACAGTGATTTAATAGAAAATAGGTAAATTTTATTATTGCTAAACCTTCCTTGAACTATGAAGATGATGTAGTTATATTTGGTACAGAATAGTTCCATAGTCTTCGCGGTTAGTGATCACGAACGAAAATGGCTTGTCTTTTTATATATAACTTCATCATCCCCGTCGAGGCTTCGCCCTCTCTCATCAGTGAAGATCTTATATAATTTTAACTAATAATTGATTTTTTTTATGTTTATCGATAAAAATCTTGTATTAAAGTGAACAATTGAAAATTATATTTTTGATGATATTTCACACCTAGCAGTCATTATTAACTTGGTTAAATTTAGACTGATTAGGTGTTTGAAGATAATATAAACCATAATCAGACATTCAATTTTCAATTTTAATATATGAGTTGGTAATTCAGATGGACAGAGAATATTAAGAAACTATTGCATGTAATGGACTGCTTTATCAGTGCTTACAACTAAAGGTCCAAAATTCATATTTTTACACACAATATTAAACAGCTGAGGATAGGTATTTTGATATGTAATAATTTTCATTCGACAGAAATAATGTTATTGATTTGATCTGGTTGGATTTTAATTTCTAACCATAAAAGTATGTCATAGTGTGGCAAAACCCGTTTCTAACACTCAACATTGTACATTTAAATTTTTATTGTTGCTAAATCTAGAACTATGAAAATGATCTAGTTAAAATTTGGTATATTTCACTCCATATAACTGTTTTAATAATAATTTAATTGAATAAAAGTAAATTTTATTATCAATGTCCAGCTCTATGTAACACTATATTTTAACCTTTCATGTAGATGGCAATTGCCGCCATTTTTGAACTTCACTGTTATCCACTTATTATTCATTTTTCAGTAAAGAATTAGTTGAAAATCATTAGATTTTACTATTGCTAAACCATCCTTAAACTATAAAGATGATGTAGTCAAAATTTGGTAGAGATTGGTTTAGTAGTTATTGGCGGTTAGTGATCACAAACGGAAAATGGATTGTCCTTTTATATAATAGTATAACCTTATTCCGCCATATGTTAGAATCGTATAGAGCTAATAGATAATTGTGACTTGCAGATAGATAATACACAAATAATATTGCGACTATAAATTTAGATATAAGCCATCCTCTCTTTCTTGTTGGATCAAACTGCACGCGGTGTGCAAATTTGATTAAAATCGGTTCAGTAGTTTAGGTGTCAGCGTGGCCCAAGAACGTGATACGTGATTTATATATATTAAGATGAGCGGAGTGCCGATGTTTCCTGCCTTGGTCCGGTTAAAAATTTTTAACCGATATCTGGTTGAATGATAGTTGGCCGTTTCGCCAACCAGACTACAATTTTTCTGAAGATGGACTGCAAAGCAGGACGAAACGTCGGCACTCCGCATATAATGTTTTTTTTAAAACTTAGATGTGTAATTTATCAACCTGATTGCATCTCTGACAATATTCTCAACCGTTAAATCTATTATGCTTAATTATTTATTTTATTTTTCCTTTGTTCTAGCTAACTTTATTAATAATTGCTATGCATCGCATTTAAACTGCTGATTGCTCATTTATTTTAAATTTCTGTCTTTCTTATTTAAGCCATTTAAACTTAACACTTTAACAGGCAATGTATCCTGGAGGATACTTATATTTAATGCCTTTTGCTCAATAAATGACGTAATTTCCGACGCATTATCCTACTCATAATCGTCTAATATACTTTATTTAACCTTGAATTTCATGATACATGAGTCGAGGTTAGCATGGCTATAGCCATTCAAAGGAAAAAAAAATTAAATGTATTCAAAAATTCCCTACCTGCCCGTGAAAGGGTTAAGAACCGATTCGAAACCAGTCGTTGCATTATTCTAGTGTAATGTTAGTAAAATAACTTGATTGTTACCGTTATAATAATGGGTACCTAGTTAATGACATATCATTGTAATCATTTTACCTCACATTTACTTACAGTATACAATGTATAACCTGTAATACTACAACCGATGATGGGTCTTGGGTTCAGTACAGATATAGATGTACTGTTGCTGGACCAACAGTTGTGAAAGGAGGAGACGGTCGAAATAACGCTCTACCGCCAATTTTTTTCCCCACTTTTTAGAGGCTGGGTGTGCCTCAGGAGGATCTACCGACTCCAAAGTCGATCCACGATTAAACAGCATAGAAATTTTCTGACTTCAACCGGCCTCGAACTCGGGCCCAGGAGCATGGTAGTCAAGTCCCTTGCCCACTGAGCTATCGTGCCTCTATATATAATTTATACAGTTGTAAATATTAATTAAGTATATAAATTCAAATATATACATTTATATTTAACAGGCCAATGACATCTAAATGTTTGGAGTATTTGCGAATTCATGAACAGGTGTAGGATATTTGTATTTTAAATTAAAGCATTTTCTTGTTTTGTGGAGTAAAAAAAAAAAACTTCAGTCAAGTATTGTATAACTTTTAAAAATATTTAAAAAAGATATATATTTACATTTTTTATTTTATTTCAACTTATATGTTATTTAAGGCTCGTCTTATTTGTATATCTGGCAGTTCCACAGTTGGCAGGCTTCCTGGCTTCGAATCATAAAAAAACTATTTTTTTTTTTCATAATTCTTACCACTCAGAGATGTTTGTTTACTTTAATTCTTCCTAAGTATTATCGGATTTGACTGAGGATGTAAACAACTAATAATATTAGACAGTCACCACATGTTTGTTACAAGATGGGAGTTTACAGTTTGATACTTCTCACTAAAGAGAAAGCTTCTATTTCCACTCGAGTTGAGGCAGAATAGATTTATTATATCATATCACATAATAATAAAATATAAAAGCTAATACCAGAATTCTTGCTTAATGAAATCTATAAATTATACCACGCTCCATCAGGACCTCTAAATACGATGTTCCAAAATGTTCACAATGTTCTTTGTAAAACATAGTTTATATAGGAATTATTATGGTTCGATTTTGATTCAAGTTGACACTGCTATGAACCAATCATCTATATTATTGTCATCTCATGCTTCGTTGTACTCGCTTTTGTACAAATTATTGATTTATTTTATATATTTTTCTATGCAAAATTATGGATCCCTACTTGATTTAGCCGTGAGAAATCAGAGAAAATCACGCTATTCAATTGTCTTATACGTCTTCATATTTATCAATCAAACCATACAAATATACCCATATTTTTACCTATACCCAACAAATAGTGAGAAATTCCAATTCCAAATACCTTTTTTCCTGTTTGTTTTTTTAAATACACTTTAATTATCATGGTTGACGTTCAGTCTGTTGAGCCGTCGAAGGCTTCTAATGTAAATGTTAATATAATTATATTAATTATATGTTAATATTTTGAATAATTCTTATTTATCCTTAAATTTATCCTTACGTCTTAAAAAGACTTGTTCATTAAGACTTTAGTATTCTATACGTTGCTGATTGAACCCAAACCAGTCATTTTATTCCGCCTTAAACATAGTTACTATGAAAACCACTACCTTTTTCTGTTATGGGGATGATTGTTTCACTATCATGCCAAAAAGTCAAGCAAATGTCCTTTTTAGGTTTAGGCAGCTTGTGTCAAAAAAGGGCCCAATAAAGAAAGTTTTTTGTCAAATTTCTTTAAATTTATTTCATTAAATTTCTATGTTTCTATGTATCTATCTAGTTAAATTTCCTATTAGGTCACATACATATGAAATTTTGATTATATCCCATAACATATCCACGTCAGTGCACTGAACCTAATGAAATTGCTAGTATATAGGAACTAATACTGAATTTAACCAGTTTAAATTTAAAAAAATAAATTGGGTATCAGACAAATAGTTTTGGAGTTATAGCAAAAAAATTACCATAAAAACTTAGATATCGCAACAATACGCTGTTAGCGTGGTGGCATTTGGATTATTTTCGGGATTTAATTAATATTTCAAATATGCGATCTGATAATAAATTTAATCAGCTTTAAGACGAAAGAAGGAAATTTGGGATCGGTAAAATATGTTTGGAGTTATAGCGAGAAATATCCCGAAAGAACGATTATTTCACAACAGCACGGGGTTCTCAGCATACTGGCATGGGTTTCTTAAGGGAATTGATAAAAATTTCATATATAGATTGTGTTAGTAAATTTAACCAGCAAAAAAGATATTTTGGGTCGGACAAACAGTTTCGGAGTTATAGCCAAAAGAATACCGATACACGTGTTTTCGCGGAGAAGTGCGACTTACCGGGAGTTAGCCTTTTCGCGTCGCTTTAGTGGATAAACGGCTGACCGGCGAACAAATTATTTTACGCAAAAAATGTTTGAAATTTTATTCTCTTTAATTTTGTATATAGCTAATTTTCGAATAGAACTTATAGTCATTGAATTATTCCATTTCTCGTCAGAAATTTTGAAACATCAAATTCGTGTTCAGCACCCCGAAAAATCATCATGAAAACATCATACACCGAAACTTTTCTTTTAGACAATGATTTTTTTTTTTTTAATTTATTTTATTTTTTTAAATAATGTAAAAATTATGTTTAAAAAATTGTAATCTGCCTGTCTTGTAATCTTTAATAATGAATCCAGCAAGAAAACAGTGTTTCAATATATTAAAATATAGGAACTGCGAGGTGTCACGTAAAAGGCTTAAACTTTAAGTAACCGCAGGACATGTCCTTAATCCTTACAGGAAGGGTTGTGGAGGGGGAGGGGGGCGAAGGACAAAGTAAGGTAACAGGTTGGTCCTGCCTGCTTCCTGGATCGATGCCTTGGCTCCCTCTGACGTCCGGCTTTGGTAATTTAGGGCTGCACCGAGCCCTCTATCCCCATCCTTTATTTTTATCCCTCTCCTTTATATTGACATACTAGCTATAAATAAATAAATTTATATTGACTTGTTATCTATAAATAAATAATCTCATCTCTTTGTATCTACAGTCTCGCACGGTTTAATGAAACTTGAGAAATTGTTATACACTACTATCGAGTGGTGCGAAACTGTAAAATGTTAAATGGAGAAGAAGATGATCAGGGATGCACTCAAAGTGAAACACCACGTCAAAGTAGGAACACTTTATTTCTTGCCAACGTTTCGGCCTGCCTTGCAGGCCACCGTTACGTTCAGGATCACCGAACCACACTGGAGAGAATACGGTGACGTAACGTTGGCACGCATTAAAGTATTTCTACTTTGACGTGGTGTTTCTCTTTGATTGAATCCTTATTATTTTTTTCTCTATTCATTTTAACAGTCAACTACACTTCTATCATTAAAATTTTAATTTTACAATAAAATAACCTTTTTTAATTTTATTAAATTTTTAAGAAAATAGTTAATTGTAAGTCTATTATTAATTTAAGAAATAAATAATTTTATATAGCAAAAAAAAATTATTTCTTAAATAATCAATAAAATTATTATTAGTCATATCGTCGATACTTAATGATTATTGATTTCTTCAGTAAATAATAATAAACTATTTCCTTGAATCTACTATATATTTGTCAAATACTACTCACTCATTTAACACGAAATCTCAGAAGCCACCGAACGGATTGGAATGAAATTATGTATGTATGTAGTTTCCTGTAGGGCCGTAGGTGCTCGCTATGAAAGGAATTTAAAAAAATCGGCCTGGATCGCGGCTAATTCGCGAAAAATGCGATTACAATTTTTATTAGATGAATAACAATAGATTAATTATCATATGGTATATAGAAATAAGGTAAGTTAAAAAATAGGTTAGATGCTTAAGCCGCACACTTTTACCACAAATTAAGTTCCTTATAGTTGTAAACCAACAAAACTACGATCGATGTCGAAACCTTATAATATGGTACTTTCTGTGAACTCATGGTGGCTGCAGAGTAGTACAAGTTTGAGTTGTTTCGTGTTAAAGAGGAGGTTAAAACACATGTTCTCTGGTGATAGCATGTAGGGCCAGTTCGATGGACATATTCCTTGCAAGCAACCCACCAACCTGGGGTCACCTGTGGTGTAGTGGTTAGCATAGCAACCTACTAAACCCAAGAGTTCGCAGCCCGGCAGATGCCTTAGGATTTTTTAAAGGGAGTAAAAAATCTTAGATGCCGTCCTTCGGAAGGGACGTAAAAATGGGGGTCCCGATTCCTTGCAAGTCAACCCTATCCTAATTAACCTTCAAAATTTAGGACTCCCACCGTAGCTCGTCCGATTAGCCATAGCCCATTAAGTGACGTTAAACGAAATAAACAAACAAACCCACCAACCTTTAGCTTCGTCCCCCAGCTCTTCTTACCACTAACGAAGTTGCTGTTCATGATTGTTGGCCAGGTGTTTGAAAAGCGAGACATTGTCCTCCACAGCAGGGACAAAAAACTTATAAGAATCAGTGAGTTCTATCGAGCGTGTGATTCTCTTCAGTATCGTCTTAGGTTCTGCCAAGGATAAGATGGGTACATTATCAACATTCCTCAGCGTGACCCAAACACCAATACACCACTTAAGAAAAGTGTGCAGTTGATTTTTACGCCTAAATGTTGATGAAGCGAGGAGGTGAAGAAGCTTATTTACTTTAGTTTCGTAATCTCCTCAACCAATTTATGCTTGATATGTACGCAAAAATAGAAACAGTAAGACTAAACTTTATTCGAAAAAGCTGAGAAGTTGAGACTATATTCACTTAAAGTATGCCATAAGAAAAGTTGATGGTCTGGTATCAAAGATGGGTAAAATGGTAGTGCTGCCTCGAAGCTTCACAGGAGGACTGTTAAAATAATATCAAATTAACATTTGCAAATTGTCAAATATACTTATTATTGAAATTCTAATAATGGAATTCTTTAGGTTTATTTAAGTAATAATAATTATCAACTTTAAGCTTAACTTTTACTAATTTAAATTGTCCTTAATCCTAATGATATTAAACCGTAGCGGAGCAGGGTACTTCCAGCTGGTATATAATAAAATTACTATTAATTATATTCCTTATTAATTAATAAAACCATTATATATTATTTTCTTAAATCTTTTATAAAGACATGCTTAATTGTTTTCTCAAATAATTATTAGAACTATTAACTTTTTAAAATAGTTAATAAAATTGTTATTATTTAGTTTATTAAATAATCAATATAACAATAGTAATTATTTTATTATGATACAATAACACTATTAATACTGATTTTATATAATTATATCATAACTAATAAAATTTATTTAATTATTTTCTTGAACAATTTATAAATTTTGTGGTTAATAAAGGCATTTCTCTTTGTAGTTATTTCGGTCTGCAAGTAGTAAATTAAATTCATTCTTGATTTTACGAAATTTATTATATTAATAATTTCATAACAAAATTAATTTAATTGCAATAATATAGAAAATGAATAATTTTTATATATATATATATATATATATATATATATATATATATATATATATATATATATATATATATTCATATAATTAAATTATAGTTGTCACTTTCCTTATTGCTGCTTTACTCTTCAGGAGTTCTTAATAAAAAAAAAATAATAATAAAAAAATGTGATCTGATCATTTTCTTTTCTTTTTTTTTTGTCTAAATTTGTAGAAGCTTACGATAGAAATCTTCAAGCTCTTGACTGAAGTGCTGTTGAAAGATTTAATTAATGAAGGACTCAAAGAATCTTTAGATCCTTTTTTTTTGCTTAAAAACAAGAAAATGAATACTTGAAATGTTTTTCCCCTGTTTAAAAAAACAATACATTTTTTTTTTTTTTTTTTTTTTTACGTACTTTCCTCGTGAAGAAGCAAATTAAAGTCTATATACGGGAGGTTTTCCAATAACTGGATTTTCCTTATCCGCTCTGAAAACTTTGTTATGAAAAAAAAACAAATTCTTATAACTGGATGAAAATTTTACTTTCAAGTTCGTGCATTTATATGGTTACTATCATCATTTTTAAATGAAATTACATCTAACAACACTTATTGATATTAAACTGCAAGTTAAATTTTTTTTTTACTTACTATAATGTATTGAAATTACCAACTTTACAAAAAATAATTATTATTACTTTTTTTGTAGAGATAATTTTTGATATTATATATATATTTCTTTTAATATCATTTTTTCTGTCCCTTTTCCACATTTTTAAAATAATATTTATTTTTATATTGAACATTTTTCACTTCTTTTTTTTTTTCTGTTTCTAGTTTTTATTTATGTTGTTTCAGTTTATACTTTTTAGGCTAGATATTTTTAAAACTTTATTTATTGATTAAAACATCACTGAATGCGCTGAAAAATATTTATTGTAAATATATTATTTATCTATATATAATATGAAGAATATTTATTGTAGGCGTGTTTTGTTGGGATCATCATAAAGTTTGTCGTGAGATATTCTGTATTTTGTTTAGATGTGGCCAAGTACAGTTGGTAGACCTTTATGCAGAGTTCTATTACTAACGTAACATGGAGATCGTATAATTAGTCACAATGTTTATAAATTTTAAGTGATTATTTTTTGGCTGATATGTAAGTCCTTCTTACTTTCTCTCCCTCTCTCTCTCTCTCTCTCTCTCTATATATATATATATATATATATATATATATATATATATATCATATAACTATATATATATATATAACAGAAACAGCAAGAAAATATGAATAAAAGATATTACACCATCCCATATATACAATCACTATCAGAAAGGCTCAGGAAAACACTCACAAATAACCATAAAACTGACTACACGGTCACATTCAAAAATACCTCCACCATTAATAAATGATTACCAAAACCAAAGATAAGGATAAGTTAGAGTTACAGTCTAATATTGTTTATGAAATTCCGTGTGAAGATATTTGTGGCAAGTCTTATTTTGGTACATCGGAACAATATCTTAAACGACGAGTGTATCAACATAAATACAGTTGCACGTCTATAAATAAAAACCCGAACAAACCTGACCAAACAGCTCTCACCACACATTACAGGCAAACAAAACATACTTTTAAATTTGATTTCCCCAAAATTATTCACCATAAACAAAATAATTTTAAAAGTAATATTAAAGAAATGATAACCATGGAAAAATTTAAAAACCGCGCAATAAACAAAAAATCAGACGTCTTAAATCTTAACACCTGTTATTCCAACTTAATACATTCAGACCAATAATATACATTTACATTTATATACATCATACAAACCATTCTTCCATTTATTAGTATATTATACTGAAATATTTTTGTACCTGCATCTTTGGGAATACCCACACAGTCCTTTTAACGTAATTTTTAAGAAATAGGGGTTTTCCCCACTAGCCCTTGTTAACTGTCTGTTAAACTCACTCTCCTAGGTTAGTTGTGTACTAGAATTGTTAGTCTATTCATATCCACCAGTAACATTGTAAGTAGCTTCATACTCCTCTATATTCTGTAATTATATATATTTTTATTACCCTACACATGTTGTTATATACCTACCTGTACTATAGCTAACTTTATGTTTTGAAATAACTTGTATAACTTATATAATTTTATTGTAACCTGTTTTTTCACTGTAGGGCATGATTATGTGAACAATATAGTCTCGAAACGTCGCCAAAATAGTTGTTTTTTTTTTAAATTCTATATGAGGAGGCAACTTTCAAAACGTGCTTTGTCACAGTAATCCCACTTTTCAGCAATAACAAAAAAATATGAGATGTAATTACTCTTCAGAAAAAAAAAATTCCTGATTAAACCTTTAGCATCTAAAAAAAAAACACATTACAACAAGGATCAGAAATATTTTTTACTCCTAAAATTAGCATTTTTTTTTTTAAATATGGACAAAACACATTTTGAAGGAACACAGTGGACAAAACACGGTTTGATGAAATAACAAAGGGACAAAACACCGTCTAAAGTGGCAATGTTTTATTCTACAGAAGTTACTGTTTGCTCAAAAGTTCACAAAATAAAAATTATAATTACATAATAGGTGATGTATGTTAATTACACTCATAATTTTCGGAATATTTTCATTTTCTTAATTGTTACTAGTTTTTAAATATGCAGTTCACATCTTTCATTTTCTAAACAGCCACAAGTTTCATCCTCTTACGCATTTTCAACACTTGGAGATTCAAAAAGTACAACCTTGTACCAGTGCAAGCGATTATTGTCAATAATGCTGCTTTTCTATTAGCTTAGTAGGCAAAGCATGGTTTAAACTAAAAATGGGCTATGGACAAAACACTCTTTATTTAAAACCTTGATTTTGTAACCTAATTTTGGATGGGAAAAAGCTTGTTTTGAGGGCTAATACTCATCACATATTGTAGGGTTCTGAAAAATAAATCAAGTGATACTAAGAACTCAAAAAAACATTTTTTGTGACAAAACACCTTTTTGAAAGTTACCTCTTCATATACGAGGTGTGATCAAAAAGTTCCAGGACTTTTTATATACTATGGGAATGCAATGTCTCACAGCGATGCGGTTGGCAGCATTGTATTGCCTGACTCAACAGGAACACAGCTGTGTTTGCAGATCAATCATAACATCACTGAAAGTAACATTAGCACAGTTTGTTTGAGGTTAGTTTTATAGAGTTCGGCTATTTTATGAAAATTAATGTGAAAGAAGAGCAACGTGTTTGTGTGAAGTTTTGTGTGAAACTGAACAAAACGTTTTCTGAAACCTTTTTGATGTTACAAGAGGCTTTTGGTGAAGAATGTCTAAGCCGATCATGCTGCCATCAGTGGTTCAAGAGGTTTAAAGATGGCCAAACATCCACAGACGACGATGCTCGTTCTGGACGCCCTTCAACGTCAATCAATGATGACAATGTTGCTAAAGTGAACGCTCTCGCACGATCAGACCGTCGAATGCGTCGTGTTGCAGCAAAGTTTGTGCCAAAACTCTTGACTGAAGACCAAAAACAACACCGAACTCATGTTTCTAAGGAACTTCTTCAAAAGGCAAATGACGACGAAAGCTTCTTGAAACATGTCATTACGGGAGACGAGACATGGGTTTTTGGTTACGATGTGGAAACAAAAGCCCAATCATCACAATGGACATCAAAAGGTTCTCCAAGACCCAAGAAAGCACGCCAAGTTAAATCAAATGTGAAGGTCATGCTTACGGTTTTCTTTGACTGTAGAGGTGTTGTCTACTATGAATTCCTTCCACAAGGTCAAACAATTAATCGTTTTGTTTATCTTGAAACCCTCAGAAAATTGCGTAATGCTGTGAGAAGAAAGAGACCTGAGCTGTGGCAAAGTGGTGATTGGGTCCTACACCATGACAATGCTCCTGTTCACTCTGCATTAGTTATCCGTAACTTTTGTGTAAAAAACGCAATGACTGTCATTCCTCAGCCCCCTACTCACCTGACCTAGCTCCAGCCGACTTTTTTCTTTTCCCGAAGCTCAAGAGACACCTGAAAGGACGAAGATTTCAAACAGTTGACGAAATTAAAGAAAAAAAACAGCGGAGCTGCTAAACACCTTTACAAAAGAAGAGTTTTCTGGGGCCTTTGATCAGTGGAAACACCGGTGGGAAAAGTGTGTAGCTTCCCAAGGGGAGTACTTCGAAGGAGACAAATTTGAATAACCTGTATGTTGTATAAATAAATGTATGAAAATTCAGTCCTGGAACTTTTTGATCACACCTCGTATCTTGTCCTGGATGCGTAATACCTGATAGTTCTTACTAAAGTTAATCGATGCTGGTACTGATAGCAAGAAATCGTTTCTCGCTTTTTGATAAAAATGCCTCAATTTAAAAATAAATTATATTACTATATAAAACAATAATCAGTTTGTTTGATATTGAACAAACCAAACCTGATAAAATTACAATAATTGTTTAAGATATAAATTAGTAAACAGTAAAAAGCATTTAATAGCTAAAACAAATAAGTTATTTGTGATTGAGATAATTAAAAAAAAAAGTTTTACAAGTTTGTATTTCTAATTAAAATATTCCAAATCCACATACAAGACTAAAACGACAAGAAACTGCCCGTCGTTACAGACTACTTCAACATTTACTTGACAAACGTTCAATGCTCCCAATTAATTACAAAAGACTCATTTACATGACTCTGATTAGACCCATTTGGACGTACGGAGTTGAACTTCGGGGCTGTACTAAACTATCCAATTTATTTCGTATCCAATCCTAACAATCCAAAATCCTTCGAAAAATCCTCAATGCTCCTTACTTTATGACCAATATCCTTAACTTATCCATAAAGATCTTAATGTTCCATGTGTTGCTGATTTAGCCAAACCAGATGCCTATCCTTCCATAGTAAGCTCCATAACCACCCCAATCCACTAGTCCCCCAACTTGCTTTCCCCTACATCCCTGATAATCCTCCGAGGCGTCTGAAAAGAAGATGGCCTAGAGACCTTTTAGTGTAGATTTTATTGAAGTGCTCCTAGTGAGTAGTTCTTCACAAGTTATTTACATGACATTGTATTCACTATCAACACATTTACTTGATGTATATTATTTTGTACAGTTGTAAATTTCAATAAATTAAAAAAAAAAAAACATTTGGAAGCGAAATATTTGTGAACTCAAATATCAGATTTTTATACATGTTCATTACTCCGCTGCTTTTGACTGATCGTTCCTAATCTGATCCTAATCTCTATGGAAAATCCCTTAAACCATTCGCTTTTCTAATACCACTTCTTTAACCACCTACTAACCATCCAGATCCAGGGATTTTACATTATTTTCTATTCTTCAGGGACTTCTTATATAAAAATAGATATACGTACATATTTGCATACATACATGTAATTGTTAATAACATCTCAAAATATCTCAGGTATATTTATATTAATATAATAAGTATGTGTTTGTAATATACCTCTATTAAGGATAATATTTAAGTCTCATAATTCCTTGTTATTATTTAATTATTATTCCTTATTCGTTTTATAATATCATATCCTATACTGGTACACTTCTGTGTTACCACAAGTCGTTGACTGATTCCTTGAGTCATTGACGAGGTTGTTGTTGTAACAGGTAGCGGTCTATAGATAGATGTACTCAACACCTGCCGGTAATCCATCCCGGAATACATCGGGTCCGTGATGTAATCCGTGGATTCTCGCCAACTGGACGCCGCTCTAATGTGGTCCTTTTTTTCCTCCCCTCTATCTAAACAGCATACTATATGATTTATTTATTTAGTATTACAAGATGTTATTTATTTTTATGCGTACTCAAATGTAAACAAATAATTTTTTATTCATAAGGTATAGTTGACTGTGAACTTTTGCATTCGGTACTTCCAAAAGGGAGTATAGTTTCGTCACCAACGGTTGTATATGGATGTGATGTGGTCAACAATCACGCTCATTCACCAGGTGTTCCCCTAATTAAAGGTTCCCAATTTATAGAGGCTGTGTGTAACCTCAAAGTCGATCCAGAGCAGAAGGGACTGATATTATATTTTCTATCTCCATCCCTCAACAATATATGTAGCGAAAATTAACTGTGAACAATTTTGAATTATCTTAAATTTAAACTTAAAAAAAAAAAATTCTTAAAATTATAGAATGTTTGTTCTTATTATTCAGTTGCTAATTGAACATCGTACTTATATACACTGACTAAAACTGTTATAACACATAATCAATATTGTTGTTTATTGGGGCTTAGCGTCCTAAGGGCCAGAAGGACCGGTTATCCTACAGATTACCAACTTTTTCTAGCCAAGGTAAGAAGGCCAAGATTCATTTCGTGGGTCCGCCACCCAGGTGGTATTCGAACCCACTAATCATGTCCAAATAGTTTTAATTCACATATAGTTATTTCTATTTTAAATTATCGTTGCATACCAGAGCTTAAAGACAAGAAACTGATCATCATTTCCGACTACTCTAAAATTTACTATACAAGCGTTCAAAGCTCCTAATAAATTACAAAAGCAAATGAAAATAATTGAACAGATTTGAGCTTTTGAGCTCCTCTAAACCTTCCAATTCTTCTTGTATCGATTCTTACAACTCAAAATCCTCAATGATCCTTATTATGTCACAGACAAACTTATCCTTAAAGATCCTAATGTTGCATATGTTTCAGATTTGGCCCAAACCAGATCCTTACATTTTAAACTCCTTACCCACTTGAATCCACTAGTCTCCCATCTTGCCTCCCACTCAATCCCTGATAATCCACCGTGTTGTCGGAAAAGAAGATTCTTGGCCATCTTCTTTTCCGACAATATGGAAATCCTTCTTATGTAGGACGTTGTTTTTTTGATGTGTTACTAGTGAGTAGTTCATTACATGCCGTAATCATTTTCCTTAAATTTACTTGTTGTATATAATGTAAACAATCACCACTATACTTACATAACGAACAATTAATTGATTACTAGTTATTAAAGCCACTTTGGACCTGCCCCTTAGTTGGTCCTTTGAAGTTTTGCTAAACCATTACATATTAATGAAAAATATTGGGAGTTGGAATTAATTTTAAAGGATTTTTTTTCGATTTTTGAGCATTTATTTAGAAAAAATGGTACAATGTATATTATTCAAAGTATTGTCCATCGCTAGCAACTACTTTTTCCCATCTTTCTGGCAATTTACGGAGACCAGCTCGGAAGAAGGCTTCGTCTTTTGAGGCTATCCATGAATCCACCCATTTCTTGCAATCTTCATAAGAAGTGAACCGCTGGTCAGTCAGGTCGTGTGTCATGCTTCGAAACAAGTAGTAGTCAGAAGGAGCAATGTCTGGAGAATACGGCGGGTGGGATAGGACCTCCTATTTCAGCGTTTCCAGGTATGTTTTGACCGGTTTAGCAACATGCGGCCGAGCGTTGTCATGTTGCAAGATTACCTTGTCGTGCCTTTCCCCAAATAGCGGCCGTTTTTCCTTCAGTGCACGGCTCAAACGCATCAACTAAGTCCGGTAGAGGTCTCCCGTGATCGTTTCATTCGGTTTCAGCAGCTCATAATAGACCACGCCCATCTGGTCCATTTTTCATAGCCAGTGACAATACGATGCAAAAAACCCTTTCTTTTTTGACGTTGGAGCAGTTGTTCACAGGTGAAAAATCGCCTCTCAACGTCTCTCGGCTTCAAATCGTACGGAACCCAACGTCCTTGCTTATGAATCATTCCCATTGCTTTGATGCGTTTGCCGACTGTTGACAAGTCGACTCCCAATGACTCAGACAAGTCTTGAAGGGTTTGACACGAGTCTTCATTGAGTAATGCCTCTAATTCTTCATCTTCAAACTTCTTCGGTTGGCCAGGGCGTTCCTTGTCATCCGTGTCAAAATCTCCATTTTTAAACCTCCGAAACCAGTACTCACAAGTGGAAATCGATGGAGCATACTCCCCATAAGCCTCGCAAACTAACCGATGGGCTTCAGCTGCTTTTTTCTTCAAATGAAAGTAGAAAAGCAAAGCTTCCCGCAAATTCGTCTTACTTGGCACAAAAGTTGACATGTTTAGAGAGCAAAAAAATAATGTTGTTCACACTTCAGAGAAATGACACCTACTGAAAATCAAAGCTAAATGATGACGCTTGAACATGAATATAGCAACAAGTTGGCCCGATGGGATTAGAGACTAGTAATACCATCTCTTATCAATCCTTTAAAATTTATTCCAACTCCCAATATAAACCGTTCTACCAGTAATATTTCAAACAATACTGCCCGCGCAACAGTACATTTCATATGACACATGCCATTTGTCACAATCACATAAAGATAAAATACAATTCTCACACTTCTATACAACATCCTATTCCACTCGTACTGACGGTTTCTTCATCCCTGTTACCCAACATCTTTTTACGTCGATTTAAACTTACGACACATAAATCTCTTTTTAGATTAATTTTTAACTTAAGGTACGCATGATGGTATATAAGGATCAATACAGTTAGGAATTCTATATAGAAGTGGAAATAAATTCATCAAGATTCACTTTTACTAAATTTTTTTTGCTTACTTATTCTTCTTTGATTTAACAATAATTGAATTTTCTCCCATACTTTTTTTATTTGAAGATATCAAAGACGAAAAATCTAATCACACCTTCACTTGATTTAGAAAAGAATCCTTGCAGTTATGAATTAAATGAAATAATTTAACAACTAAATATTGCTTAATGTGTAACAATATTAAAATTTAAATAGTTTTCATTATTTAAAATGAAAAAAAAAAAATGATTGAACCATTTTAAGACGATTTTGGTGCACTGAATTATCCTTGCCAAGTAAAAACAGTGGCGTAGATCCTCTATTGTCCAGGTCAGCTCTGAATTCCATTATCCGGGCAAAGGATCTGCCCTTGTTTTTCCAATCGAAGTTCTGGACTCCAGCCAAATTGGTAATAGACTGTTTACTACTTTCGGTAACTGGAACGCTTAAACTTCAAATCGTTTCAAATGTTACTCCTTTAATTGCAAAAAAAAATTAATAAAAATAAAAAGGTGTTTTGAATATTTAAATCATTATAACTAGAAATATAATATCAGTTGTAACCAACAAACTCTGAAAAATTCGTTTAATAATTTATAAACTTTCACGAGTATTAACCCTTTGGACTCCAAAGCCGCGAACCCAATGGCTGGCACAGAATTCATATACCGGCATATACCCGACAATTCTTTTTGTGGCTTTCACTCAGGTGGGACTATTTTCCTCCACCAGTGCTCAGATCGTTTTTTACTCTTTTCTGTAGCATGATACTCAATATTTTTTTAAAAGGTATAAATAATAGAAATATAAAATGTTTAAACTTTTATTTATTACTTCAAGTACAATAATATAATACAAAAACGAAAAAAATCAATTAAACAATGTTATCTTCAAGAGAGGATATTGAAAAAAAACAATGCCTGTCTGTACACGGCTTATGAGTACTGTGCCAGACAAGTGGAACTTAAAAAAAACTGAGTTGAATTGCATTTTTATTTTGCCGGATTATAACCGGCTAATGAGTGCAAAGGGTTTAAGACCTTTTTTTCAGGCAAAATTTGAAATGCCTCACCTTCATGGATTATTTAATAAATAAAAATCTAAAACAAGAAAAAAATATTAATACTTTAAAATGTTTTTTTTTCTTTAATTTTAATTTATAACTGTATACAATAAAATAAAAATACATCTAATAAATGTAAAAATAATGCTAAATAAAAGTCTCTACTGCTACCCATCGGTAGCACTTTAACAACATTTCTAAATTAGAAGGTCCCGAGTCCATGTTCTTTTCAGACGCCTCGTAGAATTGGGAGTAGTAATGGGAAGGGAGTTGAAAGAATAGTGGATTTGAATTGTTACTGAGTTTACTATGAAACGATAGGTATATGGTTTGGACTAAATCAACAATATATGGTACATTGAGATATTTGTGGATAAGTTTTTTTGTGACATAATAAGAAGCATGGAAGGTATTACTAACGATTTTAGATTGTAAGGATTGGATACAAGAAGAATTGAAAGCATTGTAAGCCCCAAAGCTCATATCCGTATGTATGTATATCCAATTAGATCTAATAATTGTGATGTAAATGAGTCTTTTGTAATTTATAGGAAACTTTGAGCGCTTATTCAATGCAATTGAAAACGACTAGCAGTTTATTGTCATTTAAGTTCTAGGTTTACGACCAAGGGTATAGGTTATTTGATAACATTTGTTCCGTATTTTAAGCTTCTTATTTCGACACCATTGGTGAAGGTTTGTAATGGTGTTTGGAAGACAGTGAAGGAATCATTATTTACTGATAACGCACGTGTCACCAGCGTACATGGTAAAGACAGGAAGAACATGAAAAGTTATGATTAACTTTGAAGTTCCTATTAGTGAAATTAATAAAATTGTTAAATTTATAAAACAATATAACAAAATACAGAATGTAGTGATCCCCTTCACACTAACAATAGCCTTAAGAAACAAGGTAAAATAAAAAGAAGAAGAATAAGAAGGAAGAGACTAAAGAAACTTTGGCCGAGGGACTAACTTTTAAATCAAATTGTGTCATAAAAAAAATTCCTAAATGCGTTAGGAAATACAATATTAGTCTAAATAAGAAAAATGTTAACGTGGTGGACACATTTTAACTCTCCGTTGGGCTCGCCCGATTTATCAGGCACAGAAATCACAATTTCCTCTTCTTCTTCGCGTCTTCTGAACTCCTATTCCTCAGTGCCTTTTTAACTTGTGGTGTGGATCGCTCCCTGCTTGGGCAGTATGACATCCGCGCACGTGATGAATAGATTTCTCTATGCTAGAAATACATTTGAATGTTCTTGAAATTTATTCACTAATGACATTCTGGATATGATTGCCATATATGGACACTAGCCAATATATGAATAACTTCAATCACAAGCTTGTTAGAGAGGATGATATAAGAAATATTCGAATTGAAAGGTTTCATTGGATTATTGTTATTAGAAGATGTTCATAAATCAAAAAGTAATAACTGCAGTTTAAAAACGGGTAAATTGTTGTCCAATTTCGGCTGCAAAAAAATGTATTTCCTATCCGAATATGCTTCTCAGTGTATTAATGCCTACTCCCAAAAGAACATGGTGATTCTTAATTTTCTTGTAATAATGCCTTATTATGCAATATTTTTAATCGATTTTATTATGTTATGATACTTATGTATTATCCCTAGAAAGATTGGTGCAATCCCAAATTTCCAATTTCCTAGAAGATTCCAAGGTACTTGATCCCTTCCAATCTGGTTTCCGTCTCGGCTTCTCAACACAATCCGCACTCATTAAAATTATCACTGACATCCAAACAGCGATGGACAAAAAATAACTGACCATCCTGATCTTCCTTGATTTCTCTAAAGCATTCGATTCCTTAGACCATAATATCCTTTTTTCCAAATTGAAATCATTGAACTTTTCCTACAGATCCCTCCTTTGGTTTCAATATTTCCTTTCCCACCGCACCCAAGCAGTTGCCACTCCTAACCAGGGCCTATCCTCTTTCCTCACTCTACAGTCAGGAGTAGCTCAAGGTTCGAGCATTTCCCCTCTACTGTTTAATTCCTACATCAATGATCTTCCCCATTCAATTCACCATTGTTCCCACCATCTTTATGCCGATGACTTCCAAATTTACTTCTCCTTTCCTCCATCCGAAATGTCAGCTGCGTTTGCCAAAATTCAGGAAGACCTAGACGAAACCTGTGCCTGGGCAAATTTGAACAAATTAACATTAAACGCAGCTAAAACTCAAGCAATTGCCATAGGATCACATTCCCTTCTCTATTCAAATGCCAACTTTCCCACATTATTCCTTAATGGTCATCCAATAACTTTCCATTCCTCTGTTAAAATTTAGGCTTAACCATTGATCAAACCCTCTCCTGGAAATCCCATATTGCACAAATCTCCCGAAGGTCAATTGGTATCCTAAAACTATTTCACCGCTCCCGTCACCTCCTTCCCCTACCCACACGCAAACTTCTAGTATCCTCCCTTATCTTCCCCCAATTTGACTATGGTAGCGTGATATATGGCGGGCTCTCGATGGTTCTTGAAGACAGATCAAAACGCATCATGAATTGCTTCATCAGGTTTGTCTTCGGAACGTCGAGACGTTCCCATGTTTCGCATCTCTACACTGATTTAAATTGTCTTTTCGACCCCTTCCGTAGAAAGTACTTCCTAGGCTCCTACCTATTCCAAGTTATCAACACCCGTCACCCTACCTTTATTTACAGTAACCTGAAATTCAAGTCTGCTATCAAATCACTGCATACAAGATCTCGTCTTTCCGATCTCTATACTCCATTCCACAGAAGTACTGCATTCCAACGTTCCTTCCTTGTCCGATCCTCTACTCTTTGGAATTCCCCCCCCCCCCCCCCCCCCCTGTATCCTCAATGCTTCTTCCCTTGGAACCTTCAAAACACTACTCTTTCACCATCTTCTTTCCCTCCAACCCGACGCTCTCTAATTATAAGGATGTATGTACTATGTATGTAATTGTCTAATTTATTTACTAAGACCATCAGACATAAAACATTAGCCAAAATTATAGTTTTACTATGATAATGTTTTGATTTCTTGTAATGATAATTTTTGATTTTCTATCTTTTATTTTTCTTTAAGTTTCTGTTTTTTTTTTTTTCTCTTCTGCAATTTTGTTTACAATATTAACCTCTTTATTTGTACATTTATTATTTCACTCTCTTTTTATTAATAGTTTTTTTTTTCTAGTTTTTCTCTGTATTTTTTTTTCATACATATTTGTATTTAATTTTACCTATGTTGTTTTATTTTTAACAGCCTCTCGGTCAGTTATGATCTAACTTTGTATTATTTAATGTTATTCTTAAGGGACTTTGTCCCAGAATAAAGTTTTCTTTCTATTTTATTCTATTCTGTGTACAAAAATATAAGGCTATTTACGTAATACTTTTGGTTTTAGATTTATTATGTATAATAAATGAGTTTTTAAGTATCTCTACAAATTTTTTATGATAAATACATCTTTAAAAAGGTTATACATTTTAGTTTGTAAGATAAAATAACATATTATAAAAGATTTTATGGGCAGTTTTCTAAAATGAGCCTATCAAGCACACCGCGCCCGACGGAAGGAGGATTTGAGGGGCGCCCGACCTGAAGGGCTAAATAAAACTTTCTTTTTCTTAAAATAAAATTTAAAAACTAGTACAACGTGTCACTAATATAATATATAAAAATGAATAATTTCTAATATATAATACTAACTAATTTAATTACACTAATCATTGATGATATAACAGTTACATTAAATTCGATTTAGTACATTAATCGATATTAATATCTCGAAAATGAGGCCTATCAGTGATCCTGTGATCCTGATGTTGATAGAAATAGCCAGGATGACTCAGCGGCTAAATTTAGGAGAGGAGAAGATGAATACGATATAATCCTTCGCAGATGAGAAGGTGCCGACAGAAATAAACAGGACGAATCACGAGGAAAGTGCGAATAACGACAGCCTCTGAACCAGAAATAGAAGAACTCGCTGTTCCCTTGTTATCGAAAATAGATCCGAGTCTTCGAACTCTAGAAGCGTCAGGATTCCAGGCAAGGACGAACGTTCTTCCATTCCTGGATCATCTTACTAGTGAGAGTCTATTTTTATTAATTAATATGACTATAGTCCCTAGAATTGTTTAAAAAGATAATAGGTGCAAATGTTGATCAATTATTTTAAATTTTGATACCACTTCTTAAGATTGATTAATTTTTTTATTTTGGACACAACCTTCCGATAGGTGCGCGTATCTATCAAATACGCTTTTGTTTGATCCTATGCAGTACTGGGATTCCCCGGGGGATTCTTTTGACCCAACCCTAGCATAGCCTTGACCGAGGATTCCTACGGCAAGGAGTAAGGTAGAAAACGTTTTTGTATCTCAGGAATATGCGCGCCCATCCACGTGTTTTTTAAATGTTTTATTTTGAATTATTTGTTGTAAAACTTGTAATACATTTATAATTTAAAGTATAATACAAATTGATTTTACACTTGATTCAAACAAACGCTGAAATGAAACGTACTTGTATGAGTCAGATACCCGCGACCACTAATACTTTTTTTATCACTGTAGGCCAAAATTTACAAACTTTAAATTTTATCTTCGGAGTAATTTTGCGATTTTCATATGTCTCGGTCACAAAGCTGCTCAGTTCGCCTTTCCTCTCCAGAAATCAAAAAAAAAAAGAAAAGACTATTACACTTCCAACTTAAACTACCAACACTACCCTATAGATGTGAAATGTGGCCGCTTATACTAAGGGAAGATTGCTTTGCAGTTTTCCAAAATATAGTACTCCGTAGAATATTTGGCCCAAGCAAAGTTAAAAATACGGGAAATTTTAAAAGGCTCCACAATGCGGGAGATTTATCCAGTGAATATAGGTAATAGCGTGGCGGTTACAATAGGCATGTATAGTCGTTGGGTTAAATAATGACAGAATTCCAAAGAGGTTAAGCAGTTTCGAGCTGTCGAGTAAACGTCTGAGGCATAGGCCACGACGTAGATGGGAGGATCGCGTCAGGGCTGATGTTGCGGATTTGGGTTTTGATGAAGTAGGTTGAAGGGAGGTCTTTGGTCGAAGGTTGGTGGGGGTTTTTCACCTGTTATGTTGATTAAAATGTTGTCATTATTAAATTCATTTGTATAAGCATTATTATTATTAAACATAATGTGTATGTACCTTTATAAATTTCTTGTGAACCTTTCCGAGACAGACTTCTGTTGTAGTCATAATGAATTCGATAGGAATCTGATTTGGGGCGCAATATAAAGCCTTGTCCAACTTCTTGGTTGTATAAGTCTAATAAGGCTTACGTAACGCCTTTGGAAAGGTTTTATTTTGGTAGAAAGATGATTATCCCTTTAAAATTATATTACCTATTAAAATTACAATCTGTGTATTTTTATAAATATATCACAGCTGACATTCAACTTATCCTGGCACCGCCTTTCCCACGTACGCTGATGACACATGTGTGTTATATGTAAATAGTGATCCCTTCATTGCATCTCAATCACTCCAATCCCTTATTACATACCTTCATGAATGGTTTACCTTATTTTATCACCAATACACTCCAAAATAAGTTCATTGCTCCATATGTTGGAGATTCAGCCGGAAACATTATTCTTACATTAATTTGATTTAAATTTTTCTATTGTAAATTTCAATTAATGGTTAAAAAGAAAATCTTTAGGAATTTATATAATTTATAATTTATATAATAGTATAATTCTTTTACAGCTTATTGAATTAATCAAGGATATTTATTGTATGTTGAAATATTATAAAAATAAATTAAGTTTAGCTACAACAGAAAAAAATTTTAAATTAAACAGTACAGCCACAATTAGTTGAGACGGATTGAATTTAAATTCTCCAATTATCCTAACTGAGCTGGGTGAGGAACATTTACAAGCTGCAGGAGAATTTAAATTTCAATGAGTTTTATCAGAGCATTTGTAAAGGGAAGCCCGTGGTCTTATTAGGCCGCACCAGATCAAGGCGGTCCTACTAATTTATACGAGAGAGAGAGAGAGAGAGAGAGAGAGAGAGAGAGAGAGAGAGAGAGAGAGAGAGAGAGAGAGAGAGAGAGAGAGAGAGAGAGAGAGAGAGAGAGAGAGAGAGAGAGAGAGAGAGAGAGAGAGAGAGAGAGAGAGGAGAGAGAGAGAGAGAGAGAGAGAGAGAGAGAGAGAGAGAGAGAGAGGAGAGAGAGAGAGAGAGAGGGAGAGAGGGAGAGAGGGAGAGAGGGAGAGAGGGAGAGAGGGAGAGAGAGAGAGAGAGAGAGAGAGAGAGAGAGAGAGAGAGAGAGAGAGAGAGAGAGAGAGAGAGAGAGAGAGAGAGAGAGAGAGAGAGAGAGAGAGAGAGAGAGAGAGAGAGAGAGAGAGAGAGAGAGAGAGAGAGAGAGAGAGAACAGATAGGACTTATCTAAAATAACTATAATAATCGTAAATAAGTAATATGGAGAGAAAAAAACAACATAAAATGAAGCATAATTAGTTTAAAATCAATAGTAATTGTAGTAAATAATAATATTATGAAAAAAATGAATGGTACTACTATATATATATATATATATATATATATATATATATATATATATATATATATATAAAATATACACTCAACCTAGAGATCTCCAAGGGTTACAAAGGGACATGCAAGATCCAAAGTGATTCCAGCGGTGCTTGTTGGTGTCTAAACCCAGTAGAAGCTTACTAAGAGCGTAATAGTACAGTAGTTTTGTATTTGGGTATGAGAGGAAAAGCAGGCTATTGCCAGAAATCCAACATAATTATAGATTTTCAAAACTATAAACCTACCAAAACGGGTCAAATAGCCCTTTTCGGACTTTTTGGCAGAAGTTCTTCGAAACTACATTTATAACTTTGCTTTTTTAATTTACTACTTTTATTAAAATAAATATCAAAAATGATCTTTATGATTTTATTTTTTCAAAATTCACTGCTTCCCTCATTATCATGATGCGTAAAAACTGGATAATGATTGTGCCAGAGCATTAGGATAATTGGAAAGGTTTTAAAGGAATTTGAAAAAATTAAAGATTTTCAATGTAAGGATTGAATGCGTTTAATATTAAACTTATTTTTATGTTCCCCACGTCCCTAGTCCTTTGTTCCAAGTACGTTTAGTGACGGTTTTGTATATGTTTTTTTTTTATTTAATATTTTTTATTTGCTCGCGTCAGGGTTACGTCAGTTTTTCTTTTCTAATTTTTTTTTTTTATTGAATAATGACTTCTAAAACCGCTACATTTATAGATAAAGAGTGAGAAAGAGAGAGGAAAATAAAGTGAGAGAATGAGCGATGGTCCGTATATGTGTGAGCAGAAAGGAACGATATTTACAAAATTAAATTTCCCCCCTACCCCCACCTTTCGTTTAAGACAATAGAAGCCTGCAACCCTTCACAAAAAGTATCAAGGAAAATCTATTTTCAGCGGTGAGGAAAAATTAGATTTCCTTTCTCATGTAAAACAGTTTTCAGGTATTCTTTACAATCCTTTTTTTCTGAAGAGACGTTGTATAACTAAAATCAGAGTTTTCCTTTAAGCTGAATATTCTGATATTTTATCTCTTTTCATTTTTAATTATACTAATAATTTTAAAGAGTCAATACCGAATTGATAACTAATTGTAAGCAAAGAAAACAAAGCTAATTACGTTGATATAGTATTTTTATATTTACAATTATTCCTAGTATTTTTAACATGTATAAAAAACAGAAATTAATCCTATCTGTTAAATAAGTAACATTGATCCAGTAAAATATGAAGTGCCACGCGGTAGTCCAGCATAGTCATTTTTTTAGAAAAATGAAATTTAAAGTTTAACTCGCCGTGATCCATTTTCTAAAAGTGACAAATTATTTTCTCAAAAAATAATTCTCTTTATCCATATAATCGTTTCCCTCTACACAAAATTTCAAAACCTTTTTTTTATGATTAATTTATTGAAATTTACAACTGCACAAATATACATACATCCTGTAAATGTGTTAAAAATAACTTGCCAAAACTTGAAAAGAACTACTCATGAGTAGCACTTGGAGCTTACTATGAAAGGATTGATATCTGGTTCGGGCTAAATCAGCAACATATAGAACATTAAGATCTTTATGTATAAGTAAAGTAAAGTAAGGACCATTGAAGATTTTTCGAAGGACTTTGGATGGTAAGGTTTGGATGCGGGATGAATTGGAGGTTTAGTAGAGCCCCAAAGCTCAACTCCGTACGTCCATACAGGTCTAATCACGGTCATGTAAATGAGTCTTTAGTAATTAATTGGGAGCTTTGAACTTTTTCAAAACCGAAAAGTAATTCTTGATGCCCCGGAAATAACGGCATCGCCAAACAATTAAGTAAATGTACGATCATGATTATATAGACAATAAGTAAAGCAAGCAAAGCAATAGTATTTGCATAAACGTTTCACATTATAACGCCCCGAAACCAGCTCCTTTTCAGACGCCTCAGATTATCCAGAATTGGGTTGGAAGTAAATTGAGACACTAATGCATTTATAAGCACTAATTCTGAAAATATATAAAATCAAAACATCAGCACTTCGCTACTTAGATTATATCGCACTTGTCGTGGAATAATGTCGCATCTCTGAAAAATTCGATTTTGAGTTTTTTACACTAAATCATCCAAAATTACGTTATCTTTATATGGTATTAACTGCAATTAGTTTAGCTTTTCAGTTGGCTGAAGTTAAAAAAGTTAGTTTTATTCGCAAGTAAAGCTGTACGCTCCTAAAACCAATAAAATATATCGCAACTGCTGTGGAATTCTGTAATATATCGAAAATCTCAACTTTTGGGAAATGGCATCTAAACTTTTTTTATTTTCGAGTTGTTACAGTATTCCACAGAAGATGCGGTATTATGTACATTTTAAAAATGTAAGACTTGAAATCAAATATGTTGATACCTGAGGAAGCATAACAGATGGACTTCTAGAAGCTATGAGGGGCAAAAGTAGAAGGAGTGCAATTGGACGAAAGGGAGCATTGTGTAGCCAGCTGAATATACAGGTAGTACCTTATGACTAGTCGGTTTTTCTTTTACTCCGGCAAAGAAATTTAAAATGTAACTATCGGAAATATTTATCTGGTTATTTTAAACGATCTGGATTTGTTTTAAACGATATTATTATTTCTTATGATTTGTAAATATTTTCTTTTCTAGTATTTCCTATGTGATGTATTAGTTTCATTCATGAGTTTTTTCTATCCTAATTGTGTTGATCCTTCTATACCATCATGCGTAGTGGATTTTATTGATGAATTTGTTGTAAACGATATGTTTCTCCTTTTACGTCAAGTCAGCAACATTTTTGATTGGATATGAGACGAATTGGATGTTTTCGTGGTCACTCTAATTTAACCCTTAAGTTATAGTAATAACAATGTCTTAATTAATCTCAAGATTCTTGCGTTTTTATAGCAAATGGTTTAGTTATCTGATACTTGGAGTGGGTTCTTGTCTTATTTGAAGATACCAGGTGAAGTATTTGTACATATCGTTATTGTTACACAGGACCCTGCCAGGACTGGATATGAATACTGGGGCAGTAGATCTCTGCTTGTCAACTGTCAGAGAACGTCCAACTACCGTGTATATTAATAGAGGACACTTCTAAGCCCAGTTGGACACTAAGGGGCCAGTGAACGAGTCCTGTTATTGGGAGCATTTATTTTAGTAATATTTAAAAGAATATCTCCATATAAATAGAAATATACCTACTTATATATTTCTTACCTACTTATTTATTTATAAACAATTAAAATTGCTAATTAATTAATTAATTAATAATTAATATTATCTAATTTCTTTAATTATTAGAGCGGGCGAAGCAGCGACCAGGGATAATATATATAAATACATATATATTAAAAAAATATATATAAAAAAACGACTGGCTAAAAACTAATTGTACTAATTATAAAAATCTTTACTGACAAAATAAGAATATAAAATAAGAATAAGAATATTCAAAAATAAAATAAAATAAGTCACGCACTATTCACCATACTAAAATTCAGCCTCCACTCCTAACTGCTCTTAACAATGCATAACCCTTTTCTGACGTAAATAGACAATTGAGTTGTATACAAAGGAGAGTGTTTTTTTATTTATGTTTTTATTTTATGAGGTACGCATGCGTACCTCAAGTCATCATTTCTTGATGAACACTGAAGGATAAATTTTGACCTCCTCAGGTGAGTACCAATATATTTGATTTCTTGTCTTACGTTTTTGAAGACATTATATATATATATATATATATATATATATATATATATATATATATATATATATATATATATATATATATTATCTACTGATGATGAATGTTTAACATGCAAAAATAGTTTTCAAATAAAATAATTCCAATAGAAGTGGCAATTAATTCATTAATCCTTAATTGTAATTCTATATTTTAACACTTTGTTTTTCATTCAGCAATAGTAAAATTTAGAACCGCGTATCACAGTCATCCAATTAATTCCTTAAGATTACTTCCCTTAATAATTAAATTACCTTGATTATTTGTCACCACTTATCAAACCTTTATAAAAAATGTTGTTAATATAATAAAATAATTTATTATTATTATTATTTTATTATTATAAACATATTTATAATTAGTCAGGCAATTAATTCCTGACTGGCATCCCATTCTCTTTAAATAAATGCTGACCGGACGGACCTAGGACGTCTTAAAATGTCATTTCAGACTTAGCAGCTTATTCCCTATGGACACCAATATAACCCACTATTTTTCAAATTAATTTTCAGATTTCAGAGCTTATAATTCAAAAGGTGCGTTTTTTGAGGTTACTCGAGCCGGAAATACAATGGCGTTCCTTCCTTTGAAGGGTCCTTTGAAAAGCTCTTTTCAAATCCCAGCACTCCACCTTATTGTCAGAAACCTGCGGTGGTAAAACTGACAGGCTGTAAAATATCCGCGAGAAGATTTTACACGGCCATTGCCGAGTCTATAATAAGAAGATTCCATTAAATGCTAACTGGGAAGTGTTTTAAATAGGTTGTCCAATTTGGCTCAGGACCAAGGGAGGACAGATCCGAGTCCCGTCAAGATGCGCCCTGTCCTCGTCCTCTATACTTCAGCGCTGTCCGTCTCTTCGCTAGTGGCTGCTAATATTGTCCCCTACACCGTGGCTCAGAGATATAGAATTATTACTTACTATGTATAAATAAATAAAATGTATATAAAGGCCCCCTTGAGCCTAATATCTGTCTGAAAGTGAGATGCATCATTTTTAATTAAGCCGAAAAAAAAAAAAATTAAAACTGTTTAAAAAGTTTTTATTGTCTTAAATCAGTCTCCATAAACATAATTATTTTTTTCTTTTGGTTCCTAAGATGAATATATAAGAAATTATAATGATTCCATCCTTGATCTTATGAACTTAACTAATCAGATATTCCATTAACCCCAGTTAAACAGACCCGCTACCTAGGAAACCCACAACTAAAACTAAAACGACAAGAAATGGCTCGTCGTTTTCGACTACTCTAATAATTATTAGACAAACGTTCAAACCTCCCGATTATTACAAGAGACTTATATTACATAACAGTAATTACACCTACTAGCTCATATGGAGTAGAGCTTTAGGGCTTCACTAAACCATCTAATACGTCACATATACAATCCTTACAATCAAAAATCCTCCTGCTCCTTATTTGTCACTAACAACCTTATCCATAAAGATCTTAATGTACCATATGTTGCTGATTTAGCCCAAACCAGATAACCTATCCTTTTATAACAAACTCCATAGCCATTCAAATCCATTAGTATCGCAACTTGCTTGACTTTCTATTCTAAATAAGCCTCCGAGATACCTGAAAAGATGTCCCGACCTTCTAATAGGGAACCTTTATTTTATAGAACTTTATAAGTGCTACCAATGAGTGGTTTATTTACATTCAATGGACATGTAATCTCTATAATTATCATCTCATTTACTTAATTTATTTTATATTATAGTATATATAGTTGTAAATTTATTTCAATGAATAGTTATACAAGAAAAAACTAATTAGAGTTATTGCAAATTTTGGCTAGTCATTCGCCTGCCTTCCTCTTCTTCCTACGACTCCTCCATATTCAGATCCTCGGCCTAGCGCCGCATTCGCCCCCCCCCCTCCCCGCAATTACACAACAGAGGTTGATGGCCACTCAGCCCACGCCGATCACCTCGTGTACTTTCTCCAGCGAGTGGTTCTCAACTCCAGGCTGCTGATTCATGTCTGTGATTCTTCCTCATGTAGATGTATAATGCTGGAGCAACTTCTTTACAACTACACAGGTCAATAATTATAAATTTAATAGGATATGTACATTTAAATTTTAATTACAATCTCTTGTAGAAATATAAATGTACACTCTCGTTTTGAAATTCGAATAAGAAACAATACGAGTTTCACTTATTGGGTTAAAAAGAAAATAATGTGGGCTTACTTGTTTTCATAAATAGATTATTTTTATATATGGATGTCCATATGTATTATCCCTCTTCTAAAGAAAAATGTTCTTTTACTCCTATAGATTGTAGATTGAGTTTTTATTTGGGCGATCAACTACCAGGTTATTACGCCCTTTTCATTCACTCCTATAGAATTTCATTTCTGAGAAATAACACAGACTTGATTTACATTATTTTCTTATAGTTTCGTTATTCGACTTATACAGTTGAAACAGGGCCCCAAGAGGCACAAAAATTAATGAAGTGCGGGACAACAGCGTGATTGTTTACGCAGTTCTGCGCGTTTTAAAAATTTTCAAGAGGAAAACTCCAGCCTTGTTGAACAGGAGTTTCGAAGCTGTACTTCTTCACTGAATGAGCTATTCTGCGAGCTTTGGTGGTTTTCCTCGAAAAAATGTTCAGGGCAAATAAAAAGTAAAAATACTAAAAGTGACAGAGTTTTCGGGCCTGGGAAAAGGAAGGGGCGCGAAAGGTATTTATTTTTGGTTTTGCGTTCATATCTCGAAAACAGTGCGTCTTATGCTAAACATGACTATTTACTTAATTAATGTAAATTAAATTTTGTACAACTTTTATGCTATACACATTTATCACATTCTGTACCGTTTCCGAAATATATGCATGGAAAATATGAAGATTTTCAAAAAAAAATATTCACCTCTCGTTTTCTGTTAAACTTATCTTCTAAAACGTTTATCCTACTCAAAAGTTATCCTAATATTTGTAAAACACAAACACATATATATATATATTATATAATATATATATATATATATATATATAATATTAATTTATCTTCAACCTTTAAAAGTTTTATAAATTTTTACGTTTCTTGGTAAAACTAACATACTAAAACTCCTTCCCATTTGCCAAGCGTATATTTTGGAAACAGTATAGAATATGAAAACTGTGTACAGGACAAAAGTTGTAGAGAATTTAATTAACATTGATTATGTAAATCTTAATGTTTTTCATACGCCGCACCGTTGTCGAGATATGACCGCAAAACCAAAAAAAAAAAAAACATTTCGCGGACTCCTCCTCCCATCCTGTTCCCAGGCCCGAAAACTCCAGACTTTTAGTATGTTTACTTTCTAAATACCCTAAACATGTTTCCGAATAAAAACCTTGGATTACAGAAAACGTACTCTACACCCTATTTCAGGCCTTCATTGACTGGACCAGTAGAGAATATAACAGTTAGCAAATCACAGGACGCTGACAACCTCGCATCAATTGAAATAGCTCAAGCATAGAACGGCGCCAAAAAAAAAAAAAAAAAAAAAAAAAAAAAAAAAAAAAAAAAAAAAAAAAAAAAAAAAAAAAAAAAAAAAAAAAAAAAAAAAAAAAAAAAAAAAAAAAAAAATCATCGTTATGAAAGTGTTTATTGTGAAATTTATAGAGTTTATTATTAGTCTCTGCCTCAACCGTCGTTTTCTCTTGACCTCTCGCCTACCAACTACCATTTTTTTAAAGACCTAGACCACTTTCTAAACAATAAATAATCTATTTTCCTTGTTAATGAATTTTATTTAGTTAATTTTAATTCTCAAACTGGTATGGTTTTTGTTACAATTTTATTCTGCCTCTTTTATTTACAATTTATTTATTTGTTCATATTTTTTTATACCTAATTTACTTTTTATCAATTTATTCCCCTTTGTTGTATTCGATTATTTTATCTGATTATAGGCTCTTTTTATCTCTTTTATCTTACTTATTTTACTTTTACTTTTTTAATTTACTTTTTTCCTATATCATTGTATAAATTTACTTAGATCTTTTTTTATTTTTCTGTGTCAATACAATTTGTATTTTATCATGTTAACAAATATCATCTATTCTTGTTTATATCATTTTCTTATCTTTTCAAATTTAATTTATTTGTTATTTAATTAATTTTTTCCTCTTCTGATTTTGTGCTCGACTATTTGTTGTTTTAGCCTGATGGTGGCCATCAATGATGTGGCCGAATCGTTGGTATATTAAAAATAAGCATTTTTAACTTCAACAATACTTCAACTACTTAATATTTTTTAATCTCATTGGCTGACCCTCTTAACAATCACTCCATATAATTATCCAGCTACGATCCACACCTCTACGATTCTATTAAAGTAAGAAAAAAATTATCAAAAGTCGATACAAACCAGAAACGGTTTCTAATGGCGATTCTATGTTGATTTATAAACAGTTTTTTAAATCATGTATTTTAAAAACATAGACCTGCATTAATTTTCGAATAACCTAATATTTGCTAAATATTCTGTACTTCAGGGCCAAAGGTATAGAGATTTACGTAAGGGTTCAAAATTTATCAATTTAAGTCTTTATTTCTCAAGAAATACTCCGGATTTGTACAATAAGTCTTGGGGGACCTAGTTAAGTATACCAAAAGCCGTATATTTGTCCTTTTTTTCCTTAGCCTCACACACTAACACGACTTTTGAACTCTATAACAATGTTAATATAAATATTATTTGTTAATTAACATTAATATCATTTGTAAATGTCCTTTCTGTTTACATAATATCTGTTCTTGGTTAAGATATCAAGTTAGGACGACCCCGTTATATCCTTCTCTTCTTTTCCAAGACCCGACCCTGATGTTTCATTAGTTCAGTTCCCTCAGATAATTAGTTTGACGTCGAGAAGGGGCCTTCCTAGGACGTGTTGGCGGAGATCTGGCATCAGGTGTTGGACGACCGAGCCAACCAGCAACAATTATGTCATTAATGTTTATTTTTATATCTGAATCAGATTTTTACTTGGTCTGAATCCACAAAGTAGCGATTGATAGAATTATTCAAATATTTTTACCATAAAACTTCTGTTTAAAAAACGGGATTGAAAAATAGCATTAGTTCTACAACCGTTTGCTATCGTAATAACCTATTAATAATAATAATAATGTCTTTATTGAATAATATAATATATACATACATGTACTTATAGAAGTAACTTTTTAGTACAATAAAGACTACTCTTGGTGTTTTTTTGAGGCCGTTTATATTTAAACATATATATAAATTCTTGGACTAAACTATACTTCCATGCTTCTTGACAAAACTTTGATAAAGATAGCCAACATTTACCATTTAAAATATTCAATGCCTCAGCTTCATTAAGGAACGGTTTTCCCAGAAATTTTACTCTGAATTTCCAGGGTCCGTCCTAGCGGAATACAGAAGAAAATTTCAGTCACCATTTCCCACAATTTTAGAAGTTAGAAGTTATTAAAATAAATAAATAAATAAAATAAATGTTTTTCCTAGTCAGGGAGAAATTTAGTTTTTTTTTTTTTACTCGCTTTACTATATAAGAAGTATTCTGAATTTCATTATACGTTTTAAATCTCATCGATCACCAATGTTTTAAATCACTCGGAAAATTACGTTTTCTCGATATTGTATAAATTAATAAGAATTTTCTGATTCCAGATCTGAGAATAGGAGTTTCTTATGCGACAACTTCAAATTCAATTGGATTTCACTAATTCAAAACAACATTGAATCGAATTCGGCTTTGGACAGTTAGACAAGTTTTCTATAAGATGACATTAAATGTTTTTAATAGCCTATTTTGCTTATTTTTCTATATATCAAAATATTATAATACTGTCAGCAAAAAAAAAATTAATAGACCTGTTAATAGCTGTCAGGGAATCTAGAAATTCGTAAAAATAATATGAATAAGGAAAAGAGACTAATAAATGAAATGTCCCAAATGTTACTCATTTGGCCCAAACCAGACCATTATTTATTTCATCATAAACTATATTTTAATTTTAATTAAAACTATTTATTTAACTTATTATTATTATTACTTAACTTGTTTTACATTCGATTCTGTAGGTACGTCATCTGAAACATATCAAAAGAAGTTGTCCTCGTAATTGGAGTACTAACAATTAGTTGGTAGCCTTACAGGTCATCGATATGTCATTATCTCTTATATTTGCTTAAAATATTTGTGTATCCACTTGTAAATATCAAATAAAAAACATATTTATTTATTTTATTTTATTTTTTTATGTATTCTATATTTTTTTCAATGTAGGTGAACATTTGCTGGAACTTTCACGTCGAACCTTATCAAAGCCTGACACTTGAGATCAGAAAGGGAAAACTCGCTTCTTTCAAGGCCTGATATATTCAAAACTTCAATCGAGCGAAAGTATTTCCATGAATCGTTACAATTTTCGATTACTCTCGCCATGATTTCACTAAAAGTGTTCATAAGATCATCTAGTTCAGTTTTTTTCTAATAAAGGACTTGTCAACTTTTTTTTTTTTTTTCGACGTTTTAAGGATGAAGAATATTTTTTCGAAAAACATTTCGAGCAAGGTTGGACAAGAGGTCCTTGTCTCCAGCATTTGGTTCCAGCTGATAACGACTCGACAGCTCTGGACTGGACAAGGACTGACTAAAGCATTTCCAAAAATTCGAATGTCCTGTTGTAAATAATCTCCTTGACTCAGCCTAGAAATATAACCATTTTAAACCAGTGTCATAGTTTGAAATATTTTCAAAATGAAGGATCAGTAATTGAGAATATAGAGTATGAATGTATTTATAATTCTTTTCTTTTCTTCCTTAATTTTTTTTTCTATTTCAATTTTTTAATTATTAAATTCTACAATTATTACTTATTTGATATTATAATTTATTATATTCTATTTCACCCTTGAAATTGATTTTATTTTATTTCTTGTATATTTAGAGGCTTTTTATTCTAATTTTCTTACTTTATTTCTTTTACTTTATTTTATATCATTGTACGTATTCCCGAGTGGAGTTCCTAGTCTCCCCGGGTGCGGATAGGGGAATGCCTATCAAAAATTGTATATCTTAAGAGGTTAAAAGGCAAACCCAATTCGCTCCAGAGGGCACATAAAGATTTAAAAGAAATTGGCCAAAATAAAGAAGAAATTTAAGATAAAACAAGCGATAGACACAAAATTAAAGAGTGAGAAGGTTTCCAAGACAAAACAGCTCCGAAAAGACAGGGAAGAGAATGGACGGCAGAAGAGAGGAAAGAGAAAAGTGAACAGATGAAGCAGTATTGGAGAAAGCGTAAAGCTAACTTGGTGGCTTAAAAGAGGCCCTTAGCTGGCCTGTAATGAAAATAAATAAAAATGGTACATATTGTATGAATTAGTCTTTTTCATCAATATTACTCATTGCCCTTGAGTGAGGCAGCTTATAATTATTCAAATAAAAATTAAAAAAATAAATAAATAAAAATAAAGTAATTTATCTCATTTGTTTATTATTATATACGTAGACATTCGTCATATTAATTTGATAAAATTCAAAGTACATATGTTATTGTTTAATATGAATAAATTAATACTAATTTTTTGTTTAACGTGATAGCTACTATTGTCTACAGACGGTATCAGTCGGATTTTATTCAAATGGATAAAAGGACATTCAGACATTCTAGAAAACGATTAGCTGACAAGGGTGCAAAAGGAGCTTATATAATATTTCTCCCTTTCTTTGCCATATTCTCTCATCTCCAAGGATGTTGATTGATGTGCTGATCAAGCAGTAGATCAGTCATTTCTTTCCAGGCTCACGGACTTACAACGAATCATACTCATGGACTGACTTGTAGACTACACAAGGAATCTCAGGGCATGCGGCAGTGAATAGTAACTTTTATTGATTTGAAATCAGAGACTCATTCTTATGTCCTTTTGATTTCACACAAGGACAAAATAGACACCACCCCATATGTGAACAATATTAGTACAGCAACTAGTACATTGGCCGGTAGATGAACAATGTTTGATGAGCAATATGTTTGAAGACATCAAAATATTTTCTAAAACACCAATTACAAAATTGATGATACCTTCATATCTCTAAAATTCATATATTTCATAAATTTTTCTCTGTTAAATATTATTTAAGTGTTTTTGATGATATAATAGATTTATTGCTTGGTTTTTATTGTATTTCATGTACTATGTAACTATATGTATATGTAAAAAAATAAATAAAAAATTACATGTAAATTATATTAATTTATGTTTTTATAATATTAATTTATTTTTATAGGAATAAATAAATAAATAAATAACAGCTATTATTGTCATAAATACTAGAATATGATTTAGTGAAATACATTTTTTTATGTTTTATTTACATTATCGTTATTATTGTTAAGATTATAGGCTTCTGAAACATCCTTTTAATATCCATGAAGTGTACCATTATGTAAGAGTACCTTCTTACTCAGGATGAAATAGTTAACACCATAGCCTTTGGATATAAAATTCATCCAATGATCTAGGACCGTGCGGGGTATCCTTTCCGGTAAAGAGGTCCTTAGGAACGAACTGCTCTCCTCCCCTCTCCAACTCTCTCCCCCACCCCTTCCCACGGGACTCCGCGGCTCGTATCTTGCCTCCTAAGCCTTACTAACATTTGGCCAGTGTTATTCTATTATGCATTTAGTTTTTATAGGAGAACATTTTGGAAGTCGTTTTATAGTCAATCATCATAGTTTGTTTGGGTTTTAAGGCGTAAAACCGCTAGGCCATCAACTAAAACTTAAATAAATTTTTAAAAAATAAAAAAATGAAAAAAGGCTCTATATTTTTTCTCATTGTATTAAAAGATTTAAAAAAATTACTATTGCTTTCACTTTTGTCTTATTATTGTTTAGAATTGAAATATTTTGTATATTTTTCCTACTGTTAAAATAAATACATTCCAAATTATACCCGTTTTAACTAAGCTCAGCTGACTGTGTAGTGTGAATTGTTTTATTACCAAAACATGTAACTATATTTAATATGTGCAATTGTAAACTGTTTAATCATTTTAATAAAACTTTTATTATTATTATTATTATTGTATGAGTTCTACTTTGACTGATTGAGATATATAATACGGACATTCTTGAAAAATATGGTTGATCGTGAGAGTGTAATCGCAGAAGTTGCATCTCGGTGGTGTCTGTTGATTAATTAGATATGCGGATGATTCCTAAACTACAGGCAAATTTCTAGCTACCAAAAACTTCAAACTTAAATGTTGATAATCTCAGCAAATAACTTTTACCCTGTGTCGAAAACCTACCTCATCCTGTCCTCCTGTATCCTTTAATGAAGCACCATTAAATAACGTAGATCAGATAAGATACCTTGGATTTTATTTGGACAAGAGACTTACCTGGAACCCTCATACAAGATTGAAAAGACTAGAACCTGCACCTCAATTTCGACTACTACAACACCTACTTGACAAATGTCCCAATCTCCCGATTCACTACAAAAAACTCATCTATATGACGATTATCAGACCTATTTGGACTTACGATATGGGGATCACCATAATTTTGAACCATCGAATTCTTCCCGTATCCGATCACTCCAATCCAAAATCCTTCGAAAAATCCTAGATGCTCCTTACTTTGTCACAAATGAACTGATCCGCAATGACCTTAATATCCCATATATTACTGATTTGGCACGAACCACATACCTTTCCTTTCATAATAAACTTACTCCTCATCCAAATCCACTTGTTGCACAACTTGCTTCCCATTCCATTCCTGGCAATCCTCTGAGGCGTCTGAAAAGAATATGGCCTCGAGATCTTTTTTTGTAAATACTTCATTAGAGTACAACAATGGAAGTTCCTCTACAAGGTTTCAGCATGTCATTGTTTTTCATTGTAAACCGCTTATTTACTAGATATATTTTTAATAAAGTTGTAAATTTCTATTAATAAAAGAATTTTAAAAAAATTAAAAAATGTTAATAAATTTTACTGCAAATATTTTATACTTTCTGAAGGCTACCTGTGAGTATTGTTGGTGCAGCAACATATGAATCGCTTTACTTTTTTTTAAAATTTAAATTTAAAATTTTAGCCCATGACAATGTGTATGTCCCCACACCATTCTGAATTTACCCCCACATTTAAATTGGTGTTCAAATTTGTAAGATCGACAGTTTCGTCCTAGATTACTTACTCCTGTAGATATTATAAAACTTTCACCAGCTTTCATTAGGAATAGATATTTTTTTAATATGTCACCTTTCATAGCCTTGACCAAAATTTGTTTTTAACTTAGTCATTTTTTTATATATTGGTCATCGCGTACGCCAAATAACCAAGTAATTATTTCAGTCATTTTGGCCTCAGCATTCCTAAAAGTGTTTAAAATCAATTTTTTAACATTGTCGTGGTATCTTATAATGGTGTATGACATATATGAATATATATAATGATAATGGTCATGACAATTTGAAAATAATATTAAACGTATTACTGCCGAAATCTTGTTCATTTATATCGCATTATCTCTGGAGTATATTATGAGGGCCGGAGCCTAGTATTAGAACGCCAGTTACAAATAATTATTTGGTTTAACTGATCTAAGTTGGACATAACAATGTGAATCATAAACATTCTTACAGTCACAGGTGGTGTTTACACTAGGAGATTCCGACGCAGAATTGTTGCGAAGTAACGAACTGTTGCGTCCTCGGGAAACAGAGCTGCCACTAAAAATAAAAACTCCGAAATTCCAACAATTCCCTCCAATTATTTTTTCATCACTTTTTTTAGTAATGCCATGTTAAGAATGTTAAGAATTCACGGGGACAAGAATTAAACAACTCGGTTACTTTGACATCATAATAACGAAAAACACATTTTCACATTCATCCACCATTAAAATTAAAAGTAGTACCCATTAGTTTCCCCCTACCAAGTAATAATTATTTACATAATTGTAAATCCAAGCATAGGGACAAACCACGACGATGTTAAATGACGTGAAATTACCTTAAAATGTAGCCCTTAAACACTGAAATTCGAAATAATTTTAACTAATATCATTAATTCACATAAAATAAATCGATTTAGAATGAATGTTTTAGAGAAGTTTACTTTGTTGTATTTTAATGAGTGGGGGACTAAAATTTGGCTGTAGTTTGTGAATCAGTCATGCATCTATTAAATTTAACCAGCTTTGAGATGAAGAAAGTAAATTTTGAATAGGACATATATTTTCGGAGTTATAGTGAATAATTATATAGTTAATTATATATACTGAATAGTTATAGTTTAATCTTGAAGAGGGTTTTTATTTTATTTTTTCTAAAAACTCACTTTATCGTTTAAATATATAGCGAAGTTCTGCGCCTTATTGTTGTATGCCATTAAATGTTCTTTTAATCTTTGATTTACTATTTGTCCATTTTTTTAGTGCTTTACAGCAATGAATTTTTAGTTCATGTACACCGTTTTCAGGACTAGAACTAAGACAGCTTTTTTGGAATACACCTAAAGAGGACATTTTTAATTCCTTTTCTTATTTATAGAATTGGTTTTTAATTGTTTGATATTATTTGTGTAACCGATAGTAGAGTTCAGTGTATACCAAATTTTGTTTTGTAAATATCTCCAATTCTGAAACTCCTGTAGAATACTTTATAAGTTTATCGACTCTTTAAAGTTTCGTTTAAGAAAGCCACCATATTTTAAAAGTTTGATTAGAAAAGTTAGCTAGGGAAGAACAAGCGATAAGTGTTTAAGGAAGTACAAACCGCCTTCGCTGCCAAGTTCTCAACTGTTTCGAATCAGGTAACAGTTTGGATACATCCGGTAGTACATCAAGAGGCACGGGAACTTTGAGTCATTATTCCAAAATAAACCTTAGTTTGCTTCCGACAATGTTTGATTAACTTTTTCTTTCATTCCTTTGTCGCCTTTTAACTAAACTAAACTTAATGTTAAGGGTGTAGTCAAAGTAACATTATGGAAGCAATTAAATTTTATGTCAATATTTCAGCTGTAGATCGTCTTCAGAGCTATAAAAAACGACATGACGCCAATAAAATAGTGTTTAATAAAGCAATGGATAAAAAATTATCACTATACGTGGCTTCGCCCGCACTCATAAGTAGAGAGGTCTTATTTATATATCAATAAAAATCTTGTATTAAAGTATGCAATAGACAAGTATTTCTTCAATGATCTTTTCACGCATAGCAGTAATTTTTAACCTGGCTAAAATTGCACTGATTAGGTGTTTGAAGATTACGTAACAGCATAATTGGACATCCAAGTTTCGATTTTAATGTATAAGTTCTTAATAGCTGGACAGAGACATCTCTTGCGGATAATGATCTGCCATTTCTATCTATTCTTGCAACTAAAGGCTCACGAATAATATTTTTACACACAATATAAAAAAAAGCAAAAGATCGATTTTTCGACTTCGTAATAATTTTTATTCAGCAGAAATAATTTGATCAATTTCATCTGGTTGGATTTTAATTTTTAACCAAAAATGTATATGGCAGTATGGCAAACTTCCTTTCTGCCACTCGACATTGCACATTTAGTTTTTTATTATTCTAAATATTATTTTTGCTAAATCTTCCAGTATTTTTACCATTATGAACTCTATTGCGGAATTGTGGTAAACACCTATCGGTCGATTTTCGAAAAATCTCTAGAATCCAAATGCATCACCACAATTTATATATTTAAAAAAAAGTAATTTAATTGAATATAAGTACCTAAATTTTATTATCAAATTGAAGCTTTTTATAACACCGTACTTTTGTAAACTTTACTTTTAAAGTTTTTTTTAATAACAAATTAATTGAAAATCAGTAGAATTTATAATTTGCAAACCTTCCTAGAACTATAAAGATGATGGGGTTAAAATTTGGTACAGATCAGTAGTTTTCGTGGTTAGTGATCACAAAACGAAATTTATATTGTTTTCTTTAGATATCCTGGTGAATACCTATTTCCTTGTCGGTATTCTGAACTTGGATGGCTTTTTCGTGATTTCAAACGGCAATATTTCCTGCAATCATTAGTTGGTTTATCTTAAATTTCTGCAGAATTCATTTTGAGTCTCGTTCGTGGTATGGTAATGTCGCGAAACTTGTCCCGCCTAGCTTTTCATCGACGTTTTTAAGTAGCGAATTTCCATGATTTGTTTTCCCTGCTATGTTTGACGAGGGATTTTGATTCAGAGCAGTATGAGAGTATACGAGGGAATTTTGATTTATATAACGCTATATTTGTTCTCACGGAAACTCTGGAGTTGAAGATTTTTCGGACAATGTGATATACATAATAATGCATGTATTGTTATAAATTAGTATTCTGTAGTAAGTTGTCTATTAACAATATAAATATAATTTTATCTCTTTTCTGATATTGACCCAACATTTCTATTCGAGATAACAATATGTAGTTTTAGTTATTTTCTTATTTTTGTTTCAGGTAAGTGACTCATTCCTGATTGCAGATCTCATACTTCGTACATTGGTATGATAAAACAACTCTTCATAACACCTATTATTGTTCAAAATTTATTTATTTCTTTAAGATTTAATGTCGATAGCAGAAAAGTTAATTGTAGAAATTTAAATTATGAATAATTAATACATAAACATAATTATTATTGTATCAAGCAGCAATTCTTCTTCTGCCACACAAGTAGGGCTGAGTATTTTTTTATATTAAGTACTTAGTGTTGTTAGTTATATTTATACATTTCATTTGTTTTTTAATGAAATTCAATTTTAAATTCTCTAATCATGTTACAAATGATGTTCCTGTTTATTTTATCGTTTTAGTTAATTTAATTAACTACATAGAACCTCTGCTCCACTAAATTCATCAAATATTAATTTAGTGTTTTATATGGGCTTGATATTTTATATATTGATAATATATCAATCTTGTTATTTCCACTTCCCTAATGTGAGAATGTAGATATTTTGAGGATTTTTTTTTTTTTTTTTTTTTTTTTTTTTTTTTTTTTTTTTTTTTTTTTTTTTTTTTTTTTTTTTTTTTTTTTTTTTTTTTTTTTTTTTTTTTTTTTTTTTTTTTTTTTTTTTTTTTTTTTTTTTTTTTTTAGCCTCCGATTTTATTTATTATTTTATTCATACAAGAATGATAATGATAGAAATGATCTTTTCTTGCCTTTCGGCATTTTAAGACGTAATTCTGCTCTGCCATCTCTGGAGGGTCTTTGGTCCACTGAAGGTACTCCCTTTACGTGTCGAGTGTGGAGGAAACACTCTGCCGGCTATGGTGATCATCGGGTCAGTCCGTAAGGTCTGAACCCCTTCCCTCGGCGAGTACGTCCGCTAAGGGGATTGTGCCTTGCCACCTCCCAGGCCTTGGAGGCGGGGCTATGTCCCTGAAGAGAGGGTTGGCGCTGTAGCTCAGCCCGTCAAAGAACTTGACGTGCCGGCGTCCGATGTAAGCCGGGATCGTAGGCAACCTCAGCTCCTCGAGGATCCGGGTATTTTTGGCCCTCTCTAGGCGGGTGCCGCGGACGATTCGCCGAAGGACGGAGTTCTGGAAAGTCTGGAGGGCGCGAAGTGTACTTGTGTACATATGATGCAGCAGTGGAGCACCGTGGAGGAGGGTGGGTCTTATAATGGATTTATAAATTTGGAATTTAAGTCTAAGGGATATCTGAGGAGAGGTTAAGAGGTGATGGAGGCGGTATGTCCGCGCCCGGGCCAGCTTTATCCTGCTTTTTACATGGGTCGAAAAGGTGAGGTGCCTATCGAGGCTGACGCCTAGGTATAATATTGAGCTAGAAATGGTCTGCTCAATACCGTCTACTGTAAAACTTTTCGGCAGTTTTTGGTACTTGCCGCGTTTACAGAAAGACATCACTATGGCGTCAGTCTTTCTAGGGTTCACCTTGATGCCGCATGACTTCAGTGCCTCGACGATGGTGGAAGTTGCCCTCTCAGCCATCTTGAGAGCCCGGCCGGGGTTGAGGCTGGACGCGTAAACGGCGACGTCATCCGCGTATGCAGCCACCACCGCCTCAGGGTGCTTTATAGATACGACTGGCGCCGTAAAGATGTTGAACAAGATCGGTCCCAGCACTGACCCCTGAGGAACACCACAGGTGGTAGGGACTGGCGAAGACAGACTCCCACCGACTCGCACAACGAATGATCTTCCACTAAGATAGTTTCCGACCAGTCGGCACAGTGCGACGGGAAACCTGTACTCCTCCAGTCGGTGCAGCAGCAGGGGGTGTGAGACACAATCAAAGGCTTGAGTGCAATCCAGCGAGATGAGCGCCGTGGCCTTGTTCCGGTGCATCTGTTCGATGGTGTACGCCTGCAGTTTAGCCAAATGATGTTCACACGCGACACCTCGCTGGAAGCCTGTTTGCTCTGGTGGAATAACATCTTCACGGCGGCAGTGGTCAATGATGTGATAGTAGATCAGTCGCTCAAACACCTTGCTGATGTGCGAGAGGAGGCTGATTGGACGATAATGCTCCGCAACGTTCCCTGACCTCTGGGGTTTCAGGAGTGGAACCACGACAGCTCTCTTCCAGGCCACAGGGAAGTAGGCGGTCCGGAGGCATGCGTTGAAGATGTTAAGTAGGAAGGCCTACCCTTCCTGGGTAACATCTTCAGCAACGTTGTGGGGACACCGTCCAGTCCGGATGCCTTTCTCCCTTTGATGCGCCGTAGGACGGATTCGAGCTCTTTGAAGGTCGAAAAGAGGGCCGTCTCGTTGGGGCTCGGTAGTGGCCCTGGGGGTGGCTGCGGGGCATCCTCCGTCCTCTCAGCGTCCTTGGCAGCATAGGCGCGGGCCAGATGTTCAGTCTGTTCAGCAGGTGTCAGCAGCTGGTCTCCATCAGTCAGGAACACCGCTCTCCTTTTATTGACAAAGGTTCGGACCAACCTCCAGAACTCATTGTGGTTGTTGTGGGTCCTTAGCAGTTGGTCGTGCCACAGAGCCGTCTTCCAGTCGCTCATGAGCCTGGCGATTTGCCGGGTCATGGCGTTGATAGCCGGCTTGAGGCCATAGTCCCTGGTGCGGCAGAATATGTTCCGGAGGTTGTTCCTCTGTTTTATCAATGCCAGGATGTGCGGTGGTGGAGGTCGCTGGTAGTTGGGTAGAGGAGCGAACTTGGGGATATTGGTGTTGGCTGCATCAAGGATGGTGGATGTGATGCTCTCCACTGCTGCATCGATCTCACCAGGGGTCAGGCACGGCGTCACCGTGGGGAGACACTTCTCGATTGTGGCCCTGTACCCCCTCCAGTCTGCTTCATTCAACTTGTACTTCGTAGCCGGTGGTCTGGCTGGAGTACCCTCGAAAGTATAGAGTACAGGGCGATGATCGGAGGTACTGAACGGCAGTGCTCGGCAGTCGGTGACGCTGTGCATGTCCCTGGTGATCAGGAGGTCCAAAGTCGATGTCCTAGAGGGGTCGGCATCCGAGCGGAAGGTGTGAACGCCAGGGTGGTAGACCTGGAGTCGCATCTTAGTGATAATAGTTCCCAGAGGATTGTTGTTACGACACAGCCACGCCGTATGTTTGGCATTGAGGTCCCCCAGGACGACAAATCTGCTACGCGACTGTGCGTGAAGCAACAGGTCACGAACAGGTATGTGTGTCGCCCGAGGCCTCCTGTAGACACAGGCATACGTGTACCTGTGTTTAAGCCGAACGTCGACCGTGACTATGTGAACACCATCACAACCATCCACTGGGTTCTGGACGCGTCGAGATGGCAGGTCTCTTCTCACCAAGATGGCGACTCCCTGCCGCGCACCATCCCGGACAGCCTCCCTGTAGGTTTCGTAGCCTCTGATGTAGAGTCCAGTGGCTGGGGAGAGCATGATGTCGGTCAGGGCCACCATCGCCGGTCTATGCTGTAAAAGGAGCACCTCTAGTTCTGCTTGGGCTGCGGAGAGTCCTCTGGCATTGAAATTAATGACGGACGCCTCAACCATCTTGTTTCTCGAGTAATCTAGTGACAAGTCCCATGAGGTTAGCTATGGCGTCCATCATCTGGTCCATGCGTCCGATGACTCGGTATAGCAGGGCGTTGTCCACAGCTGGGGCGGCGTATGACGTCATCTCGTCGGATTGATCCTCTAAGATGACACAGGGTTGCCTGGGCGTCTTCTTCCTTGGCTGCTGCTGCGGCTGCGACTGTTGCTGCTGATGCTGTTGCGGATGCTGCTGATTTGACTGTTGCAAGCCACCTCCCAATGCCTGCGAGAAAGAGCCTCGTGCTGGCCTGGGTGGAGGGAAGTTTCGCTGATCCATTGCAGGGACCGGAGCTGGGACTGGTGCTGGAGCTGGAGCGCTGGCCTTCGTTCTTCGCTGCTTTAGTAGACCTTGCCTATACAGGCACTCCTTCGAGAAGGCGGCGTGAGGCCCCTTGCAGTTAACACAAACCGGATTTTGTGGATTTTGATTTGGATTTTGAGGATGGATTGGTTGTCACCTCGTCATCATCTATGTTACTTTTTGCCTTTAGGGAAGGAAGATAGCAGTATTAATTAAATAAAAAAAATTCTACCTGTTGAAGCCCCGGCAAAGTTGACGGGATCTTTTGAATCAGGCTCCAAAAACCAAAATAAAATAAACAAAAAAAAAAAATAATAAACTAAGGTTCCGAATATTAGTATCTATTTGAGAAAACCGAAACTATACAACAAAGATATATAATATATTTACTATAAACGTAATAAACTTAAATTTTGTGCGAGATAGGAGTTTTAAAGTAAAAATTTGCCCATTCCTACTTTGAGATATGTCAAAAAAACAATATTGTTAGTTGATAAACTGTGTTGAAAGTAAAAACAAAATCACGAATAGAACAGGGAAATTAGATTTGAATCTTGAACTCTAAAAAGTAAAAGGTCTGAAATTGTTCATTACATTTAGCTTTTTTAAATGTTAGGTTTGCTATAAAAGCGTGCTTTTCTAGTTTGTTTTTTTTAAACTATTATATAGATGTATCTCCTGGTTTTGATACAGTTAGGAAACCAAATATCTAATGATCTAATGATAGGTAGTTGAGATGCATAACATGGTTCCTATGCGACTATTTATTACTTTTATGACATATGATGATATGATTATAGTATAAATATATAATTGTATATAATAGTTCGATTACTAACTGAGAGAGGAGGAGAGAGAGATGGGAATGGCTGAGACAATATAGTGACTTCCTTATTAGCGCGAGGCCGGGGAGGAGATCGCTGCTACTAGACCTACTCTATACTCTATACTCTATACTATCCATCCATTGTTCTCTAGTTCTCCGCCTCCATTGTTGCATCGTCAATTGGCAGATTGTGGTCAATTGAATTGAAGCTCGGATAGCCTCCGTCGTTCATGCCGATATCGGCGTAGAATCGAATTTAGTATCGACAGGAAAATGTCAATCGGAAGGATATACCATTACAATTACCATTATATCCTTGATCTGAAACTATTCAGTTTTTTTTAGAGTAAATATTGACATGGAATCTTCTTTTGGCTGGAGGTTTACATTTTGTTGCTGTAACGTTTTTTTTCACATTCAAACAAGTAAAATTTTGATACGATCTATCTCTAGTGGTTTTGCTCTGATCGCAAATTTAACGACTGTTTCCTGGTAAGAAATTTAATAGAGAATATTTTTATTATTATAATATTTTTTATATTATATAAAATTTGTTGCTAAGATCGACAGTTTAGTATCTTGTTATTGATTAGAATGAACAAAGTCACGTTGTAAGGTTTTTTTCACCATGAAATATGTAGCTTTTTTTTTCACCCTCAAAAATGTAACATTTTGACATGCTCTAGATCTGTTGTTGTTGCTTGGATCAAAAATTTATCGGCAGCTTTCTTGTAAGGAATTTAATTGAAAATGTTTTTTGTTATATAACATTTGTAGCTAAGACCGACCGTTTAGTACCTATATCGTTTTTCTTGAAAAAAGTCACGTTTTGTCTAAATTGTTTATATTTTTGGGGCTTTATTGATACGCTCAAGCTCTGTTGGTGTTGCTCTGATCGAATATTTGAGAACAGTCTCCTGTTCAGAAATTTAATTGGGAAAATATTTATTTTAACATCTGTCGCTGGAAGCTACCGTTGGGAGCTAAATTGATTCGAATGAAAGAAATAACGATGTAAGGATTTTTTCACCATCAAATATGTAACTTCTTTCACCCTAAAAAATGTAACACTTTAACACGCTATTGGTGTTGCTCTGATCGAAAATTTATCGCTAGCTTTCTGACGAGAAATTTCATTGAAAATGTTTTTTGTTATATAACATCTGTAGCTAAGACCGACCGTTTAGTACCTATATCGTTTTTCTTGAAAAAAGTCACGTTTTGTCTAAAATTTTTAACGTTTTGGGGCCTTTTGACACGCTTTTGCTCTATAGTTGTTGCGCTGATCGAAAATTTAACGACTTTTTCCTGGTCAGAAATTTAATTGAGAAATTTTTTTGTTATTTAACATTTATCGCTAGAAGCTACCGTTTGTGAGCTATTTTGTTTGTTTATTTCGTTCAACGTCACTTTATGCTGCTATGGCTAATCGGACGATGCTACGGCGGGAGTCCTAAATTTTGCCTATCCAGGTATAATTAGGATAGGGATCTTTAACGAGTACCTGACATCGCACAGCCTCGGGACCCCCACTTTACGTCCCTTCCGAAGGACGGCATAGCTTTTTACTCCCTTTAAAAAATCCTAAGGATGCGAACCCGCGATCTTGGGTTTAGTAGTTTGCTATGGTAACCACTACACCACAGGTGACACCACAAAAATAAGGTGGTATATAGAGCTTGAAATTGATGATAAAATTAACTTATACTCAATTAAATAATTTAAAAAATATATGAAGTGTGGTGCTATATTTGGATTCTAAAGAATTTTGAAAATCGACCGCTAGGTGGTTACCAGAATTCCGCAATAGAGTTCATAATGGTAAAAATGCTTTAGAATAATAAAAATTTAAATGCACCATGTCGAGTGGCAGAAACGAAATTTGCTACACTGCCATATACATTTTTGGTTATAAAAAAAAAAAATCCAAACAGATGAAATTAATAAAATTATTTCTGCTGAATAAAAATTATTAAGAAATCGAAAGATCGATCTTTTGCTTTTTTATATTGTGTGTAAAAATATTATTTGTGAGCCTTTAGTTGCAAGAATAGGCTGACCATTATCCGCAAGAGATGTCTCCGTCCAGCTATTTACAACTTATACATTGAAATCGAAAATTGGATGTCCAATTATGCTGTTACGTAATCTTCAAACATCTAATCAGTGCAATTTTAACCAGGTTAAAAATTACTGCTATGCGTGAAAAGATCATTGAGGAAATATTTGTCAATTGCATACTTTAATACAGGATTTTTATTGATAAATAAATAAAATTTAAATTGTCAGTTAAAATTATATAAGTTCTTTACTTATCAGAGTGGGCGAAGCCGCGACGGGGGATGCTAATATAGTGATAATTGTTTATCCAATACTTTATTAAATAAATAAATTTTATTGGTGTCATGTCGTTTTTTATTGCTCTTAAGTATATATTCCATTTCAAAACAAACACAGATAAAATGTTTTTTTTAATGATAATTTAAACATCCATGGTTTATTTGATCAAAATGTAATATCAGATTTTGTTTTTAAAAATCGATAAGGCTAGGAAACACGATGGTATAAATATTCTAAAAATACTTTTTTTAAAAAGCAATATTTTAATGTTTGTTTTTTAATTTTTTTTTCTGTTAATTATGTAAAAAAAAGCATGTGGATATCATTTTTCAGACTCGAGATATTAAATGAATGTTAAAATGGTTAGTTTTACAGCGGCATTTTTTTCTTAGCTCCTAATCCTACGAATAGCAGTACCAAGGGAGGTAAAATTGTACCCATACATCAGTAGTTTCTATTACCGCCTTCTTTTCATATTCTCTTATTTTTTAAATTTATCAAAAAGTTTTTTGCTAAGTCTATTTGAATCCATTCGTATAATGTGCCTAACAAAGTTCAATGTTCTTTTGCTGTTTGCTATGTCTAAATGTTGATAGAAGAAGGAATATCTGTATTCATAAAATATTTCATGGTTCTCGAAATGCCTTTCAAATGCCCTCTTTGAAAACGAAAAACTATTAATTTATTTTTATTTTGCTCAACTTTTTAATTATAATTTAATTCAAATTCATTCAAAATTGTATTTTTTAAATTATTTTTATTGAACGTTTTTATGAACCAAATTAGCACCAAGTAATCTTATTATATGTATTATATAATTATCGCTTTATCATTGATTAATGTTTACCAAGTATATTTTCTCAGCTCAAGGACATATCAGTCATGTTTCCTAACTTCCTGCCAGGAAAACAACATGGAAACATAGGATTCAGTTAATACATTTTAATGTAACCGCCAGTAATGCGTTCGATTGATTCTGAATTGTTTGATTTACCTTGGGCTTGGATCATAAATCACTTAAGCAAGATAACATCGTTCTAGGTATGCATCAGAAGGTGTAGAAGAAAAAAAAGAAAAAGTGCTGTGCGTACTTAATCAGACGTGGTAATTCTATTCTGAAATCTCGATTACTTTGTTATACCTTTATCTTGAGGGTAAAACATTTATTCATCTTCAAATTTTAATCGATTCGAAAAACAAGAATCGATTGTCCTAACTATTTGTATCGATTTCTGCCACTGTGAGACCACGAGGCCTCATAATAAGTGTTTGATTCAGCCACCATATTCATAATTAAAATTTCTGTCGCAGAGTTGTTTTGTAACCAATCCATTCTATATATGGTATGATCATAATAGTATAAAGTAATATGTGTAAGAAGATGATCAGCTGACGAAGAGGGGAAGGGGCAAACCTCCGGCACCCGGACTCTTGGGTTGATCACGGTGGGGGGGGGGGTTTACGAAGCCTGGGCAATGCGTTTTCCCCGGGGCCGGATTTGACTCTCAGTGGCAATGATCAGAGATGCAGTAAAAAATAAAAAAAGCTGTGCCAACGTTTCGACCTGCCTTGAAGGTCTTCTTCAGGTCGACCGATCCAAACACGAGAGGAGACGAACTTATATTAAAATAGTCCAGTAAAATGGAGGTTTGGCAAACAAAAAACTGCCGAACTTTTATTCTTTATTATTTTTTTTTTTTTTAAATTTGACATATCTCGTACATCTATACTATCATATAATTATATTGATGTTTATGGCTCTATTATTTATATAATTAATAATATTTTTTTTACTAATACAAGTATCTTCATACATTTAATACTGCAATAATAACATAATTCGTACCACCCTGTGGACGTATCTTTATTGTGAGTTGAAGACAAAAAGATATTTTTATCGTTCAAACAAAGATAAGTGAATTGTTGAAGTTTTTACCGTAACGATAGAGATTGAGCCAGGGTGTGTGTGTGTGTGTTTGTGTGATTGCGTGCTCCCCGTCGAGATCTGCCCTTTATTATCTGACCAATTCTATTGTCCCATCAGGGAACGGGGAGGGTGAGAGAGAGAGAGAGAGAGAGAGAGAGAAAAAAAGAGAGAGAGAGAGTGAGAGGCAAGCAGGGGAGGGGGGCTTTATTGGATTTATTTGGCGGGAATACAACCTGCAAACTGAATTTGCCTCCAAATTAAATTTCCACATTTGACCTTACGCAAAATATATTTATGAGAGCTGATCGTATTTTAGGGTAAATATTTGCTACCGTTATTTTATTGGTAAATATACATGTTGAAAAGTAAAAGTGATGTTTTGGTTTATCGCTTTATTATTTTAACGAACATCAAATATAATTTGTAATTTATATCTAAAAACATTTTTATATTAAATGCAAATTTTTAGATATATGTACATTTTTTTAATTTTTTTTGGGAAATTGTGGCTTTGTGTCCTTAGGTACTTCAACTAGGGCAGGAAGGACGGTTTACCTAAATGTTACCAACCTATTCTAGCCAAGGTGGGAAAGTCAAACATCATTTCGTGTGTCTAGTATAAAATAGATACCAACTCGCCCAGATGGCATTCGAACGCACAACATTCTCACTGAAACCAGAGCTGTGCAAAATTTAATGATGATTAATTATTTGAGAACTAATTTCCTGGAATAGATAATCTAATTTAATCATGATTAAATCTTTCAGTTCGTGTTTTAGTCAATTAATGATTTAGTTTGTTAAAAAAACAACTTGAAAGATTTAATCATGATTAAATTAGATGACTGATTCCAGACAATTAGTTGTCAAACAATTAATCATGATTTAATTTTACTCAACTCTGCCTGAGACCCTTGCCCCAACTCGCTCGGCCAGAGTACCTCTACATATTTTAATTCGAATTAACATTGTATTGAACATTACAATATAAGAATTTTTTTTTTATTATTAAAAATCGTTTTTCGAGAAAGTATTACGATCTGCCTCAAAGATTAAGTCGTTAAGTAATAGGAAAGGTTTTATGGATCCATTCACGCAATATGTACAATAACAAATAAATGAAGAGAAAAAATAAATAAAGATCCTCATAATGTGTAATATATAAAGTGAAAAAAGAACACAATAAAATGGGCATACACTCCTTATAGAAATCCACGATCAAAACTTGTTCTCTCCATATCATTTTATGGAGAGATAATCCAAGTCCAAAGAGATCTCAGCGCTGCTCTCCTAACTGAGTCCCTGGTGTAAAAAACCTAGATGATTTTTTTTTATTTTATTTTATTTTAACTTCAAATCTTTATTCACATCTGTCAAATAAAGTGATTAAATTACTTGGCGTGAAAGGTATATCGAGGAGGCATCTCCTCCTAACTTGACTTTTTTTTTTACTGATGTCAGGGGATCCCTAATACAGCTTTTTTTCAGCTTTTTCTGAGTAATGTCTGGAATATGAGTGTGTTTAAAGGTCCTTGCAAATTTTCATGAAATAGTTTTTTTGGATCCGTATTTATTCATTAAAAGTTGGTAAGCGAACGTCAGCATGTAGAGTTATATTGCCTTCTTGATACTTCTGAATAAATTAAAGGGAAAATAAATCGATTCTAACTAATTATATTTAATAACAGCTAAAAATAATAAAATGATGTGTGGTAGGAATCTATCGTCGAAAATGACGCTCTGACTTCCTAATCGAGAATTTCTCTGCAAGTTCTCAATAATTCGTTCTGGAATAATCATATACCAAAGCTCGCAGAACATTGTCATCAAAGGAAGATGTTCTGCCAAAACCCTCATTTTCTTCAAGAAATGGCCTCCCTCTCGGAATTTTTATTACCATAGTTTAACGATCACGCTATCGTCGCCCTTGTGTTTAATATTGTTTCTGTTCGTACTGAAATTGTGCTTTAATCTATAATATTATATAAAAGGACAAGCCATTTTTCGTTTGTGATCACTAACCGCGAAAACTACTGAACCAATCTGTACCAAATTTTAACTACATCATCTTCATAGTTCAAGAAAGGTTTAGCAATAATAAAATATACATATTTTCTATTAAATTGTTGTTAAAAAAGATATGTGGTGCGCAGTGAAGTTTTAACATTGACCGATAGGTGGCGAGCGCCATTTAAGAGAGGCTACGAGGTGTGATCAAAAAGTTCCAGGGCTTTTTATATACTATGGAAATGCAATGTCTCACAGCAATGCGGTTGGCAGCATTGTATTGCCTGACTCAACAGGAACACAGCTGTGTTTGCAGATCAATCATAACATCACTGAAAGTAACATTAGCACAGTTTGTTTGAGGTTAGTTTTATAGAGTTTGGCTATTTTATGAAAATGAATGTGAAAGAAGAGCAACGTGTTTGAACTTCTTCATAAGGCAAATGACGACGAAAGCTTCTTGAAACATGTCATTACGGGAGACGAGACATGGGTTTTTGGTTACGATGTGGAAACAAAAGCCCAATCATCACAATGGACATCAAAAGGTTCTCCAAGACCCAAGAAAGCACGCCAAGTCAAATCAAATGTGAA